>JAOYRR010000396.1:0-600000 GCA_038994665.1 Podotricha telesiphe
TACGTTTTCTAACATATTAGACAATTAGATTAAATAAGTTAAAAAAAGAAACACACTTAATTTATTATTTTCTAGTTATCCTTGTTATCCTCGCAAGGAAATTATTCAGGTATATGATATGAATATATTATCAATGGGCTCTTTAATTTGCCGTTCTAGCAATTTTAAAAAGCTGTATATACAATGTTAATAAGTAAAGCTTAATACTCTGTCCAAAAATATTGAAATTATAAAAATCTGCAAAATTAAATAAAAAAATATTTTGTGTAGGTTAGCTACCACTGTATAGAATAATAAAATAGTAACTTTTATATAAGAAAAGAACTACTGTTGAGTTTCTCGCCGGCTCTTCTCAGAAGAATTGCCTTCGGGACTGTTGATAGCTTTATGCTTATTCGATGATTCAAAAGAGGATTTGAAGAAAGGTGTTTGCAAAGGCCTATTTGAATAAAGATAATTAAATCCGGACACCTGTGCAAATTTGTAAGAAGTGTGTCAGAATAGCCTTGCAATATTTTCTTACAAGGATAGACAAATAGATGAAGTGACAAGTGAAGTAAATAATAATAAAAAACATATTAAAAATAATAATACAACAATATATTCTAAGTAAAATGATAATTTAACAATAGAAACAGCAGCTTCACGCTTTTTCCCGCACAGCAGGATAGTTAGAAAGAACCTAGTATCAAGACACTTCGTTGTCCACTTTCCCCGAATTCGAGACATTGCATATTGATCGAGGAAACTCAACATCGCGCTTTGTTTTTTTCACTGGAGCAAAGAAATGAAAATAATTAAATTAAGATCGTTCCTTCAACTGTGGAATCGAACTTACAAACAATCGCTTTTACAAACAGACACCGTCCCACTGCGCCAGCCTATTAGTAACCTATTATATATTAATAATAATTTCTTACAGCTTCCAACATTTGAACAACAATTTATATAAAAATGATCTTATACAGTCTAAAATAAAGTTAATTTAGTCTATAATATAGACTCACTGGACTAAACCTTATATACAAAATACACTGTCAAGATGATTCAACGTTCCCCACATTTGGTGCGCATGCGTTTCTGACTATTCAAATGAATTCATTGTATAATGAATTTAATATAGCTTTGTATTGAATAATGTTAATGTGTGTTTCCGTTATGGTGCATTTATGACAGCTTTGTCATAGCTTACTCTACTTTTTTTATAGCTTCGCGCTTGTACTGACATAGTAGCAATATTTTTGTAGTTAAATTATATACAACCCTTCCCGTACTTCTTCTAAAATCACAAAAGTCAAGAACAAATTTTATGGTTTTTTTTTATTATTACTGTTAATAAACTGCTAAAGGTATATATCATTTCATTTTCATACAACTCAAATACTAAATGATATCCAAAAAAGTTATTTTAAACTCATTTGTTTGAACGTGAAACTGTTTTTATTGTTACCTGAAATATTTTAAATTTTATTTAAGATTTTTATTGAAATGACCGTTTAAATTTGTCTTACGAGTGGAGTAAGGAAATTAATCGAACCCACAGCCAATAGCCTTTACAACCAGATCAGCTTTACTGCCTCACAATGGCGTCTACCGTTATTACTAATTTTGATATATATTTATATTTATACAGTAGACTCGTTTACGCGTAAACGACGCGTTGGCTAAGCAACGTCACATTATACGCAAGTATATGCCAAACACATTATGTGTGTGTAATATTTATTTTGATTATTTAATATATTTGTCATACATTATTATCAAATATTATTATTATCATATCTGCCCCCTTTCGAGGGATTGTAATAAATTTATTAATAACATAGAGCTCCGGTCTAGCCAGAGAAATTTTACCATAAAAATCACTCGTTATCATTTATCTTAAGCACTTTCTAACTTAGCAAAAGTTAATATCTGACGGTAATTCCATTAGATTCTTCATTTAAACTACAAAATAAAGCAGAATATGTATAACTTTGTTTTACGTATTGTATCTTGATTAGTAACAATACATATTTTTAGAAAACGTATAAAAATTTGAACGCAGCGGGATTCGAACTCGCGCCTCTTGGAGACCGGTTCGGTAATGTGTGTGAATAATAACACTTTGAAAAAAATATTAAAAAAAAATTGGTTTTATGTGTTATTACTTGATATGTATGACGTTGTTTTATGTGTTGTATCTTAATTTGACATATCAAGTACATATAAAACCCTAGTTTACTTTAAATAAACAGACTTTTCTGTCTCCTGTATAGTACATCAAAATGACATAAGCAGTATTGTTAGCTAAGGGACGAAATATCAGTATATTTAAAATTATGCCATTTTGACAGCATTTGACTGTAATCCCGATAAATTTAGGTTCTTTTGAAACTCGGTGAAATATTTATATTATTTTTATTTCTTTGCTTTGGTAAGGCAAAGCGCGAAGTTTGTGAAATGTATGGAATTAAGGCGCAAAAACGGGAAATCTATCCCTTAACTTCCGTAACTTAACACTGAGGTATGTCTGCCTACTGTGCTATGCGGGAAAAGCTGTAATTATTTTAACTTAATGAATTCCATATATTTACTGTAAAGGTAATAAATAAAACAAAACATTATTTGTAATGATTTGGTTTAATACAACACTAATTAAGTATAATTTACAATGTTCAAAGTGTATCGAGATAATGTCCCACGTTGGACGTCACTATTATTTGAACTAAAACAAATTCATACAAAATGTGTTAACAAATATAATTTAAATAAAGCTTACATTGTAATGCTTTCAAATATAACTAAATAGTATTTATTTTTAATGAAATCAAAAAACAAATATTTTTAAGTAATTAAAATTTGGAATTTAGACCAAAAATTATATAAAAAAAATCAATGCAATTTCATATTTTAAGTACTTTTAATAAGAAGATTTTCAGATAGAATTAAAAGAAAAATCAAAGGAAAATATCTAGATTTTACTGTTTTATGCAAAATTGCAGTGCAACTACACTATGTTACTTTTAAATGCAAATTTGAATATATAATAAAGTCCAATAACCAGCTGAAGTTACGATTAATATACAAAGTTGTGATATGATTATTTCCACCCTTTCACATATTACTGGATTAACACGATCTATTGAATACTTTAATAAATGCTTATAATATAATCATAATCATCATTATAACATTATTATTACGAACCACTAAACAAATTCCGAACGAACTGTTGGAATTTCAAAAAAAAAAGTTCTCAGAAAGTTATTTTTTCTCTCGTACTATATTTATTATATTTATTAGTGTGAAAATTTTACTACTAACCAAAGTTTTTTTTTTTCCATCTAAATTTCCTACAACATGAACGATAATATGCATTTATACGATTTATATGTAAGCCTAGAGATTAATTTAAACAATTTACATGTAATATTGAAATATTTACAAATTATATAATAATAGTTAAAATAAAAAAATAAAACAATCCCCTAGAATCACAACCTCACCAGGTAATGGCACGGTGGAACTTAAAACTCGAAAAAAAATACATCAGATCAAATAAATCAATTCCGTATACGTTCATACTTAATTATAAAAGCTTTCTGGCTGTTTAATATGTTGAGATCGAATTGTCCTTGTCAGTTATAGTGTGTTCCAAAAGTGTTATTTTTTCACCTACGCGCTTTTTTTCGCTTAGCAGGGTAGTCAGAGACAACCTAGTGGCAAGACACTCCGTTCTCCGCTCTCCACCCGAATCTGAGACGTGGAGTGGCTGAATTCAACGCCGCGTTTGTCTTGTCTACTTATTTCATTACTAACTAATTAAAAAAAATTAAAGTGCATTAACATAAGTGCAGTACATTTCGTTAAATAAATGAATTCATTATATTTTTTTTACTTACAGACTTACAATTTATTAAGTAAAGTATTATTATTTTTAAATAAAAAAAAAATTAACACTTTAAAATTCACAATTTTGGAACACACTGTATAATAAGTAGAATGTAAACTGATTATAATAAACAAAAAATAAGTAATTCCGAACGAAAACGCTATGCGCACATTTACACTACGACAGACAAATACAACTACTTATTGTTCTTATTTGTTGTTACAAATAATGATTATACAATTTTGATATGGACCTTTTAAGGTAAAAACTATCGTTGACTGACCGATTGATTATTTAACTTAACTTAAACGATCTATAACCACTAACAATTCGAAATATTTAACTTTACCTAATCTTAGTCATAATCGTAATAATCAATAATCATAATAAAATAAAAATTATTGTTATATGTATATATAAAAAAAAATATAACATTAACCTATAATACTTGAAAGCTCCCGTTAAAACCGGGCCAAAATATAATATTGACAAAAACTAATATAATAATAATAATATTTGGTTACTCCTAATTTATATTTTAATTATACAAATCCAACAGTGAACACATTAAAACACCGTCCGCTATCTTGAAATATGTAGATCTAAACCCGTAAACATAATCGTATTATATACTGTGACTACGCTAATCTACTCCATAATATAATATAATAACCACAAATCACTTTATATTGCTATAATATAAATTCAGTTCATAATTTCACTGCTACGTCCAGAATATAATCACAGACCGATCGATTCTCGCACCGATCGTAAAATCCACTCTGAGATCCATTATGTTTTATAGCTTCAGGTTTCTATATAACCATTCGATCGATTCTGACCGAGTTTATGATTTAGGTAATAATCATAATACGTTTTGATTATGATTATGTTCAGCCTCTTTAAATAATTTCTAAGGCTTTTGGCGTTTGGTATTTATTTATCAGATCTCTGTTCGTTTAAGGACAGGTTTTCGGCTTCATCCTTGATATGTGACATGGAAGGACGATATCTGTCCTCGGGTCTAGAATAGTCGTCATAAGGACTGGTCTCGCTTGAGCGATTGCTAGACGATTCCTTAGTGGAATTTTGGTAATCTCCTGGAAATTAGTGAAATGTTAAATTGTAGTTAATCATTAATAAATATATATATATTATTCATAGTTATAGTTTAACAATAATAGTTCAGTAAGTTATTAAGAAAAGTTTTGTAAATTCTTGAGTTATAATAACCTTCAGATGCAAAACTAGTTTACGAAATAGCTAATATTTCTAATTATATTTATAAATTTAATAAAAATTACATTATTAATTTGGATTAAAATATTAAAATCTGATAGTTATAACTTTTTTTCCATTCATACAATACAAATATACCTTTGTTTGAATAGTCCGAGGCTTGCATCTCATTCTTCAGAGCGTACAGGTTAGGTTTGATGTCCTGCGCGTCGCCCGCGCTGAGGTCCTCCGCCTTCACCTCGTGCGACGAGCTGCTGCCGTAGCCGTTCATCATTGGCGGCCGACTGCGCAGTTGAAATATTAAATAAATCATATAATTAATTTATATAAATAATTACATGTATACTATCGATTGCTGTTCAGTAGAGTGAAGTGACAAGTCACTATATTTTATCAGTTTTAAAGTGCTATTTACACATTTAGGTTAAGTTCTAGCGACCCGCTGGCGGCTTTGTCCGCGTGGTCTATACCTGGGTTTTCGTAAAAGTAGCCTAGCCTATTTTTATCCCAAGACTCTCAAGTATCATAAGTATATAGTATATAAGTATATATAATTCCACTACAATCGGTTCAACGGTTTGGCCGATATGACGTCACAGTCCGTCACAGACAGACAGATGTTATTAAAATTTACATTATTAATGTAAGCTGTTATATTATATATAGCATGTAAATCTTTAGGTATGTTTATTTGTATGGTAGGGGTTGTCTGGCAGAGATCACCTGTGGTGATAAGACCGCCTTTACACAAAAAAATCACTCAATTTTTTCTTGTTGGTGTAATAAAGCATTAAAATAAATATACTGAAAATACATAATAACGTAGCGCTTAGCGGTCAGAGCGTTTGGACAGTTTCAAAGAGGTGCAGGTTTGAGACTTGAGAGATACATTTTTAAACGTGTTTCAACACTCTAATTTGTGGTTTTTGGTAATTAATGAGACATAGCGGGTTAATGTTGAACGCAACGCGTTTTGTCTTGTCATGTACCTTATTACAGTGGCCATATAAATAAATTATATTATAACTGCTTAATATAAACGTAATATAAAAATGGATTACAAAGATCTATTTTGTCATATATAACCCATAAGAAAATAGATATAATAGAAATTGTACGTGTTCTTTTAATAAAATGTAGTAATACGTGCACTTTTAATAAAAGTGTAACTGAGCGCTGCCTGTACTTGGAACTTATATAAAAAATATATTTATTAAGAGTATTTACCAATGAAACAGAACCCTAAACAATAATTTTAAATTATTTTTCTGTTTGTCTGTGCGTGCGTTTGTGCAAGCTAATCTCAAAAACTTTTGACTATTGTATTTTGGTAAACTTACCTTAACATTTATTTTATTTAAATCGCTTCATAAATAAAAATGTAATAACAATGTCAATTATAAAATTTAGAAAAGTTTGTGATTTAAGTGATAACACAGAAACTGGAGTCGAAAGTACATATATATATATATATATATATATATATATATATATATATATATATATATATATATGTACTATGTACTATGTACCATATGTACTATATATATATATATATATATATATATATATATATATATATATATATATATATATATATATATATTAAAGGTGAAACCCATCAGGGTTGCAAATAAGATGTTTGGCTTTTAAGACATTGACAAATTTTAAATTAAACTTTCATTTTACTGGTTGAATAGTTTGACTGGGTTTGCTTTGGTGTTTGAGAATATATTTGAGAAAACCCAAAGTTCAAACAATTCACAGTACAAATATTTGCTAACTTTTGAAAAAATTAACTGTGGTAAATAATATATAAAAAATCTATACAAGTAATATTTTACCTATAATCCTCATGCGAAGAGGGATATTCCTCAGATTGCATCATGTGGTCATCGCCAGACATATACGACAAGTTACAGTCTTCCATCATACCCTAAAATAATTACATAATGGTAAAACAGTATATTTAAAGAAAAGGTTCCTCTTTAAATATTAAATGGTTTTCTTTAACTCAGGGTTGCAAAAGAACCCTGTAAAATGAATACCGTAAATCTTGAAATTCCTTAAAATTTACCTGAAGATTTCGTTTCAGTGCTTCACTGTAGCTGTGAGGGCTCGTCATCATTGGAGGACTCTGCGCTCCCATAAACCTATAGGAATTTAAATTCAAATATAACAATACTGTCAATACTTAAATTTTTCAATAGTAAAATGTAATAAAAGTATTCTTTAGCATTTAATTTTATATGAATATTATTTGCAATTAAAATATAAAGTATAATATGTAACTTTTATTTTTCACCAAATCAAAAATAAATAAAATAAAATTCATACCCCGGCCATCACAGACCTCTTCATATTTATCAAATCATAAGTGTTATCAAAAGTGTTAACTGTCAAGTGTATAACTTGTGAAGTGTTGAATTTGGAAATTGTGAAACCAATTAGTTTGTTCGAGTAGTTCGTGTCAGAGTCAATAAATGGTGAGTGTGTGTGAAAAAGTCAAAGATTATAAATAGAATAAAAAGATTAAAAAAATAAATAAAAAAGGCAAGCATATAGAATAATTGAGATAAAATTCCAAAACAACATGCGGCAAAGATGCTCGTGCAAAGCTCAAAGCCACTTACCCAAATTAGGAAACATGCACACAAAAGGACCGTTCAATTCCACATCTTGGATATCCAACGACGATCTTCTTTACAATATTTTTTTTATTAATACATGCATATGATAATTGTCGAAATAAACAGGATTTTCAACGTTTTACGTGGAGTTCGCGATAAATGTATCTATCGGTGGCAACATATGATTAAAGCTAATAAATTAGTTTTAAAGTGATGTTAAAATCTATTGCAAAACAATTATGTTATAGCTTCGCAATCTAAGTCTAGTGGCACCAGTGTGTGTTTATATATCTATATATGTATAAATATATAATTATGTTTAATTATCTATAAATATTCAAATATTCCGAAAATCAAATTAATGAACTTCTTTTAGTTTACAAAACTCTATACCTATATATAAACATACACTGTTTTACTATCATAATAATAGAATAAACATATGGCTCTAGTTTCAAACTAACATGACATATTGAATATATCTAAGCTTATACATTGACATCATACAATATCATCAACTAATTGATGCTAAAAATCATCATTCACGATTTTTAGATCATTTACATATAGTATTACGTTCATACGTAATGGACGCGATCGTCCAACGATTTCTGCATAATTACGATATATTTAACGTATTTTATTTGAAACAGCTGCTAAGACGTCGTGTTACTACATCGCTTATGTGTGATAACTATTTTAAGCATTACTGAACTTTTGATTCAGCTATCGTTATATATTTGTGATTCAGCATCTATTTTTTTAAGGTTACTAGTAAAATGGAAATTTTATCTTTTCTAATATTCACAGATTACCTTATTGTGGTTATTTTACTTTAACACAAAGGTTTAGGTATCTTGAGTTATGATTTCCCACTTATTTGTTTAATATCATCAACATAATTGTTTATACCGTTCTTGTCAAATTAATTTACTAAAATCTTTAATAATTTAAAGAGTCAGTATGGTGTGAACTTCACGTATCTTTACGCACCTCTCCCATTTTTATTTGCAGATCAGGCGAAGTTAATAAAAATCTATCCTCTACAGTGCTACGAAACAATCGAATCAAAACTAGACAATTGAATGACCAGTGAAATAACTCAAGACCTCAACCCGAACAGAATACGAATAGAATGAAGAGCAGTAATGCTGAATGACAAATACAAGGACAGTATGCAAGTGAGCGCGTGGGTCGCGTGTGTCGTTGGACGGTCGCAGCGGCGCTTACTGTGCGTGGCCGGCAGCGGGTTCGTACTTGCGCGGGCGGCCGCGGCTGAGGTGGCGGCGCTTCACGAACTCCGCGTCGTCTACCATCCAGAAAGAGCCGAAGTCGTCCTCGTACCGCACGAAACATTTGTGCAGAGACAGGTTCGTCCGGATCGCGTTCTATAATTCATTTCTCTTTAGCAAATCTCAGTTATTTGTTAATTCCTGGATATATCGTCATATAATAGAAAGCACAGATCGTCGTCAGTTTATCATGCAAGGACTCGGGATAGGGATGGGTGAGGCAAGCCTGTTAATTATCCTTGCGCCGAAATCCACGAACACACACAAATTAATTTTACCTAAATACAAAATATACGATCACAGTGTGACGTCATAAGTGGCACTTACGACGTCACTTACAAATTCAAAATTAAACTACACAAATAATAATAATAATAATAATAGTACGAAAATTTAAAATCTGAAACGAGAAAAATGTTTATTTACACGATAAGAATTAATAACTAGGTTAGATAGAAAATATTTAAGAAGAAATTGATTAATATGTGAAGTGTGTTTTTTGTATAAGTGTCAAGTTGTTGTATTGGTAAAGTGTGTTGAAAGTGTTATTTCGTTTTGATAGCTTATTTTCCTTGAGCTGATCACATTTTAATAATAATGCAGTATTTAGATAGAATCTCAAATATGATTAATTTCAAGATTTTTTATCAAGAATTATACCAATAATCATTACGTGAGCAAGTAAATAAAAATCAAGTGTATTATTATTAAAGTGTTAGTTGAGGAACCACAGCAAATGTGTGAGTAAGTTTTAGTATTAGTTTTATTTTAAATAGTGTAAGTAAAAGTGAAGTTATGCTTTATGAAATTTCTGTAGTGTTTCATATTAGAATTGGTGTTACTTTGAAGAGAAGATTGGTGTTACATTGAGTTTTAGATCTGAAACTTGAGGTAAATAGGATTTGTAAAGTATCATTTGTTGACTATTATTGCCAGTGTTAATGTAAAGTGTTACGATAATAATGACGATGATGATGACAATAATTATGATCATGCATATTGTCAAACAGTGTAAAGTGTAAAAACCATTGATGTCTCCAATGTTATCATAGAAAATTACACTTAAAAATGTAGTGTAATCAAGTAACCAACTTGATATGAAAGTGTTATCTGTCCAGTGTACAAGTATGCAAATATAGTATGAAGTAGTCTGGGCAGAAACTGCACTCAGCAAGTGTGAAAAATCTATCAACAAGTGAGTTACTTATAAGTATAAAAGTTTACCTAAGTAACTGTAAGTTAAAACCCAGCGATTAATAAAACCACAAAGTAAAGTGTCCAAGATTGCAAATTTGTAAGTGTAAACGTGATATGAGTTCATGCAAAAGTGATTCCAGTTTAATTCCGCGCAAAAATGTATTTGTGTAGAAATGTTATAAAACATTGTTATGATCAAGTGTTACATGTACAGTTTTTGTAAAATGCTAAGTGTGAAATAATTCAAGTGTATATTTCTTGGTCTGGAAACGTATCTGACATATAATCACATTGTAACATTTAAAGTGTGCCAGTGTAATTGAAGTGTAAAAGTGGAGTGGTCTATCCAGTAGCTATATCTAGCGTGTTTTGAAAAGTCAAAGGCTATATCAGTTCAGACTGAGTATCAGATGCAGCCAAAATTGCAAGCGTGTTGTGGTCGCTTTGTAAATAGTTCTTGAAGTATATAAGTAGTGTCTACGTATATCAAGTATGACAGTGTAAAAAAGATAATGACGCCTTAAAATATCCAGCTAAGTATAATTGAAGTGTAAATGTAAAGCGATCTGCACGCGGGTTGTAATCTGCGTACTATATCAAATATAGTACTGTGTTCTGTATACTTTACACTGCTTACAAGTATAAAAGTGTGAAAGTATAATAAAACTATAGATACAACCAAGTGCACTACGTAAAGTGTGCGCGTGTAACTGAAGTGTAAATGTAAGCCCGGTACCCAGGGTATAATATTAAGTATAGCAGTGTACTAGTATAATAAATCTATTGATACAACCAAGTGTAATATGTTAAACGTGAGCGTATAAATGAAGTATAATTGTCAAGTGGTCTGGACGCGGACTGTATCCAGCGTATTATATCAAGTATGATACTGCACAAGAGTCTAAGTGAACAAGTGGAATAAAACCACAGAAAATACAACTAAGTGTAGAATGTGGAGTAGTTTGCGCAAGTGCTGTACCCAGTGTATGATATAAAGTGTGGCAGGGTACAAGTGTGGAAGTGTACAAGTGTAATTAAACCACCAAGTACAACTAATTATAAGATGTAAAGTGTGCGCTTGTAAGTGAAGTATAATTGTCAAGTGGTCTGCACGCGGACTTTACCCAGCGTATTGTACCAAGTATGGCACTGCAAAAGAGTGTAAGTGTGCAAATGTATCGAGACTATAGACAACCATGTGTAAGATGTGAAGTGTGCGCGTGTCGCTGAAGTGTAAACGTGAAGTGGTCTGGGTCGGGGGCTGTACCCGGCGTGTAAGGGCGGCGCGTGCGCGGCTCGCTGCGGCCGCCGCTTGTAGAACTCCACCTCGTCGACCGTCCACACCGCGCCCTTCACGTTCTCGACGCGCATGAAGCACTTATGTAGCGACAGGTTGTGGCGTACCGCGTTCTGTTTATACTTATATTTTACTACTTGGCTTGGCTTCTTTCGAATGGTCGGTTTTTTTTATTATTGTTATGTAGCTTGAAGTAAGGTAATTTACCTTACCTAACCTACTAACCTTTTATTAATAGGTTAGTAGGTTTAATTGCAAAGTGTTTTTTTAGTATAAATAACCAGTCATTTTTATATTATGTAGATTGATGTAAGGTTATTTACATATAAACCTCTTGTGATGGTTTAACCAGAATTATATTTAGTTTTTACATATGAATTTAATTGTTAACTAATATAGACTTTTAATTATTTTGTTAACTTTTGCTATACGTTTATTGTTATTATAGATAAGATTTTCTTAACAACAAATATTGTAATAGTTATAAGTCCCCTTTAAAAGATAAACTCTATATATGTAAATTATCTCAAAACCAAACCCAAATTATTTATTATGATTTACTGGTACGAAGTATAAATTGACAATTTTTTTAAAAATCTACATAATATTTTGTTTCTGTAGCACCAAACATCCAATTATAAAACAAAAAAAATAATATTTATTACCATTTTCAATACAAGAAAGTGATTGAAAATCGTAAACATATTAAAGATAATGTTACAACTAATTACTCTAACTACAGTTTACCTTATAATTCTGCAGCGATGTACAATTAACGTTTCAAAAATGTATTAATATATTAATTTATGGATATAGAATTTTCTTTTTAAATCTCCAAAGTAACATCAAAATGAAAAACTTACAATTTCTTTTTATAATAATAGTTAATCCACTCCAATAGAAATTGTTATTTTTTATTTCCTATTTAAATTAGATATATTTCATTAATTTTTATATAAAAAATATATATTTAGAATATTCTAATTGTATAATAATAATTAATCATTAATCGTCTACTAAACTATACAGAATGACATGATCATAATCATAATTATAGCAAAACTGATTCTAGTTATAATCACGAGTGGGTGACACTAATTTCCATAATCACTTGTAAGGTAAACTTTATAATATGATTCTTACCTTCCAAGTAGCAGCGTTACGTCTGAAGTAGCAGAAAGTGGATTGGAACCAGTTGTAAATCTCGTTGAGAGTGAGCTGCTTGTCTGGTGATTCTATTATGGCCTGTAATTATAATAATATTATAGTGTTTATTAGCTGTGCCCGCGAATTCACCCGTATGGAATCCTAAATTAAATAGCCTAGCTTAAATTGTAAAAAATGTTATTTTTGTATATGCACCGTGTATACATATGCATTTAGAAAGAAAGCGGTTATTTTAATATTACAAACAAACACTCCAATTTTTTTTTTTATGAAAAGTTAATATTCTTTTTTCTATGGTTCAAGCATCTCTCTCATATGAAGTTAGTAATAACCTAATGTCAAAACACTCTATTCTCCACTTTTAAGGTTCTATCGACAATTTTGAGTATTGAAAGCCTAGTGTTAGGGCACTCCGTTTTAAATGTTGACTTTTGATTTACGAGGAATTTAGTAGGACACCATTGTATGTATTCACACTGTTCCTCTGCACCAAAATGGCTGTTTGTTGAAGAATATAGGTAATTTTATGAGCTACATTAAATTTGCATTTAATTTCGACTTAAAATATATTCTATATTACTCCTTATTTATTTATTAAAACCAAAAAAGGTATATAACTGTAACTGATCAAATAGAACATAATTGCAATTAGAAATTTAATATAATTATTTTATGTTCTAATCTAACCTAGTTCTCATTTATCGTGTAACTCAGAAGTAAAATATAAATTACACCGAGGTTTAAGTTTTTTTACACCTTCACGCTTTTTCCCGTATAGCAGAGTAGTCAGAGAGAACCTGGTGTCAAAACACCTTTCTTGACTTTCCGCTTTGTCTTAGTAAGTTCGAAATTAACAATTATTAAGCAGTCTGAATTTTCATTTTGAGTATCTTAAGATTGTTTTTACATATCTCTTTTTACACAAAAAAATTGAAAGCAATTCGCCTCCAATATTCCAATTTTTCAGCTCCACGTTTTTTCTCGCATAGCAGGGTCAAGAGAGAACCTAGTGTCAAGACACTCCGTTTTCCACACCTCTCTCGAAATCGAGCCATTGCGTGTTGAGTGGCGGAATTCAACGCCGCGCTTTGTCCAAAAAGTAAATAAGTCTTTTATGGGTCTGAGTATGTGCATATAGAATAAGAATCCACAACTTATGTTACATTTATAAGTAAAGCTTATTACTCCGTAGAAGAATATTTAAAAGATAAAAATGTTTGGAAGTAATATGATTTCAGTTTAGTACAGGTTAGCTACCACTGTATTCAATTATAAAATTGTAACTTTTGTATTTGAAATGAGGAAATTTTTTATTTTTTTTGCCGGCTCTTCTCAGCAGAACTACCTTCCGAGCCGGTGGTAGCTTTATTTTCCTTCGACGATTCAAAAGTGCTTGCAAAAGTCTCTTTGAATAAAGGATATATTGAATTTGAATTTTAGTGGAATCGAACCCACAATTACGCTTACAGCCAGACGCTGTCCCACTGCGTCACGATGGGCACTAACATATGTTATTATTTTAAAAACAATTGCTCTTTCTTTTTAATATGCAGTAATATTAGAATAAACATAATTAATTAACCTGTCGAATGAGCGAGGCATATGTGAATGGGGGACGCACATCAGCAGTCTTGTAGAACTCACGATTGCGTTGTATCTCTGAAATGTATGATATAATAAATTGTAAATAACTTCTACAGATCCCGTTTTTCTCTCCGTCTCTCCATTTTTATTCCTCCTAGAAAAAATCATTATAGTGGCAAAGTTCTATGCAGTATTTCTGTGAAAGACTATAAGCATTAGTTAGTCCAATTTCAAGCTTCAGGTTTTTACTACTTGACTATGTAGTATAATTCTAAAAAGATTTTGAGAGTACTTGAGAAATTGGTGTAAATACTAAAAAAAATATTTATCTATGTAATATGTTTTTAAAATATAGAAATTAAGTTCTGTTTTACCTTGCTGAACATCTAATCCAGCTCTTTCGAGCATGTAGGGCAGACCTTAACACAAGAGGTGAATTTTCATACAAATAGTGAATTATAATTAAAAAAATACTAATTTTTAAAAAAATACTTATTTATACTTTCGGTAAACCTGTGATTAACATTTGATTTTTCTAAAAATTTCCTAAACGTTTACTCTGTTATGCAAATTTTTATAAAAAACTTCATAAATTTTAAATATCTATCAAATTTTAGTTTTATCAGTTCTATACAATTTAGAATATTAAATTAGATTAATAATTCAAGAATAGTAGAATATTAGTAGTAGAAAGTATATTTAAATAGATTTTACCTCCAGCTATAGCAACTCCGGATTTATCGGAGACGCGACGTCGTACTGGTCCTGGAGAAGCTCCCTCACTTGCTGGACCTATTATAAAATATTTTTTATACATTTGAGAGATTGTTATCTACTCTATACATGTAATAAAAATGTAAGTCATGTCTGTTTGTACATAGAAGATATATGTAAAAAAATATGATTCGAGGACCATCACTTAAACCATTTAAATGCAGTTTTGACTATTGTATTTTGGTAAGCTTCAGTGTTAAAACTACAACCATTTCAATTATAAATTTAAGAAAAGTTTGTGACTTGAGTGAGAACGTGGGCCGGCGAATAAACTAAATAGTTTAGTCGTGTAGTTAACGGAGACAAAGCCGCGAGCTAGTTGGGTCGCTAGTTCTATACAAAATGTTGAATACATCAGGATTTCAACTCGCAACTCTTGAATTAATTTAACCGTATCAGTAATTTCAAGTAGACATTTGTAATATTCATTTAAAATTGCAATATTGCTTGGAATATACAGTGTGTAGTAAATTTTGTCGTTATGACAATGTATGTGATAGTAACAGTAAAAACGATGCTAGTAGTGTCAGTGTCAGTGTCAGTGATAGTGATAGTGAGAAAAGTTCACCATGAGGCAACTTAGCGTGATGATCGCGGGCCGCGTGCAAGTGCCTCATCATGGCCGCGAGGCGGTCGCGCTCCCGCCGCAGCTGCAGCTCCAGCTGCGCGACCACCTGCATCTGCACGCGCGCCTGCGCCGCCGAGCGGTCGTCCAGCGTGTGCGCGCCCTCCAGGTGTCTGGGGGGTCATGTCAACCACTTTTGACTACACTTATACCAGAGTGTGCTCGTTTTGTCTGAACGAGGGGACCAACTTCGACCAGCTCGGCAACTGGTCGTCGGATCCCACGTCGGATGTCTTTGCTTTTTAACATAAGGCCCATGAATCAAACTAAATATAGAGTTCATTTATTTTGTTTCTTGTGTAACGGAACGGCAAGAGAGTAGAGTTGAGTGGAACTGAACGTCGCGCAGTTTCTTACTAGATCGGGAAAATTATAATAATTTAAATATAACGGTTCCTTTGAGTGGAGTCGGGATCGAACCCATAATCCATAACTGCGCCACGTAGATCTCGTTATATAGCGAAAACTGAACGAGAAAAAAATATCTATAGGAATATTGTATTTTTAACTTTCAAAATGCAAAATAAGTTATATAATAAAAAAACTAAATTTATTAGTATATATATGTAAACAATATTTCTATTATGCACAGTTCTTTCTTGACTTACTTGAGAAAAGCCTGAAAATCTTCAGCCAAAGCATCACAGCCGGGCCACTTGCATACGCCGCGACCGAAGAGCGGATGCTCCTCTAATTCATTGCTCCAGAGCATTAGACCTGATTAAAACAAATAATTAGTAAAACGTAGCCAAATTTGAATGTAGAAGGAATCGAATCTTTAAAACTGTCCAAGCACAGTAGTCAGTTAAGCTACAGGACCAAAGTTTGTTTTTAAAGTATTGAAATAAAAAAATAATCAATTTTGCAATCCAAGGTATATGGCAAAACATTTCAATATTTTTTATATTTCCTAGTTTTAATATTTAGTTAAAACTTTAATTTTGTCACTAAATATTCTAAATATTTTTAACATGTTAAAGTGTTAAGCACACACTTAGGAAATTGAAAAACATATTTAGAAAACGTATAAAAATTTTGAACGCACCCAATCAAAAAAAATATATACGTGTTTTTCAAATATTTTACAGATAAAATTCTAAATCAAGTATCAAATAACAAATTATTTTGAACTAATTGACTAACAAATGTTCATTCAAACAATATCTGGTACTTTTTATCTAATCTGAAACATTCAGTGTAAAATAACGAAACTAAACACCGCATTTTTTTCAATGAAACCTAGGAAACCAATATCAAGAATGTTCCTATCACCCACAACCCACCTATCATTACACTTCTCCCACATTTATACAGAATAGGGCTCTCCCTATGTCTAAAGAAAAAAAATAAGTCATAGACTTTCCGTTCCTTTTTAGAGACACTTGATTTGATTGGCGTAACTTATCACAGCATTGTGTCTTACTAGACAGTGGAATTGAAAATAATTTGAATTCTTGATAGATCAAGCGGGAATCGAACCCGAACATGTAGAGTCAGAAGCCTTTTGCACTTGTCTTCTTGCCGGCGCGTGTCACTTATAAAAAAGAAAAGGTTGATAACAAACACTGTACATATGTGTTGGTAAAAAATATAATAATTCTAGTATGCATACTGCATATTACAAATAATAAGTTCAGTTCGTTTTTCAAAGCAATAACTCACCCGGTGGAGCATTAGGCGGTACAGACAGAGGCGCATGCATTAGGTACTGACGTTGCACCGCCTGCAATTGCTGCACTAACTGCTGTTGCTGAGCATTTAGTTGTTGTTGTAGAGAGCCTGGTATGGGAAAAGGTAATATTTTTTTTTATCAAGTAGATAAATTAAATTTTGGCATGTAGGTTCTTTAAGGACTTTCTGTGGGTGGCATTAGGTAGCGATTTCCCGAAATTCTATGGAAATGGGAATAATTTTTTTTCAAGGTGTTTTTTACACAGAATATGAATAATTTTCACGCAGCAAGATTCGAACCCGCGTCTCATACGCAGAAACCGTCCAAGTGGATGCATTTAACGTGATGTTTTACAGTCGTAGCTGTGGAAAATACAAATGAAATAGTATGTCAATATAGCCATAGAGTCAAGTTACGAGTGAACATTCAACATTTGTTTTCTTTTAGAATTTCAATGTAGCCCAAACCAGAGATTTGGATCAGACTCTTGGATACTATTGAAGCGTTTTAGGCAATTTAATTATACGATTACATTATATGTCGAAGTTTTTGAGATTAATTACGATTGTTACAATATCAACAGACCGTTTTCGAATTCGAGACATTGCGGGTCGAGTGGTGGGACTCTACGCCGCGCTTTGCTTTATACCAGATTGAAAAAAATAAAATAGTTTACATATAATTATTTCTCCTAGTTGGGATCGAACCCACAACCAATTGCATCTGTAGTCAGATGCTGTCCCACTTTGCTATGATGGCCTCTAATAAAGCTTATTATTACAAGCCGATGAGTTGAGAAGCATAAAGAATCTCCATAGCATTCTATGGATTCATCGTTCGGATCAATCGCATTGAAGAGTTCCCTCTTCAGTACCAGCTCGGGGCAGTACCTGGGACTTGCGACACAAATGAAGGCTTTACCCCTTAAGGCTTAACCCTTTAAAATACCCCATTACCGCTCGCCTCTACTGTCCAAGCTTAAAGGCGAGAAAGGCTCTTTAACTAACTACATTTGAAAAGACCTAACTAATGTCGCTTTGGAAATACGTTGATATATACAAAATACACAGATACAATTTATTATGATTTAGTTTTTATATGAGTTCACTTACTCGGAGAACTGTCTGGTTGCTGGAGATGAGATTGTGATAGCAGGTTTAAATTAATCTGATCTTGTATCCGAGATTGCTCCAGCTGCCGCTTCGCAGCTTCCGATGTCATGTGCTGTTGGAAACCAAATATTATAAGGATTTTTTAAAATAATTGTTTAAGTTACAATAGTAATGTATTTAAAATATAGATGAATTTAAAGTAACATTAACGCCATATATATTATTTTACAGATAAATGGTGTGTGGTTTAATTATAAATGAAGTCAGCAAATCAAATTTCAAATGGTATTTCTAAACTTTACGGAAATAAATCCATTTTATTACAAACAAGAAGAGTGCTTTTTTTCCCAGCTCACTCGTTTTCCTGCATAGCAGGGCATGCAAGCAGGCAGGCTAGGCAGATTGTACATAATATCAAGACACTCCGTACTTCATATTCTGCACGACTTTCACCAAAGCGGAGAAATCAAAATAATTTAAATATAATTATTAATTCGAGTGAGTTATCTAACCCACAATTAATAGCATTTACAATTACACGCTGTCGAACTGCGCCACGATGACTTTAAGAGAAAATATCAACTCTACAAAATGTAATTCTTTTAAGGCTTATTGTAGAAAAGAAGCTAAAAGTATGTTTGTTCTAAAATTTGTTGTTCTAAAATTGTTTTTTGTCTTCAGTTACAAAACCCCACCTGTTTCTGCATATGATGCTGATGAAACATTCTCTGTTTCATCAGGGCCTGCAAATGCGAGTGCTGGTCCAATATCTGCATGGCTAGTAGGTCTTGTGCGACCAGGGGCAGTGGAGATCGTGGGGGGGCACTGTTGCTACCAGCTGGGGACACCGGAGCAGGACTCGACTGTGCTGAACCACCGGTGGGCGATGTTGGTGCACTTGCCTTAGAAATTAGATTTTTTATGGTTAAAGTTTTATATTGGTTGTGAGTTCGATCGCACTCGGAGGAATGATTATAATTAAATTACTTTCATTTCTCCGCTCTGGTACCAAAGACAAAGAACGGCATTGAGTTCCGGATTAAACACGCACTGTCTCGATTTTAGGTGGAAAGTGGAGAATGGAGTGTCCTGACACCGGTTCTATCAGACTACCCCGCTACGCGGGAAAACGGATGCGGCTTAAACGATATATTATTATTAGGTACAAGGTTTTTTTTATTGGAGGGATGGCCACAAGGAAGTCGTCATTTTTTCTTAGTTACGTTGTTGTCCGGGACATGCCGTCAAATGTTCTTTTGTAATTACTATATGTTTTTTTATACTCATATTGTAATTCATTTATTCATGTTAGAATAATAGGAAATGGATAACACATTGCCATTATTTTATTTTCTCTTGCAGCTAAGTACCTACACAGTATCTAATATCACTGTCCACCTAATTTTGGGACATTTTATATCGAACCTGCAACCATAGCGTTTATAGTCAGACGGTGTCTCATTGCGCTACGTGTGACACTTATTACTTTATGCTAAATTGTTATTCTTATTTGAGGTAATTAGCTGAATAATTAGTACATACTCGTGCAAGTGACAATGGCTCATTGTTCGGTGGCGGGGAGCGTCGCGGCGGTGAGCTGCGTCTGCGACGCCGAGCGTCGCCTCCCCACCGGTTCTCCTCTCTAGGGTACATAAAAAATCAAAGTTTTTTTAAAATAAATAAGATTTTTATAAGTCTGATATTTTCAAAAACATTTAATTAAAAAGATTTATTTTATTCTTATGAACTATTGCTATCACGGTGCTTTTAAGCAAGGCTGCCCAACCCCAGCCCCGCAAGATTTTAATTTTTCTACTATTATTAAAGATATTGTGTTATATGTGTGGCCCACAGACGGTCTTTGTAAATGCAAAAGTTTGTGCCCACTTCCGGTAATATTTGCACAACCTTGCTTTATAGCCTATTCGGTTTAAGCTCATTGATACCGTTAACATATTTTATTTATGCAAAATACATAGAACCTTTTAACAATACATTTGATTTTCAACTATTGTTATACAAATATAATTTTAAACATAAACAAATAGTTAAATTAACATCCATAAAAATAAGAGATGCGTCGTCATACAAATGATGATCCTAAGCGGAGACCGAACCCATGACCTCTAATTCAGTAGTCACTAGTCATTAACAAATGGATCAATAAGTTATCAACATGACCTTTGATTTCGTCAAACTCAAGGTAGTCTCCGAAAGATTTGCCTTCAGTGGAGATAAAATTCACGGCCATCACCTAAGTAGTCAGACTTTTTAAACCAACAGTCTTAATGATATCTCTTGTAATTTCCTTTCAGCGTCACTTAATTTATCCATATAGCAGATTTTATTTTCATGTATGTATATATTTACCTATCCAAACAGCGGTCCAGCTCGAAAGCGTTGAGAGGCGGCGGCTTGGCTGCCCCACCCGGGCTTGAATTCAATGCCGGCTCCGGACCCTGATAACAAAAAAATAAATTTAAACACTTATTCAATGTTTTTTGGCAATAGGCATAAACTGCCCAACGGACGGATGATACTGTGGGACTAACCGTAACTTTGTTCCAGCTACATTAAATTATTACCATAATTGATAATTATTTCATTAAGTCGTTTTTATTTTTACTTAATTGAATATATAATATAGCTATATATACTTACAGTTGATATAATATATGTAAATTAATATACACCCAATAGCTAATAACGTATTTATACATTGACTTATCTTATCATTGAAAAATCAATATGGTTGTGTTAGAATAAACAACAAACAAACTGAAAATATCGTCTGTACATATTTTAATTTATGTATGTATAGAAAATATTTTTAAGGACAATAATATCGAAAGAAAAGTAATGTATTTATTAATCTATGTAAGAAAACCTTGCAACCTTATTGTGACCCAATTTTTGCCGTCTACAATTTGCTTGAAAATCTTCATAGCATGAACCAGAATGACGAAAATAATTAAAATAGTGTTATGTTGCTTTTAGTTATTTTATTAATTATTTAATTAGACAGAACCTAGTGTCAAGACACTCCGTTATCGTTGGAAATCGAGACGTTGCGTGCTGAGTAACGGAACTTAATGCCGCTCGCTTGTTTTAAGTACCATAGCGGAGGAATGAAAATATTTTGAACGTAAGGATTCCCTCGAGTGGGAATAGAACCCACAATAAATCGCCTTTACAGACACTGTCCCCACTGCGCGCCACTTTAGTAGTTTTGTTAAGAATTTTAAAATGTTTAATGGTCAACAATGACTTTGCGTTTATTTTTATGGTTTATTTTATTATCTTATACCGAACTAGCTAACATTAGACAAAATTAAATGTGTTTACTTATGTTTATTGCTCGCGTAAGAATATTTATGAAATACCTAAGGAAATTGGGAGGGGGAGGGTAAGGGGGGAGGCTAACCCACTAACTTAAACATATTTTATAGGTAAATATATAGACGAGGCCATCGTGGCGGAGTGCGACAGCCTCTGACTGTAAGCGAGATTGGTTCTGGGTTCGATTCCTACGATCTTTCAGGAAAATATTTAAATTACTTTCAGAATTTGATTTTGCTTTATTCTACAGATAAGGCAAACGAGCGTTCGGGTCACCTGATGGTAAGTGATCACCGATTGATATGTATATTAATAATTTTCGGTATCACATCAGCTTATAAATGGGGACATTTGAAATCATTACTACATGGAATGTTAAGAGTGTGGACGTAAAGAAGCGGTAGCAAAACTTAGTTTTAAATTTATATAGCGATTTAGAATTAAGTACACTTTAGTTTGGTTATAATTGGTGTAAGTTTGTACAAGGAACCATATTATTATATCTTACTTAAATATTGCTAATTAAATAGGGTTTTTTTTAATTAGGTATATTTTTGAGTCATTAAAAGCTTAGGAATAATTATTTCACTAAGATTTCCTCTTTCTGCCTATTTAGAGACATTGTAAGGCAAGTAGGTGAAATCAGCTTCAAGTTTTGTCCCGCGCATATAAGTCAGAGAGCACATAGTGTTAAGACACTCCGTTCTCCATTTTAATATGAAAATAATATAAATATAACAATTTCCGCGAATAAGAACTACTGCGCTACGGTGGCTTGAACATATAAACGTCTCCAAGTAGGATTCAAACGCGCAATCATCGCGTATATTGACACATCATACATGAATACTGTGTCATAATAACGTTATTACCTAATTTGTTATGGTGAAATACAAAAATTTAGAAACCAATAACATGTATAGTACAAAGTCTGACTAACTTGTGTTCATCTCATATTTTCAGTAAAGTTTACAAAATAGAGATCCTATAACAATGCTTGTAAATCCCCGAAAGAGGAAAAAATACCGCATTCGTCGTATTGGCTGGACAATTATACATTATTATAATGAATAAGGTGTACTTATAGAAATAAAAGAACTTAGGCGCAGTGTTATAGCGTCTCACTGTATAGGCGATGGTAGTAGGTTCGTACCCCACTCTGGGTATAATTATATTTATATAATTTTAATTTTTGACTCTGGTGGTGGTGGTAGCGTTGAATACAGCAGTTGAATGCGCAATGTCTGTCTGTGAAGCTGAATTTATTTATGACGAATATATTTATATTATACGAGTTGTAGCCCGCCAAATCGAAAAGTCCTCACATAGGCCTCCAGGCCCTTAGGCCCTGCATGCACACCATCTTCTACGCCCAGTGGTTTCGGTTATGCCTTTGTCCGTTAAATATTTAGTAACGTAAGATTTTTATGTGTAGGTATATAGTACGTTACTATACTTTCAAGTAACAAGTAAGTCATCTTCCATGAATTTGATCTCGTATTGAATTTGGGTTGAGAAATTAAAATATAATAAATATACACATTCCATCGCATTACTTAGAAACCTAAAACAAAAACCCTTAAGTAAATTAGAATTTTATCAAAATAGTGTTATATCCTAGTTTTCAGCAGATCTGCTCCTACACGGTGGAACTAACTTAGGATTGACGATTCTGACCTTATTAGTATGTAAACATTATAACAAAGCGATTTTAATAGCCTATTTGAAAACAGTATATAATCGAAATCGGCTCTACTGAGAAATCCATAATTTTAAATATGTTATTAATAACAAATTTCCAAATTCCCTAAAAAATAAGGCTTTTGACTTATTGCCTTACGTTTTATGTTTTTATTGTATCTGCCTATCGATTTTAATGAAAATCTTGTAACGCTATGTTCATCCATTTCTTGCCGAAAATTGTACACGTGTCCGAATCCAACGATAATATACAGATATTTTCACAGCATACACCTTTTAAAAAGTATCAGCCTTTCAGTTTCTTTTCAAAACGAATTAACAGCCCTGTACTAGATGAGTTTAAGAAAAATACTTTGATATGTTATGGAAGTGGGTAGCTAGATATATAAACACGCTAAGCTATGAGGTCAGTGTTTTGACGGCCTGTGTAAACATCTACAAGTGTTCAATGTAAACTATTATGTGACCATTTTTAAAACGATTGTTTGCTTTGCGATTTCGAATATGCTACATTAAATAAATTTAAATTTATTATCCCATAGTTTATTATAGGTTTTGAGAGATGCGAAAAATATTCATATATTAACATAATGTCGGTGTGTATAATAATTTTTTGTATTCTTAGTACAGTAGTAGTCCCTAACTATCGTTCCGTAGTTGACGTGAGTTAATATATTGATATCTTTTTTTCACAGCTTCACGCATTTGTGTTTTCCGTTCATTAGGTTATCTGCTCTCTATTTACAGCTCGAAATTTAAAATTGCGTATTGAGTGTGGGAACTCAATGCCGGACTTAGTATTAAGTCCTAGAGCGGTGAAATAATAAAAATATTTTTAATAAATTATTTTGTTTTTTTTTAAATATATGTTATTTTTTATAAGTTATCCATTTATTTTTTATTAAAGCAAAGTGTGTGTTCAAATACTACGCTTCTGAAATAGACACTGTCATAAGGCAATATCCGTCCAGAAAAAATTGCTTTACTTCCGCTTGCGTTCCCACAAACCGGAAACTGCACAGTACAAAGCAATTTTATGTAACATAATTTTAATATTATATCTGTTTTTATTTGTTTTATTGCGTACATAAAATCTGGATTTGATATAGATTTTTTTTCCCTTTTGAGTAAGTAGGTGGCATTTACCAACGGTAGCTTATAGTTAAATATATGTTATAACCTTTTTAATACGGTTTATTATGCTTTTGGTACCTGACAAATGGAGCGGTGTTGAGTTTTGGCACGCAACACGTAATGTCTCAATTTCGGCCGGAAAGTGAAAAACGGAGTGTCTAAGTGCGAGGTTCTCACTGACTACCCTAATAACTTCACCTGTGTCTATCTTCAATTAACATAAAAAAAATCAAGCAACTCTATTTTGAATCACTTCTTTCTGCTTTCGCTTCCTCGCTCTGAAGACAAAGCGCAGAATTATTTTCCGCCCCGCAATGTCTCAAAATCGGCCAGAAAGTGGACAACGGAGAGTCGTTACACTAGGTTCTTTTTGCCTATCTTGCTATACAGGAGAAAGCGTTCAACTGAAAAAAATTTTAATATACTACAATTGGGATTCGACCTTGTTGATTTCAATGTAAATTAAAAAGTTTTATTTAATATTTTGCTTGTTTACAATTTTTATCATATCTATGTGATAGTATACACGTTTCGTGAAAACATTTATAAACACTATTAATGATATTTATTAAAAGGTCACGTCCATGTAAATATACTGTGTTACGTGATATTATATCGCATTTCTTTCTCAGAACAACAATTTGTTATATCACAAACTTCTATATTATGCGGAAGTCATCTTTTTTGTATACGAGTATGTTAGTCAGGTATTCAATATTTTTTATAAATTCATAACACTGCAGTAATTATAATATAGATACAATATAAGTTAAAAGCGATTGTTGTAAATTCAAATATATATGCTGTTAGAAAAAAAATCCCATAGAATCCCTTAGACAAAAACTCCTAAAGACTTGGTCCCTTTAATTTAAATGGTAAACATCAATTATTTAAACAATTGAAATTCAACAAACAATTTGTTATTATATTAAAAAACATATATACAATCTAAAAATGATAACTTTGCTTGTCGTTTTGACCATCTCAAAGTTATTGTTGAAACTGTATCAACAAACCGACAAGCTATACTTCTTTTTACATACATACATATTGCCTAGATATTTATTAAACATACGTATATAAGATATTGTACAAGCAAAATGTCAGGTAAGCCACAGTATGAGTAATACTATCGAGTTTCATGTTTTGTTTTTACGAAAAACACCGTGTGAGACGGCGCTCTTACAATAACATGGCTTTATAAACTTGCATGCTTTAACTTTTATTATTCATGAGTCTTAATGAATGTGTATATTGTAAATATATATAGAAAAGAGAGAGATAGAGACTCTAGTCTCTTCTTTTATTTTTAATAGTACATAACGAGTTTCATTTTCAGTCAGTTAGTCAGTTAAATAGTTAGTTAGATTAGGTGACAATATAATTTATAATTTATGCAGTGTCTTAAAATGACAAGTGGACACAGTGGTAAGTTTATAACTTCTTACTTTGACTTTTATTATTCTAATATATTTATAATGAAGTCAGTTAGTGACTGTGCTCTCCTTTTTACTTCTTATACTACAGAACAAATTTTGAGTTAGTTAATTAGTTATTTAGTTCGTTATTTAATTTCATGTTGTTGTCATTCTTTAATTTATGCATAATGCCTTACAAAAGTCCAAGTTTTAAACTCATTTTTAAAATTCATGGCTCCCGAATCTCGATTTATGTAAGTATATAAGAACAGAAGGTAATGATATAATTATTATAACAATTTATACACGATAAAACAATAAAGCTTAATGTTTATTCCTATTTTGTTAACTCTATATCAAGAACTGACAATAAGTTCTCACGATTTACAATGGCTGTAAATAGGTCTTCAATTTATTTAGATTTTAGCCATAATTTTATTTTTTGTTGTAAATACATAAATGTAATATTATTTTGTAGTTATATCATATTTTCAACATTCAGCAGATTTTTTTATGCTTAAACTTTTTATTAATTAAAAAAAAGTGCCTCCACAAAGTTACACTTATATAAATTATAAAAGAAAAATTATATGACAAAGTAGTATTTTAAATTTTGTTATCTATATCACTTAATGTCAATATTTGTATCTGTACACTTTCGCTTTTCTCCACTGACCTAAACTGATTAAAACTGGCTGACTAACTGTTCGAAACGTACAGTGTACAAATATTTACTTAGATCGGAAATCAAACTAAAACAACCATCTCATTACCATTACGAGTATGTATATGTAGCTCTTCTAAAGTACCGAGTGTAAATAATTGTAAATTTAGCTTGTTAGTTCTTTAGAAAATGTCATAGAGCACTAGGATATGAGATTTGTTAAAATTCCTTGGTGACACAATAGAAACTATGGAAAATAGAAATGTAAATAGTATGACTTCAAAAAAGAACATATTTTAAGAAAACGTATAAAAATTTGAACGCAGAGGGATTCTAACCCGCGCCTCTTGGAAACCGTGCAAGCGCTCTGACCGCTAAGCCATGCGTTCTATATCCAGCTGCGTCGAAATTCTTATACGCTTATTACAATTTATATTTGTTGTTAAACTTCCTAAGTGTGTGATTAACACTTTAAAAAATATCAAAAGTATGACTTTAATTTCAGCTTTCACTTCTTCCCGCATATCAGTGTAGGCAGAGAAAACCTAGTGCCAAGACATTCCGTTCTCCACTTTTCACTTGAATAGTAAATACTATGGAAAAGTTCCAAGCTGCGGGCAACAATTCGTACAATGATGTAACTTATATCTATAACTCACCTGTCTCACGGCATACAGCATCGCAACTTCTTTATTCTTCGCAATTTAATACCAATATAATACCACGGTTCACTTGTTATTGGCTATAAACTCGATCAACACTTTCAATCAGTCATAATCAATATAAATTATTAATAATTAATTGCTGTGTTTATATTCACATATTTTGCTATGATATCGTCATAATATTATTCTGGGTAAATAATAATGTTATAAGGTTTTTGTTTATATTGCTGTCACGTGTTGGATTTTTTTAGAACTTGTACCGATTAATTTTTACCGTAATTAAAAAAAATAAAACTCGCGGGAGAATGCAGTGTTTTGGCATTCGGTTCTCAATGCCATTTACTGTTAAAATCTCATTTTATATTTGGTCGAATATTTTGCATTTATAGTACAATTACTTGCTTAAGGCAATTCAAAAATATTTTCGACTCAATTAACCAAAATGCAATGATGCATAAAAAATATTAGAAACTACAGGTCGATGCGATTATTAGGTTCTCTTTTGTTTATGTAATGTCGGAAATGCGCGTAAATAAAACATAAAACACAAATAAAATGCTCCTACAAAGGTATTTCCGGAAATCCATCTTATAAGATGCATGAATACAAAGCAAGTGTTAACTTTTTTATGTGTTCTAAAAATAAGATATTTTACGGACTTAGGTGTATTTAAAATATACAGTTACGTCAGTAATATACAGTCCGTAACTTAGCATGTTATTTTTAAACGGGCAGAGATGACAAAATGTTAACAAAATATCAATATTTAATTATAAAAATATTATCATGTAATATATTTCCACTAAAACCTACCTACTAATATATATGAATATAATAGAAACCTATAATATGAATGATGAATTCAGTAATAGTCGCTGAAAAGAGCCCGCCCGCCCACTGTTAAGCGGCAGGGCGGCACTTTACAGTGGCACGCCTACCCGCTGAAAAGAGACGCATTTAGCTACCGTCACTTTTATGCTACTTCCCTCCACTTTCACAGAAATAATATGTTTTAAGACTTTTTTTGTATAATTTAAAGTTGTTTAGATATAGTTTGTTAAGTTATATGTAGAGTTTAAGAAATTTGAAGATTTTTGTTTAATGTTTCCAATTTTTTCTCAATTAAATATTAAAAATATAATGTCAATTTAATTTATTTACAGTTTATTACATCTTATTTAGTTTTTTACAGCTTCGGTGTCCACTTTCCACCAGACATCGAGAAATTGCGGAACTCAACGACGCACTTTGTCGTACCTGAGCGGAAAATCTATATTCTTGTTTATTTCGATAAATATGGTAAGAAGTTTGTTACTTAAATTATATTATACTTATTTAAATTATATTATAATTAAATTATAATCACATCACTATAATTTATGTAAAAAACTCCTACGACTATTAATTTTCTACTCTGGTTTCAATTCTTCTATGTTACACATTTTTATACACGACTTTAATGTGTTGGATATTAAAAATTAAATAAGCCTTTAAGTAAACAAAATGAAACTGCTGAAATGATTATTATGAGATACTCTAAAATAAGATATAACAAAGACAGCAGAAAGAACAAGACGTGAATATGTATTTTTTTACATCTATCGGTTTGAGATACCTGTTGAACTAAATATAATTTTCTATTATAATATGAACTTCTGATAATTTCTAGTATATTTTGATTTAGATTTAAATAAAATAAAGTGCCTTTTTGCTCTAAAAGTAACGTTCGAATATATGAATTTGACGTCAACAGAAAATAAAACCGCAAATCTTGACTTTTTATTCACAAAGTAACGAATATTATACCTTATATTTTAGTTTCTTTAAACTAAAGCTGTAACTACTTTAGCTGTAAATATTATTCAATTTAATTTGAAAAGGGAATTGGTATAGCTAATGCCAACTCAACGCGAAAGATCTAGATTGCGAGCACTATCTAGTATTTTTTAATTATTTTTGCTTATACAAATATAGCAAGGTGTAATTGTAACACTATTTATAGAGCGTGTTTTACTGATAACAATAATTCCAAAATAAAATAATTTAACCTCTTATCGTTTTTTGTTAAAATATATAGGTACTAGTTGTAACCATTTCTAAAATCCAAATTGTCAACCATAAGTACATTTTATGTAATATCTTAGAAGTTTATTTCGTTTTCTATTTTTTGCCTATATTCGATACATAGGTTATTGGGTGGCGGAACTCAACGCCGCGCTTTGGCTTACCAGAGCGAAAATAATTTAAATATACCTGCGTACAGTCAAAATAATGTCCTACATTGCATACTGTATACGTCATGTTTGTATATGAAAAACATTAGGAAATATTTATTGTTTTTATGCTTTAGTTAAGCATGTCATGTCATTACGAAGTTTATTTTTTTAATATTATCAATGGTTTCTTATTTTTAATTCTCTAATATTAATATTTATATAAACTCACGTATATTATATAAAGAAAACTATAAAACAAAAGCAATATTAAAAATATGCGTGTACGTATGTAATAACTAAAACAGGTATAAAAAAACAAGGTTTCCAAGGGGCGAGGGTTTAAACCCCCATTTTTTAAAAAATGGTTTTCAATTTCCTAAGTGTGAATAATTCTTATTACAAATATATTATATATACAAGAAATATTCAAAATATAAAATAGGTATATTACTAATATTATAATATAATGAAACAAATACTTTAATAAATAAATAAAGAATAAGTAAATACAGGAGCAAAAGTGTACTCGAAGCTTTGTCAAATGCAGAAAAGCTTAGCACAAACGCTATCTGTAAAATTATTGAGATAACATTATGTAAAACAAACATTTCTAAGAAATATTTTATTTAACAACTTTATTATAAACAAAGCTTATCACGTGACTTTTGACCTACATATTTTATACTTTATATATTATACTACATTTTGATTTTCCTTTCCTAACTCTACGTATAGTGCCAATGTGATTTAATAATTTTATTATATTTCCGTTATTTGGATGAAAGATTTGTAATCTGTGTATTTTTTTGTAATCAATATATTTTTAATCTGTAATATTTTTTTTTATCGGTGACATTAAAATATACGGTATTTTGTAGAAACCATGAATATAACAACTATATATTGTTGTAAAAATATATATATCGATTTAATTTGTAAAGTTGATAAAAAATTTTTTTAGAGTAGATTGTCATGACATTTGTGATGATTACGATGACTATATAACTCAAATGTTATTAAGTTAAATATCTATAATGGATTAATTCCATAAAAAAAAAATAGAGAATACCATAAAACAAGATTATTTTAATATAAAATGATACTGGGTTTATTTTAAATGCACTCTGTAAGATTAATTGAAATATGTATTGTAAAATGTATAAGTGCAGATATTTGTACCTTACACAATCCAATACAAGTTTCGTCTAGATAAATAAGATTTAAAAAAAGCTCAGCCAAAAAAAGAACACTAATCAGAAATAATCACTCAATAATGTTACAATTATCATTTGACAATTGCATAAACAATTTAGTGAATTTATCCACCAAGCGGCTTATTTGTAAAAAAGATATTTCTCAGCCTAATTAGATAATATACAAGGTTAAATCGCACTGCCAAGGAAGCAAATTTTTATAACCAAAACGAAAAGTAACAAACAAAATTTAACACTAGTTTCTATCTGTCTACACGATTCCAATTTAAGTAAGAAGTATCAATGAAAGAGTAAAGTCATGTTAAAAGCATGAAGGTCCCTCGAAGAGCTTGTATGAAGAGGTTGATAACAGTGGACAAGGCTAAAAAAGTATCCAGGGAGGGGTATGGCGCTCCGTTCTCTCTGACTGGGGGGAATAAAGCATGAAAAAAAAGGCCTATCCATATCCATAGCAGTAGATTAGGTCTCCAGTAGTACCTAGTAGTAACTATAAGATATATTTTATCACATTCTAAATATTATCTAATACGATAAAAGATTATTAGCAAAGCAAAGTGCAAAGATCATTCTTTTGGTAAATTCCCCGAATCATCGTAAATTATTATTTTTTCTGAGAAATTAATTTTACTTAATTATATTAAATAAAATATAAGCTAAAAAAATAGAAAAATTCATCTGTTTGTTCAAAGATTGTGTGTAACCTAACGGCACACTTATTTTGGAAACTTATATAGGGTTCTTTTATTAGGATAAAATCGTGTAACGTATTTGGGACGTGTTTAATTATGTATGGTTGCTATTTACGATAATTGTAGGTTCGATTTAGAATGAGAATATCGTGTATAATAATAATATAATTCTATAAGTTAGTTTCTGTACTCGATTTAAAAAGAAGTATGAAAACAACTGACCTGACCAACTTGTAATAATATTTTGTTTGTTAATGAAAATTGCACGGTTCTTTGCTAGACTCAACACTATTAAAAGCTTAGTTGTTTTAAATGTAATGTTCTGAATAAGTTAATTATATTAATTAATTAGCCCATAAAATATTTACCATTAAGAAACGGAAATAATTAACAGTGATTTGGGTTTTCTCTGTCTATCGTGCTATGCGGGAAAAAGCGTGAAATTTATAGCTTTACGCTTTGCCCGAATGAATTATCCTCTCAACATATCTCCACAATTATTGTAAAACCAGTTTAGTTCAGTCAGAGTGTATGTAAAATTTAAAACTTACCGTTCTCCTCAATGCATGGTTAAATATTACCAGTTAGATGACCTACATTGTAAAGCTAAATTCAAATTATATTATATTGGTATAACAATAGTCGTTACTTGTGAATAAAATCATAATTAATACTGTAATTGCAAAAAATATGACTATTACAAAAAATATATACGTACATAGACCAAACTGAAAAGCAGCAAGCAAGCAAACAAAATAAATATAAAAACTTCTAATTACCTATGCATTTTAGAGGCAAATTGGCTTTATTTCAACTGGTTTTTAGATTGAATATAAAAAATTAACGTAATTAGAATATAATTTTAATTACATTTTGTTATTATTTATGAAGTTCTCCTTCAAAAATACGACTACTAAGCTTGGCTATTTTTATATATGCTATTCTAGAATTAAATTGTTAATGAGCAAGGTGTAAAATTTTTTTTTAAAAACACTACATTTTTATTTAACTATATATTCTTCAATGTCCATTGTTATTTTAATTTTGCAACGATTATTAAAACAAAAAAAATAATATCAAAAATAAAGTAAATCAAGCAATTATAGTATAAGAGTCAATTGCAATTACAGCAAAGTATTTTAAAATTAGTTTACAAGTAGAAACGCGGGAAGAAGTTAGACGATCGCTGTACATTGCCATTGGCCGCCCGCTGATGAGCGACGCTGATTGGCCGGCATCAGCGACACACCACGTGCTCATAAGTTCCAAAGTTAGTAACTTTTTACGTCAACTTCAGGAACATTTTTTACTGCGATCTATAGAATTTTGAGCTATAAAGTTTATTATTTGATACAATTTAAAATTTAAGTATATCACGTTTTTTATAAATTTTAGTAATAAATTATTCTACATTAAGATCAAATAACGATTTAAACTTTTTTGAAATCATTGTGTTACTTAATAGTTTTTATATTTATTTGATATTTACTTTTTTATATTTACTTTTGTATTCTACTTACGAACACGTCGTTAAACAGCTCACGTTAAATTAAATAAATACACGATTAAATAAAAGTTGGCACCAATAAGATAGATTTTCGGAATACCTAACAGTTATTGCACCGTCCGAAAAACGCAATAAGAAAAACAACTCAAACAGCTTTAATAATACGATGAAATAAAATAATAATAATAAATAGGAATTCACAAAAAAATATCCAACACTGAACAGCGACAAAAACAAGCACTTATAAGTTCCTGCCCGAATGCAGTTCCCGATGCAAGTTATTTACACTGCAGCTAAGTGCATTCACAAAATAAAATATAAATAATCCAATCACAATATGAAATGTCGCCGTACGCTCTACTTGTGATGGAAAAATAATATATTTGTTTAAGTAACGCGCGTCTAAACAATACACAACAGCCTTCGGCGCGGCGGCAACAACAATGCTAGGTCGAAATAAGCAAGAAATATTTAACTACCGAAGCGGGGAGGGGCGGGCACTGGCCCTCAGTATTGGCGCTATGGCTGTGGTAGTTATAGTTTACGTGATACACAGCTCAAATACAAATAATATAAACATTACAGCTGAGCATGCGCGGTACTCGCAGACAGGGACGAAGCGATGTCGACTCCTGGACTATAGACTTTCTTGAGACTTAGTATTTGGCGACAGATGAATGATTACGTACAATTGATTTATTAGACAAACTAGAGTGTGTAGTGGATTCCCTAAATGGCTTTTTTATAGATTAATTTGCATAATTCTGACAGGGAGAGCGCGTGTGCGTCACGGCGCATGCGCGCGGTGAGACAGCGAAATGTTATTGACGATGCAAAATATTTATTTTTTGGCGCAACACCGACGCAGCTCCTAGTTTGAGCGGAAACGCTGCCATTTTGAATTTTTGGGAAAGGAAATGAAACGAAAACCGTTGCCATACAAAGTATACTAACTTTCGGGGCTTGGACGCTGGAAAAAGTTATATCATAGCAGTGATATTCGAAGATATTTCTTTATGAAAATTTATATGAAAATTTGTAAAACATCGCTGATATATAAAATTTTTCTAACAAAGCAACAGTAGTAGAAAAGTTTAGATGAAAACATTAGCTAACAAGCCCACGGGGAGTTTGAAAGGGATTTATTTCAATTATTATTCGATATGAGGGCACAGCGCATGCGCAACGCCGCATTTACACCATCGTTGAATTTTTTTTAGGCAAATATTTTTATAATCAAAATGATTCATTATTAAATTATTATCTTATTTTTTTAAATTATATTTAAAAAAGATAAGTTTCTTAACAATTTTTAAAGATTCTTTAAGAATTATACAAAATATAAAATATCTTAAGCACGTTCGATTCATATCATATATTATAAATAAAACATTACAGTTTTAAGACTATATAAAAGATAATACTGTGGTATTACAATAATCATTGTAGTTTAGCAAAAACATCGAGAACATGTACATGCGATAAACTAAGAATTTAGAAAAATATATTTGTAATATTCAAATAATTAAGCTGTTAACCGTCATACAGTAAAGAAATGTACGAAGGGAAGGATTCATCAATGTCTATTAGCCTAACCTTCTAATAGATATCTAATAGATACCAAATATCATTTTGATGGAAATATCATTGTGATGTTAACTACTGTTAACTACTGTTATTGTTAATATAATAGCAAAAATGAATTATGATTTTTTTACATATTAGACAAAAGATTTAGAAAGCAAAATGCTTGCAAACAAAAATTATGCATTATTAAAATATTTATAATTATTTCCACTTAAGACCAAATGTAATAGTTGTATGTACAGTGATGAGAGACCGTTGGGGGTTCGATTTCCACTCGAGGAAGATCTTTTAAATATTTCAAGTATTTCGATTCACAGATCCGATTAAACATAATGCCTTTCTAGATACATCTCCCCCTCCCTTTTCATCCGCGTTAGACCTTGCTGATTGCAGTTGCATTAAAATAAAAACCAAATCGAATTTCTTCAATGTGGTATTATACAAAAGATGATATTAAGTCCCACCACGCCTTCGAAATTCGGAGAATGCTGTCACTAAAATTCGCTAAGTGCACTAACATGTAAAAAATATTAGAAATCACAATATTTAGGGTATATCGGTGTAACACACAGACATTAGCGATAGGCCATTGACATTTTTATTGGGCGATGATTTAGAGCTATCGATTGCGTCGCCGGCTCTCGCCCGGAACAATTTGAATTTAAGGCATGAACTATTGACACTAAGTGTGTATGATGAATTACTACGTAACCTATGGCAATAAATAAGTTATAGAGCGAGAGTGTACACGCCCTTTTCTACAATTTTATACTGATCACTTTTTTAAATTATTAAAATTTAAAAAAATTATATAGGTAACCGTACGATGTATAGAGACAAAAAACTTGAATGTTTCCTGTAAACCAAATTAGAGCTATTTTTAATAATAATAAAAAAATAAATAAATATCAAACATAGCCTCTATTAATAATTATATCCTTAAACAATTACAGAGATAGGCAAATAAGTAATAATTGTATGATTACAAGACATTTTTACAATACTTTACGACTAGATCGAAACATTAAATCCAAGTTATGTAACAAAATCGTTTGCAAAAAAAATTTAAAAAATCTCGTGTCTAAAAAAGTGTAATGGCGGTGAGGATTAAACAAAAAAATATTAATTAGAATTGAACTATGCTATAATAGTAACTTATAAGCGGGGGCGTGGCACGCCCACTGTACAGTGACGCCCAGTAACGCTATACAGCGACCGCCTACCCTCCTAGTGCCTGAACATTTTATATACTATAAACCTTGTATAAGGCTTTCTAACATCCAAGATTAATATTTAGTTGATTTATTTTCAAGATATTGTATGAAAATGTGTCATTTGTGACCACTGATTTGGTTTTCTAACGTTTCAAAATCCGTATACGTATCTACTATGAAGCTGTTATATTATACTATAATAGTATGGTATTTGTTAGTTTTATTATTACTCAATAAGATAAGATATAAATTCAGTCACTTTTGACTACCTGTGTATAATAAAGTAATTTAATTTCATTGATAAATCGACAATAGATTGGTTTTAAATAATTTTGCCGTAACAAAGAGGGATCTAATATGACATTATATTGATTCGCCTTTTTCTTTAATACTAAAATACTTTACATAAAAAAATTGCAGCAAACGGCTCATACTTGTATACTTTTTCGAGCTATATTCTTGTAGATATATCTCGTATTTTTTACCACGTCGCATAAATAACAAATAACTAGTGTCACATTTCTCCGTTCTTCAATTTCTGTCTCATTTATACCCAAATAAAGCGTCATTCAATATTAAAACTTATTATGGCAGGTTCTTGTAGGACCCACAAACACACACTTACATACATTTTTAATACAAATTCTCTAAGAGATATTGAAAGTGCTTGTAAAGTAATAATTCAATATGAATAAATAATATTTTTATTTTATTAATATGAAAATAATAGTATAGAAACTATTAAATAATATATTTATTTTCATATTAATTAAATTGACATTACAACCTCCTAGACTAGTTTCATTAATGGCGGCAACCGCTTCAGCCAGCAACGAACAATAAAAGCCGAGAGCGGCATTTTCTAGATATATCTATACGTAGATACTAGAATATACTGTATCTAGATCACAGAACTCGTGAATAATAGCAGGTTCATTATTTATTACATCAATTTCGTAGGTCTGTCTATGCATGCAGTGGGACAGCCTCTTGACTGTAAACGCGATTGGTTGTGAATTCGATCCCTAGTCGGAGGAACTTACTTAAATTATTTTCATTTCATCGCTCTTGTAAGGGGTAAAGCGCGGCGTTGAGTTCCGCCACTCGACACACAATGTCTGGAGATGTCAATGTCAATGTCGAGCGGAAAGTGAAAAACGGAGTATCTAAAACAAGATTCTCTCTCAGGTGAATTTTAGTTAAATATTTTAGTTGGAGCAAGCTTGTGCATAGGTTTATAGGTTATATTTCGAGATGAGCAGAAAGTGGAAAACGGAAGACGGAGGTCGAAGAAGGAATAGAGAAAGGAAAAAAGTATGTAAAATTCTGTTTACTCTACACTAGGTATAGGACATACAAAATATTATTACACCGTACTATAATTTATATAGTACCGTGTAATAATGATGTAATAATGCTATTGCTGAAAGATTTGCTTTTGATGTAATTGAGGTAATAATTATGAAAAACCTTCTTGGGCGGTTTCCAAGATGCGCAGGTACAAATCCCGTTGTGTTAAAATTTTGATACGTTTTCGAAAAATGCTTTTCAATTTCCTAAGTGTGAATAACATTTTAAAAAATGTTAAAATAAGGAATAAAAATATTTTGTGACAAACGTGTAAATATTTAACAGAAACAAAGTACATACATATGGTCATAACATTAAAACAAATTGAAATAATCAATACATTTATAGCACTTCCATTATTTTTTTTAGTTTGAGGCAGTCTGAGTGCTAGGTTTACAGCCCTGCATAATCTACTAGGTTCCGTCTGCTTTCGAACACCTCTTGCAGCGTTAATGGATATTTTGTCGTATATATAGTTTGGTTATATATTTCATAGTTGAATAGCGTTAAATTATTTTAAAAAAATATATGACACCTAACACAATCGTGTCGGGAAGCTAAATTTGGGAGTCATAAGGGTAAAGTAATTATATGATTTTTATTTTTCTATTGCAAACTTACTTCACAATTACATCTCACTAATTCCTGTTCCTGAGTGCGACACTTAATACATTAAATATAGCCTTAGAATGTAACCTATACTGTAACTTTATATTTATGCGTATTAAGTCATGGTTGGCGATGGTTTTTTTTTGGTTGTAGGTTCGATTCCCACTCGGGGGAATGATCATATTTAAGTAATAAGAATGTTTATTTCTACACTCTGGTTACAAGACAAAGCACGACGTGGAGTTTCGCAGTGTCTCGGATTTATACGGAAAGTGGATAACTTGCTTTGCGGGAAAAAGTGCGAAGCTAAACGATTCTTTAATAAGAAAAAATTTTAACGTCATATCCAAAAGGATATGACGTTAGTCTTCTTCTGAGAGTAGTGCTTCTAAAAAGAAGCACTACTCTCAGAAGTACAATGTTTATTAAAAACATTATTTGCATACGAATAAAATATTAATTATTTAATATTTAATCGTATTTAGCTGATATAAAATAACAATTAATATATATCACTAAAGTTTTATTAAAGCAACCTTTTGGGAAAAGTATCAAAGGACAAATTCGTCATAACCGCTGTCATACGACACAAAGTAATCTCCCGCGTCACGTATGTAGGTTAGATAGAACGAACGCTTGTCCATTTTCCTAGTCCTGTTCGTCAAATTTTTATTCAAAAACTTCAAATTTAAGCTCAGTTTAGTTAGAAGCTTATTTAGAATACAGCAGTTTTAAACACTAGACAGCCTTATGTTTTTTTTAAACTGAATACTAGTAGCAACTTCGTTTGCGTGGACTTAATGACCGTTCCTACACTAATTTGCAATATCACGTTGAATACCTTTTTCTAAGACAGAATTTATTTATCTCTTATAGGACTTAACTGGACTATTAAGATTCCTCATCAGGTGTTCCAGACCTTTAATTTTCATATGCCTATTATTATTCTTCATCATATGTTCCAGTCGTCAAAATCAATAATAACCTGAGTCCTAAGCAGGCTTAAAATCTATGCAGCAAAAAAAGTTATATTCAACTCCGTCCAGTGGTTTAAAGAGCTGGGCGTACAAACATTTTATTTATTACTTTTTTATTATAGTAACAGAAAGTATATAAAATGCAGAGATTAATGTCACAACACTAGATTCTCTTTGCCTACACGTTAAGCTGAAAAATTTACAGGACAAAGCCTTGGGGTTTTCGTCATTTTTATCAGCATTTTTCATATAAATGTAAATGGTAATTATGTAGACCAAAGGCTAGGCATCCTAGGATGCCTGAGCAAAATTTCAAGAGACTCCGTTCTCCACACTTCACTCTATCTATAGTATATTTATTTTAAATTAGTACTCTTAGGTATACGAGGTACAAGCTGATATTTTCAGTATCACCTTTAAAAAAAATCGTGTTGTGAGACAGAACTTAACGCCGGAATTTGTTTCAACAGGCAATCGAACACAGTTCCACGAAGATATCATGTAGATATTTCCAAAACACGAATGCCATTGAATATCTAAGATTCATCTAGGTATATAACAAACCCAAAATCTTATTTGAACATTTATTTCTACATAATATACTACATAAACAAGAAAAAAGTATATAACAATAAAATTTGTTTACTTCATCAAAAAACTGCCTCACTGAACTATTTGCACAGATCGTTAGATTTAGTGGCAGTAATAAAAACGAGTTTTATTAGCTTAGAGATTAGCTACCAAGCAATCCTTTAGACATGTTTGTACTTCAATGTCAAAGGTAATTAATTATTATGGGATCGTTTTTTTATGGGTTTACGGCGGTCGAAGCGAAAAATACGAAAAAGTAGGCGATTTTTGAATTAAACTTATCAATGAAAATATTAAACTTTGTGATAGCAGCTATAAAATAGATTGACATTTACGATAAATTAATTGTTATTAGTTAATTTTGAGTAAAATGTGAGTTTGAATAGAAAATGCGTATAAAATACCTTTGCCAAAGTACCTTTGCCTAATTTATCTGTTTGTTTATTGACCAATTTAAAAAGTTAGCGACCCACTTGCGGCTTCACCCGCGTGAACTATAGCTGTTTCGTGTTTTCGCCGGTTTTTTTACTTTTAACAAAACTTTTTGTTTTGTGTATAGTTTAATACGTGTAGATTATGTGTGTTTTTTTTTATCTTATAATAGGATTTTTTTAAGCTTCATACTTTTTACCGCATAGCAAGGTTGTCAGTGAGAACCTACTGTCAAGACTCGCCGTTATTGACTTTTCGCCCGAATTCGAGACACTGCGTGTTGAGTAGCGAACCTGCCGCCAACGCGCCGCTTTGCCTTGTTAATCAGAACGGAGAAATGAAAAGAATTAAATTACGATCATTCCTCCGAGTGAGAATGGGACCCACAGTTGTGAAGCCAAAGTCGAGGTAAAGTATGAATCGAGAAAAAAAAATAATAAACAACAGTACAAATACTAGTTTTTCGACAAAAGTTGTAGTTAAAATTTTGAGAAAGTATTTTTTTAAACCATTCCTCAGACTAATTTCTGCGTCATTATGTTATACTAAAAAAAACAATTAAGTATGAATTTTTAAGTACTCAGTACAAATATTGAAAACATTTAAAAGGTCAAAGCTATTCAAAGAAGCTTAAAAGCTCTATTAAGATGTGATCTCTTCACCAAATAAGGGAGGAAACCCTTGACAGTAAAGATATTGCGTAAATATATATAACGAGGGTTGTTTTAGAAAATGGTCAAAATATTATTATTTTATATTCTCCTACATTTTGAGTTTAAAAGTAAGGGAAAATCACTTTTTAACCCACTCTCTTCTCTTTCAGTACCTTTACGTTTAATTTTACAATACAATGAAATTATTAAGAAGTTTCGAAATAGGCATATTGATTAATATTTGGTTAACATCAAGTTGTCGGCTAAAGCTTCTATTGAATTGGAATTGGAATTGTAAATTTAAATTGGTATTAATTTAGAGCCGTCCCGATACAGTTGTTAAATTCACGTGATGGTTGTAGAGAGTAGGTTCGTTTTAAGGTCTTGTTCGTTCGTTTTAATTAAGCTCGAGAAACATTTATATCTAAAAAAAAATCCGAGGCGTGATGCGTTTACGTTTAGATAGAGTCACGACGTTTAGTATGAGACATTATTTAAAAAAAACATTTTTTCGTAGAATTCTTTAAATTATAATAAAAAATAATCCCTATTTTGTGGGCTATATTATTAAAAAGTCAAAAGTAATATAAAACCATACAAATGGCCCAATCATTTAAGATTTATTAAATTATGATACACAACAACTAATGAACTAAACTTACCAGCACTGGTAAATGCACCATTGGTCTCTGGAACAATAATATATTCAGTATTATATTTTTAAAAAAGTAACTATCCATAAAATCTCTATAAAATAGAATTATGTGTATCAGTATCAATATGTGTGTATGATCTAAAACCAGCATAAGAAAAAAAAACAAACAAAAGAATAGAGTAAAAATTCGACCTGTTGGATGGAGACAAATTGGACCTCGAGGCACTGACTTTTAAAAATCCAGTGACGCATCCATATTATCCATAATAGTCCCCCTCCTCCGCTGGGTAGGAGATAGAAGAAATCCACCTGACTTAACCTCTGACCTGTCTTTCAAAATCTTCAACCTTGTGTTACAGATACTCCGTTCTCCACTTTCCGCCCAAATCCGAGACATTGCATGTGACTTGCGCCACATCTATTCCTTTTTATTTATATATATTGTATATTTTATTTTGAAGTAGAAGTAATTTTGTTATAAATGTAGAGATTTTTTAAGTTATTAATTTACTTGAACATCATCTAGAAGATCAAAAAAAAAACTGCAACACAATGACGTCAACAGAGGTTATCGACAATTCATTTGAAAAATAATCAACTTTGAAACTAGATGAAAAAAGAATTAAAATCCTTGACTCTATTTCATATCAATTTAGCGGAAGTCAGAAATATGTAATGTAAATAAAACAAAATATTTTAAACATACCTAACCCACATTCGCTGATATCTTAAAAGGCGCGGGTTGTAAGCGCGATAGTTGTGAATTCGATTTCCACTTGGTGACATGATTATATAATTTAATTTGATTTAAGACTAAGCGCGTAGTTAAGTTTCGCCATCAAACACACAATGGCTTAAAATTGGGCTAAAATAATAAAACGAGTTCCATTCTCTATATACATTGTTATACGTCTCAAACTACTAAAAGGAAAAATACAAAACGAACACTTGAGCCACTATGATCTAAATTCTAATGAGTTTCTTCATTTCTTCTAAATGACTGAACCGATTTTTATACAGTTTTTTCGAATGTTATTTATTATCTGTTAAAGCATCAGGTCGCTCTCCAATTTCACTTATTTTAAAGATATGTATGCACGTGCCATGGCACAACTTTACACCGCTCTTTGTCTTATAAAATGAACATTTTGAAGTGAGAATCGAACTCCTAACCATTGCTTTATAAGGCACATTCCATATGTACAAAATCTTAATTTTGCTTTACTTAAATGAATGCCTAATGATTTCTTATCTTATCATTAAAAAGTAATAAATAAGCGAGATCACCGTAACACCAAAATAAGGTCATTATACATTAACATTGCCCAAATCTTTGAACCTGATATAATATTCCTTGACCACAGTTTCGCACGCGCAGATAAAATTTTTAATAAATATTTTGTTTTTATCAAGTATCTACAACATTCTACTAGTAGTAACTAGAATTATCTAGCTTTAATTAGCTAACAATATATGTGTCGGGCTACCGATCCCCTTCCATATGGAGATATTGAGTATTGAAATTAACGAATTTCCAACTTAGCTATGAGACTGTTATTAAATAATTTGAATCAATATACATATATATATATATATATATATATATAAACTAATAATATTTTTTCATCTTTATCTAACTCCGGAGGCTATCGTGACGCAGTGGGACAACGTCTAACTTCAAATAATTGGTTGCGGGTTCGACTCCCACTATAAATTAAATTAAAAGGAAAAGACTTTAGATTATTTTCTCCTCATCCTGGGTCATCCTGGTAAGGATATAAGTTCTTGGTATTTAAATGTTGTATTGTCATCATCATCATAATCAATTAAACTTCTTCTTTCTTCTCTTTCAAGATTTTCTAACATAGAGACGTAGAGAGTAGAGACGATTTTGAGAGAGAGTAGAGGCGATTTTGAGAGTACGATGTCGTTGATTCTAACAAAAAATGTGTCGATTTCAGACGGAAAGTGAGGAACGAAATCGAAGTTGTAGAGAACGAAGCTGCTATGGGGAAAAAGCTAAAAACTGAAACTGTATGACTTTTAATAAGCAATATTTTGATTTTTTTTCTAAATTTTTAATAGATAAATTAAGTATATAGAAATCGTCTAAAACTTATTTAGTTTATACATTAATAGATGTCAATAACCTTTTTTTTAATGATGAAATAACACAAATAGTAACTATTTACACCTAGAAAAAGCTAAATGTTAGCAATTACGAAAATTTAAGCTCATAGCCACCGCTAATAATTTACACGTGTATGCATATTAATTTTAAAACTGGTACTGGCACTTTTGAAATTATTTTATTATTGATTTTTATAAAGATTTTTTTCTGCATAGCAGTGTAGGCAGGGATTGTCAAGGCACTTAAAGCACTCCGTTTCACTTTCTGACCAAATTCAGGATATAGGGTTGTGATTGGCGGAACTCAACATGTTTTGTATTACCGGAGCGAGAAAATTAATAAACTAAGTATAAAATTATTTTCCAGGGTGGGTTGTAACTTTAACTTGTAACCCGTAATCATAGCGCTTAGTCCACTGCGCTGCGATAATTTATAAATATATTACTTATTAATATTCATTTAATTCATAAAACAATTCTTTGATAGTTTCTCAGGTGATAACACATGATAAACATTTTCTCACGTCCTCGTGGTGCTGTCGATAAATTTAAAGCACACATGATGGATTTTAATTCAAATAAGATACAATACGAGAGAACGTATTATATTCATAAATTATATATATTGTATAAACACAATTGGTTGCGCTACTAATTAAAAATGTGGGTGCGATTACCACTTACGGGAATGATGATACGTATAATATTTTGCTGCTCCTCTTCGATAGGAGCAACTAAGCCGTTGTGTCTAAACGGGGGAAAGGCGAACGAAAAGAACATAGTGCCGATATTTTTTTAACATTTTTTAAAGTGTTACTCGCACACTTAGGAAATTGAAAATGGCATATTTAGAAAACGTATAAAAATTTGAACGCAGCTAGCGGGATATGAACCCGCGCCTCTTGAACAGTTTTCAAGAGGCGCGGTTCGTTTAGTTTAAATCTCGCTCGTTCAAATTTTTATACGTTTTCAAATAGTGCCGATGTTTAAATACCTTTTTCACAAAAATAGCTTACACCACACCAACCCCACCAAACGTTCATTGAACTTGGATAATGCTCACTATGTACGCGGTTGACTAATTAGGAAGCTTCTTTAGAGCTTTCAGCATAAATACAGCCATTTTTGTTTGTTAATATATTGCTCAATTGTAAGAACAAAAAAATCTGTGCCTTCCTCTGCGTACTTGTTTAAGCTTAAGTAGTTGTTTTGATTTAACTCCCTATTCTTTTTTAAATTATCAGCTAAATAATGACCAGGACCACTTATAGGCTGTATGTCCTAAGTCATCTGTTGAAATACGCGATATGGTTATTTCTTACAGTTCTTTCCCTTACTGCTTTGTACGCCTTTTTCGTACTAACGCTACCGGATTAAATAGAGGTCTTTCATTGTACCTACCAAAAGCCCGGTAGACAAACCAAGCGTATGGAGGATTTTTACAAATTATATTTTTCATAATACATACTTTACGTAATGCAATCACAGCAATTCGGTTCTCTTTATCGCCCATTTTAATATCACAAAATATCTTATAATATATTGGCGCTATAATAAGACACCAAAAATATAAGAATGAAAAATTCAAATTTTATATAATAAATATTCAAATAGATTTTAAGTTATTTTAACATTTTTAAAGTGTAATTCCCACACTTACTTGATACTTGATTCCGAGACATTGAGTGTGGAACTCAACACCGCGCTTTGTCTTGTCACCAGAGTTGATTGAACAAAAAATTGAACTCATAATTATCGCGCATACTGTGCCACGATGTCTTCACAAATGTATGTATATATAATTTTTTTTAGAAAATTCTCGCTAAATCACAAGTAGGGATAAAAACTTAAATTTATTTGCACGACATTCCCTCAAAAAGTAACTTTTTATACAAATTGATAATAAAAAATATATTCAGATAAGTATAAGACACGTGTAAGTCAACTTCTGCATTATATTATAATTAATTTGATATATTTGAACTTATACATCTGGACAAGTGTGTATGAAGTGACAATATCTACATCTATTTGTTAATTTACTGGCAAGGAATGAGATTCGTGGTATGAAAATATTGTATTGTAAACAGATCTGGACAATTGTGCTAATTTTTAAGTAATTGGAAAATGTTCTTCCATTGACAGATAAATACAGGCAAAACTAATAAAACCGACTCAAAAATAAATAAAATAATACTTTATTTTGGAATTTCTCACGTCTATAGGAATCGACCCACAACCCGCAGCTCAGTAGCAAAAATTTTATAAGTTTCTATATACTGATACAAGGCAAAATATCAATTATATTGATACTTTGCCTTCACTATGGTGCAGTGATACAGCGTCTGACTGCAACCGCGATTGGAAATAGCGCGGCGTTGAGTTCCACCACTCAACAAGCAATATCTCAAATTCGTTCTAAAAGTGGAGAATGGAGTGACCTTGACACTAGTTTCTCTGTATCAGAGATCTCAGCCTTGCGGGAAAAAGCATGAGACTGTTTTTGTTTTTTGTTATTTTAAAACAATTTTATAATAAATAATAATAGTATTATAAAATACTAAGGTTAAATGTCTGAGTAAAATCGATGGCTATAGGTATAAGGGGATCGTTATTTATAAAAAATATTGTTTAATTAGAATTATATAAACAGGATACGATTTAGAATTACTTCTAATAAGGACGCAAAGTCTTTGCCTATATATCAAGCTATAGAAGTACAATTTTTACGGTATTTTTTTTGTTTTCAATCAATTTCTTTTGTTATTAAAACCAGTGGAAATTGGAAACATATGAAGAAATTGTTTAGAAAAAATTATTCTTGCCTTCGGTAAACAATATATTCAGGTGATGTTTATAAAACATTATAATATGTTATTTACTAAATAATGTTATCATATAACTTATATTAAGCTTTGTGTTGCAATTAAGAAAAAGTTAGTGTTAATCAATAGTGATGTCACTGTAATTGCTGGTACAATTAAAATTTAGAATCCCATACTGTTTTTTATTTTTTTTAGCTTTTTATATATTTTCTTAAATAAACTTGGTTGTGGTTTATGGAAAATGGGGTTATAAATAAAATTATTATTATTATGATAAAAAAAATAACATTTCCAACTGAACTGAAATTTATGAAAATATAGCTAAATGGTTTACTTGTAACCAACTTTTAAGTAGATGCCATCGAGGTGCGGCGTAGCAGCGTCCGGGTGAATACGCGATGGTTCGATTCCCACTAGTGTGAATAATTATATTTAAATTATTTTTATTTCTCCACCCTGGTGACAAAACAAAGCGCGGCGTTGTGTTTCACCACTCAATAGACGGATTCAGACGGGAAGTGGAGAACGGAGTGTTTTGACACTAAGTTCTCTTTGCCTACCCTACTATTTCAAAAAAATGCTTAAATCCCGCAACACGTGCAAATAATAGAAAGCTTCAATATTCAATTATTTTTTCGATTTTTCGTAGCGCTTATAGCGCAATAGAACTAAAAATTCACACTTTTTCACAATTCAGTTATTCAAAGACAAATTTGTAGGGAAAACATGTCATAAATTATAATTGAAGTGCTATTAGTGAATACATATAATTAAAAGAAGATTTATATTTATAATTAAACGTCTAACAAATATTTTTTTAATATTGATTAATTACCTTTAATACTGAAGGCCGATAAAAATATGTTTTTTCTGAAAATCGCTGTCTCATAGCGAAATCGTCGACTCATTCAGCGTTACTTTGAAGCTTCCTTTTAAACACGATCCGACACCATCTTATATAATTTTATTACTTGAAAAATTAATTTTTTCTAGAGAAAGATATACTTTACAGGATCGAATTTTTATATGCCATTTAAAATAAAATTAAAAATTCAATTCCTTCCGTTAGCTTTTTTAGTTAACCAAGTTTATTTGCATAGTAAATAATTTATAATTTATATGAACGTTATTTATTTATTATAATTTACAAAAGGTAAGCCGGTTGGCATCGTGTTATATGGACACTTCGCCAATGATATATATAGATAAAGATAGATCAGTGACACTGAGTGACTAGCTAGATACCCGAAACCACTGGGCGTAGCAAGCTGAAATTTCGCAAGAGAGGTTTTGCGGAATTTCCTTCCTGCGAAAAAACAATTACATAGAAAGATAGATATACTATGGCTGGAATCACAAAGCCACATAAACGAAGAAGAAGCGACATCTCGTGTTCATTATTTTTTGTTACAATTATAAGTATTGAAAAACATTCCCAGCATAGACACTTAAATAAAATATCTATTTAAGGAAATGAAACTATACATTAATTTATATACAGTTGAGTTAAAACTAACATTTGCAAAAAATTTTTTGTAACAGAAAAAGCATATTTGCATTTTTATTTAATAACCACTTCTTAGTAATTATTATTTAAGATTTTTTTACTTTTTATTAGAGTTAATTGTATGGTAAACAACACTAATTCATAACTTTACAATGTCATAGTATAACATTTCAAGGTTTTGATTTTAAATTTAGATACTCATTAAATTTTGCAACGTTTCCGTTGTATATTTACTAAGGTTTTACCGTGGGATATAATTTTTTTAGAACGTATTTAACCTTAATTTTTTTTTAAATAAATAATGATGAAAGTAAAAATATCGTGACGTTTAGTTGATATTTACAATAATATACGAAGGGCTAACTAATTGACTAAAAATGTTATACACACTTAGGAAATTGAAAAACATTTTGAGAAAACTCTTGGGCGTTTTCCAAACTACGCAGGTTCGAATCACGCTGCGTTCAAATTTTTTAACGTTTTCTAAAAATATTTCGAAATTAAACGCAGCTACTTCATAAAAAAAATTATATAACTGATGAATACATTATTAATAAGTTCTTTGATTTTCACGATTACTACACATTTTGAAATAAAACTATTTTTAACCGGATTAATAAGTCTACCTGTGACCACGGACTACTGTAAAGTGTCAGAAACGTCGGATTCTAAAATGTATTTTCGAATACCAATATCATACGCGATTAATCCGGTCAAAAATAGTTTCATTTCAAAATGAATATATTATTAGCCAAAAATTATAAAATCGTGTCGTTTAATTGATATTTACAATCATCAGGACTGTTCAGATGAAGTGCCATATAATATAATATATTAATACATGAGGAACTTTATAACTCTTTTTTAGGACAATTATGCGGCAGGGGAAGGGTAGATAAATGGCACAGTTAAAATTTATATGAAGAAGAAATTAAGAAATCCAATATTTATCATAATAATCAATAAGTAATAAATTAAATATAATTAAGAAAATAGCATCCACGCTTGCATAAAATGACATAACCTTTGCGAAGACAGTACGTTTATAATATTTTGCATATTTTCTTGATGTATATATAGGGAAACGTTGAAAAATCAAACACGAAATGGTAAATGGAAATATGTGATTTCAAATAAAAATACATATGGCACGTTCAAGGTGACTAAGAACACTAAGAAGTGTGTTAATAATAATAAAGGTAGTTATAAACCTTTTTTTTGGCTTATTAGTTTTTCCATAACAGAAATTTAACAGAACAAATAGTCATAGAGAACCTAGTGTGAAGACGCTCCATTCACCAAAAGGAAAAAAGACCAATATTTTCACCAGAGCGGAAGTGGAAATCGAATCCCCAATCGATTATGATAACAGTCAGACCACCGATTAAACATAACGTTTATATTAAAATAATAACTAATGAATTAAAAGAAACATGCTTAAAATTGTTATCTCATTATCCTGATCCTCTTGGTAAGGACATGGGGTTCATGCTACGGAAATATTGTATTAATTAACATGAGTTTCAGACAACGGAGTTGATTATTGCGAGATTTCCTTACACAGAACCTGTAAGAGTATCAAAAATGGAGGATTTCCTCTACATGCTTAGTAAGTAATTCAAAGTTATAAGTTAGATGTAATTTAAATTCGTTTTATTTAAATTTACACAATATTTATCTTTAAAATTATATACGCCTGTCATTTGTAATCTTAAGTGTTTTAATAAAATCTCATAGTGATTTTAAAACGTATGTGATTTTTTTTTATTCATCGTAGCGCAGTGGAACAGCGTCTGATTGTAACCGTGATTGGTTGTAGGTTCAATTCAATGGGAGAAATGGGTATGTGCTCCTCTGGTCCTTAAGACAAATGTCAATGTCTCTGATTCAGGCGAAAAGTGGAAAACGGAGTGTCTTGACACCAATTTCTCTCTCACTTTGGTTTAAAAACCAAGAAGCTGTATTTTTATATTACTTGCATTATTTTATATTTAGAATTAACAAAAATATGCCATTTATTAAAGTTGTATTAGATAATTTTTTAATTTTTATTTAAAGTGACAACTTATTGATAAATGATATAACCAAAATGAAAAATAATAAAAAATAAATAAAATATAGCAAAAGCAAACATACAATATTTTATATCAAAGTTTTTATATCCATGCGTTTATATTTACATTATTTATAAATTTTGCGTATCTATCGTTGGCAGCACGTGTATCGCCAAAAGTAGCCAAGGCCGCCTGGTGGCAGTAAATATTATAATTTTTCCTTCAGCCAGGAAGTTAAGCTTTTAATTATCATAGAAGTTGTTGTTTATACGTTGGCTGTTGAATCAATTAATGATAGGCATATAAGTTTTTTTTTAAGAATTTAGATTTAATTCCTAATTTATTAGAATAATGTTGTGAATATGTAACACGAACGATATTTATCTCGGTTAATTTGACATTTTCAAGGCTAAATTGAGTGGCCAATGTTTTTATACACGACAGTTGTGGGTTCGATCCTTTTTTAATTATTACAATCTTTTATTGAACATGCGGCGTTACTTTAGTTAGTGTAGGGCAAATTTAACAAGCGTGGCCTCGGTAGTGTCTGTTGAGGGGGAGCACCGTGAGGTTCTAGTGGGTATACGGACGGCCTACATCTGCCAGTCCGGAGTCCCACATAACCCGTCAAAGATCGCAATCAGGCAGTTATCTGTAACGAATTTCCTCGCGAAAAAAAACTAGAACGGTCAAATCTTACTAGATTAATTTGACCCATTACCCAATATCCGGTAGAGACTTAATTTGGAACATACGTTTGTCCTTATGCAATTATACATAAACAGTATTGTTGATAATCTAAAATGGCCGCCAAAACAAAATGTCGGAATATATATTTTTGCACATCAACAACATACAACAGGGGTATAAAGTGGGCTTAACTAGAAGGATACAATAAACCATCAAAAGTTTGTTATTAAGACGATTTTAAAAATGTTTATTAAGTTAATAATATGTATGTGTATTAATATACATTTTTAGATTTAACTAGCGACCCGCTCGCGCACCCGCGTTTTCACTTAAATCAAAAACTTTGCTTAAATGTATAATTTGAATGGTTGTAACTCAATGTAAAGGGAAGCTTACCACGATATAATAGACAAAATTACATTTAAATTGTTAAAGTCAATTCTGAGATTAGCGTGCACAAGGAACAGATAAAGAGACAAACAGAAAAGAAAATTAAAAATCATTGTTTTGGGTCCTATTATATTGATTAATAATCCCCTAATCATATTTTTTCATATATCTTCCATGTACAGACAGTGATCAGATTTTTATTATATGTATAGATAGATGATTATATTTAAAAAATATATATCTCCGCTCTGGTTTCTGAGACAAAACGCGGCGTTGAGTTCCTTCGTCTCTTCGTCAAATTTCGTGCGGTAAAAAGATAACGGAGTGTCTTAACACTAAGTTCTCTCTGCTATGCGGGAAAAAGCTCACGCTATTGAAGCTGTATTATTATTATATATATCCTAAACCTGGTTACATAAAGCCCTACGTAAAGTTTCGTCTTCCAGCACGCATTGCCTCCAAATTGGCTGGTTAATGAAAAACGAAGTTGCCTTACTACTAGGTTCACTTCACTCTACGTACCCACTAAAACAGTATACGATTAGATATTTTTAAAATAGATATCTATTTAATGTCTATTGTAATAGATTTATGTTATGGTTATGAGAGACAAAAGATATTTTTAAATTAACATTGTGAAGGCAGATTAGGGATGTATTGGTTTAGTACAATAGTGACTTCGAATTTTATTTAAAGAAATTATTGTATTTATAACTAGCGACCTGCCCGCGGCTTTGCATGCGTAAACTACACGACTAATATATAGAATAGTTTATTCCGTTTTTTCGCGTTTGCGTTCTCAGTTCAATCACAAACTTTGTTATATTTTATAATTTAAATGGTTGTAACTTTATTTACGAATGGATTGAAAAAAATATATACTAAATGCATTTAAATCGGTTAAGCCGTTTCTGAGATTCGCATGCACAAATGTACAGAGAAGAAACAGAAGGTAAAATTAAAAATTATTGTTTTGGGTTCTGTTACATTGATAAATTCCCCTTTAATATTTCTTATTCATATATCTTCTATTTACGGACAGCGATCAGTTACATTTTAATTAGGTTTTGTAAATAATAGTAAAAAAAGTGACTACAGTAGTTTTAACTGTATAAGAAATCTGTTTTAATATGAGCAATTTAATACAAGATTATTGAATATATTTTTTGTTCTAATAGTTTATATAAGTATAAGGCATGTATATAAAACTCTTCGGTTACCGAGTGACTGGTAGACAGACAGACAGACAATACATAGCCGCCTAACCATAGCATAAATACTGGGCGTAGATAGCTGAAATTTTGCAGGTTATTTAGAGAATGTAGAGGACAACTCGTCTTAACAAAGTTTTAGATCAAGAGAACCTGAGATTGTGAAGAAGACAAGAAGTGTTGTAATTAACTAGACATGAGAAATTAAGAACAAATTGCAAGATAATTTAAATTTTTGTGTTCTAACCATATCTAGATATATCTATTGACTAAGAGACTGACAACAACATTATCGCACAAATGAAACTAGTCGGCGTAAAAATATGCAATTTAGCTCGTAGTTTTTATTTATTTATTAATTTTTATATTTTCACATTTTGTTTTTCATGTCTATTAAAACGACAGTGATAACTCGTCTTCTCCAAAATATTAGGAAATCAAACTAAATTTTCAGTAAATACTTCACTTGAAATCATGCACACCAGTTAATGAAAATATTAATATATTTATAAATTATACAACTTTTATAGCCAGAAATGCTAACATAAATTTTATTTTGATAATTAAATAAATATTTAAAACGCAAAGTTGTTTAATATATTGATAATATAATAAAATAAATATTAACAATGTTTTAAGCTTTACAGCTTACACGTGTAGGATTTTAGTGTTTCAATGACCTTTCAGGTTAATAGATTTGCAGCCTTATGTATATTTGTCAACTCCTAACCTTGACTTTTGATTGATATAGGCCATATATCTCTTAGAGTAATAAATTTAAAATGTTGAGAGAAAAAGAAAGAGAAATTGATCACTATTTTTTATAAGTTATACTAGAAAAGCTTCGACACCGTTTTAAGTAAATCAATTTATGTTACAACATAACAAAAAAAACAAAGAAGAAAACATTTGTAATATATAAATTAAGCCTCTTCTATATGCTTATTATGTAATTTTATAGATTAATAATTCAAAGTTATCGTTTTGGAAAGCGGCTTTACTTACGTAGCAATCTACGTAAAAATATATATATATATAACCAGGTCGTTTTATTATCTAAATGCATAGTCTATCCCCAACGGAGCAAAAGCAAAAAAAGAGAATGGTCACGACGTGCCTTATTCGCATAATATATCACAGTCATCAACTTCTCTAAATATGCCATTCGTTTGCACTAGTATATTGGCACTGTATCTTAGAGGTAATTATAGGATCTAGGTTATTTCGTACCTTACCCTCAGATTTGACTTACTGTTCCATGAATATCCATTTTACTCCTAAGTTGGCATTTATCCAATCACGGTACCCAAACTATCAATGCATATTTTTCTTGATTTCTAATATTACATTGGCTTGACTACTTCTGCCTTGAATCAGTACTTTACATTGCGTTAGGGATTTAATTTAAATTTGAAACTCAGTTTTGATTTAAACAATTCGTTGATGAATCGATCAAAACATTCTAATGAAATCCATATGGTCATCTTATCATATTAACTTTTATTTTATGAACACATTTTCATACATCAATATTTTAGTTTATAAAAAAAATCTAACAGAGTATGGAACTTGTCTCCTGTCACAGCTTTAAAATTGGACCGTTTATTTTAATACGGACGTTGGAATACGGATTCGTATATATTTTCAAAATATAAGTTTTTTTACTTTCATACAACTGCCCTCGGTGTTGTGGTAAGCTCAATCTTTGATTTATTTATTCGCAAATTTCTTGCATTTTGTAAAACTATCTGGCTATCTAGGTCCGCATATCCAAGCAATACACAGGGTCCAACAATACTGAGTACATACGTATATTATCGATACAAATATTTTCTTTAACTTTCTTCTTTTAACCTATTAAGTTCAGTCATCTCAGTCAGAGCATCCTAACTGTCAATTTTCACATATTAGTCATCTCATTTTTTATACATACATTAATTTCACTGTTTCAGATTTTAAATAGTATAACAGTATCTAATACCTGCCCACATTTAAAACAAGTCAAACGAACGAATAAAATATGGTGTTAACAACAGCATAAATAGTAATTAATTATTTCTAGAATATGAATATAAATTATCAAAAGTTTACACACAAAAAAAATACACATTTCTATTTAAAAAAATTGTATTTGCATACAAACACATACATGTAGACTCTAATAAGTGATTATTATTCCGTGATAGATAAGAGTGGATGAAAATAAACGTAATTACAAGGAACGTAAATAATTTATTCTAGCTATCCACGTTCCTTGCTAATCTATTTACACAAGCAACACTAGGTATAATTAAGGATATGCTTGCGAATAAAATTCTTTAGATTGTTGCCGACGAACTATCGAATCTTTATTATGGGGATAAGGGGGGAAGCAATCAAATTGCAACTTTAGTCAAATTGAATTATATAATATGTTAGTTAGATAAAAAAGGACCAGTTTTTGAAAGTGGTGAATAGAGCTAATTTAGGTGTACGCGATAATTGTGAACCCGTGGAATCGGGGAAATAATTTAATTTAAATAAATTTAATTACACTACTCTGATAAATCAAAGCGCGGTGTTTAAATACGCCTCTTAACACGCAATTTCTAAAATTCGGACGGATAGCTGAAACGGGATGGGACGGGCCCCTGAATGACTTTTAAGCTACAACTCAACTCTTGTAGTTAATTTTACTTTTAATCTAGCCCAGGGGTCCCGACATGCTTGCTCTAACACGACACTGCAGCTTCTGTACATAAAATTAGTTTTATTAATTCTAATTCGATAGATCTGCTTTAAAACTCACTAGCGATTGTCTATAATTTATAATTTATATTAATCTATAATAAGTGAAGGGATAATTTTTTTCTGTTTCCAGTTTAAATTTTATCCCGCATAGCAGGGTGGCACGACACCATTCTCTACCTTCCGTCTGAATTAGAAATTGCATATTGGGTATGTATGTTTGGGCAAAGGCGCTATTAGTTGTGGGTATTTTAATATTAATTATACAATTATACCTACGACCTCGAATTTAAATATACACACAATATATCTGTAAATTAGTAGGTACTACTTTTTGATATTTACATAGTCACCTATATTTTTTCTAATTATAGAAAAAGAAATCAAATTGAAACATATCTTTTTAAAAATATCAGTCCTTTTTTTCTGCTATGCGTAACATTGCTTACTTATAATTATCAAATATTTGAATATAAATTACAACTGGTTTTTCATTTTTAAAAAGAATTCGTATTTTTTCAATAATATATTTATAAAACTACAAATTAATACATTAAATTAATTCTTACCGCCACATCTATGTAATCACCATCGTCGTCCCGTTGGAGACACATCCAGATATCACAATTATCAAAATATTTTTAATCACTTCACTTCTATAGTCAGTATAAAGTCTAATAAAATGTAGCCGAATGCAGCTCCTTGCGACACCCCTCGCATATACTCTTGAAGTGACTGAAGCGTACGCCTTCTTATGTTTTGAATACAATCTGTAACAGTATAGAAAAACAATAATAAACTTTGCTGCCAGTAGCTGCGGCTTCAAGTAGGTAAAGTTAACGATATGTAATGGATTAGCTTGTCGTTTGTTAAGCTAAAATCGACTTTATTTCTTTGAATGAAAGTATTTTTTATTAGATTTTGATAAACAGATGTTCGTGGACATTAAACAAAATATAGCTTGTTTTTTTATATTTGTATAAACAAATCTATAGACGTATTATAGATCTATTAAATTTATGGATTACCCTTAATGTAAGCTAAGCATGCGTTATTATGCTTGAAGCTTAACTGTGAAGAACTAATTAGTTTTACTGTAAAGAAAATGGAATTTATAATATTCTTTTTTATATTTTGATAGACTACTTAAAATTTTTCACTATAAAACTTTGTATCAGTATCAAAGTTCCAAGTAATATTTTGTTCCCAGTGCACCTTATAATATCATAAATTTCGCTTCAAGTTTTATCCCGCAAAGCAAGGTAGAAAGAGAGAACCTAGTGACAATTCACTCCGTTATCTGCTTTCCGCCCGAATTCGGGACCTTGCGTGTTCAGTGGCGGAACACAACACCTCATCGACTAAAGTAAAATAATATAAATATAATCGTGTTTAAAGTCAGATGCTGTCCCACTACTCCACTATGGACCTTTAACATATTATTGCAATAAAATGAAACGGAACACCTTATATTTATTCTAATATATCTAAAAAAGAGAACAAATTTTAATTTTAATTTAACCGACATTATAGTAATAATAAAATCTCATAATAAGCTTTTAGGGTTGCCTAAAAGCTTATTATGAGATGACTTCTATTTCTATATAAGGACTGAACGAAAGTCTACATACGTTATTTGCATTAGCAACTCTTGTTTTGGCTGTCACACGATCCTTAGTTACGCGACACGTTGGTGCCAAGATTTTCTAAACAATACATATGGCAAAAGTAAACAAAACGAAATTTAATCCTTAAACCAAACGAATTTGCTAGGCACATTAGTGCAGCAAGGCATACATATATATGCATCTCATTGCCGGCTTCGCGCTCTCACTAAAGGGTATTAAGTTCGAATCTATTCTTTTTATACAGTTATTATCCTTCATAAACTGACAATTTAATCCATTGTGGCACAGTAGGAAAGCGTTTTACTGTAATCGTTATCAGGTTGTGGGTTCGATTTCTACTCGAGGAATTGATTATATTTAATTTATTTTGAATAGTTTAGAAGACAAAGCGCAACGTTAAGTTCCGCTAATTCAAGCGGCCTCTTGACACTAGGATGTCGTTGACCACCAAAATACAGGAAAAACCGTGAAAAAATTTCAAGCTCATTCATCTCTTAAGTTTCAGTTATTTATTATTAATTTAGATTTTATTAATAACTAGCGATCCGCTAGCAGCTTCGCCTGTGTAATCCACATGACTAAACTATTTCGTTTCTTCGCTCGCTCGTGTTCTCACTTAAATCACAAAAATTGTTTAAATTTATAATTTAAAACTCGTAACTTTTTTGTTTATGAACCGATTGAAATGAAAATGAAAATTGAAATTAATAGTCAAATTGCATTTAAATATAGTATAAAGTAAAGTAAATAACTATAAAGATTAAACCGTTTGTCAGATTAGCGTGCAGAAACAAACTGATAAACAAACAAACAGAAAAGAAAAATAAAAAATCATTGTTTTGGGTTCAATTATATTGCCTATAAGTGCTTATAAAAATATATTTTTTTCATATATCTTCTATGTACAGACAGCAATCACTTACATTTTTATTATATATATAGATTTAGATGCTTGATGGCAAAATACCGAGACGCACTGTAAATTACATCGAAGCGTAGTTACCTCGAGAAGAATTCAAACTCATAGTCTTCATGGTTTAACTTCAAGAGCTTAAGTAATAAAAATATTTTTCACCATTTTTCTATTACAAAACATAATATTAGTAAGAAATACAATACTTTTAGATTATATCTTTATCTGTATAGAACTAGAGGGCTCTAGTCTCTGCAATGACCATTATTTTCTTTTTAATACGTTTTATTATGTAGGATCTTAAAATAACGTCTATAGTAAAAATTAAATCAATAAAAACATTTTAAATTAATTTTATATTTACAAAGTAATCATTAATTAAAATAGCCATAAGTTTTTGTATAAAATAATTTGTTTGAATACTGTATATTTTGTAATAACTACAAATATGGGTGAAATATTTTTTTACCAATCCGATGTTTTAACCTAAAAATATTTCTATACTTTTCTATAATTATTACACAGACGGAACGTCAATGCGTTTTGAAGATAGTTCCAAACAAACCATAGTTTTACAATCAAAGTTCCACTAAAAAAATAATTTACTAAATTTAATTACTTAATATGTAGTAATATCAAATAAATAACTTAATTAATATTTTTTTTAACAACAAATACTATCTCAACGCCATCTATCCATGTACTCTAAAACTATGATCCTCTAACAGCTCCACCTACACCAAGTGGCCTGAAATAAAACGCTTTGGTTATTCACCGTCACGCCTGTTGCTCAATTGTTTACCGAACAAAAGGCCCTTGTTTGTTTTTCGCTAGACGTTTCCTGGTTTATTTTGTGTGAACGTGCTTTTGTGTGTGTACCATACATACAAGTTGTGTGTATTATATACGTATTCACTACTTACGATTGTTAAAACATGATTTGTTGTCGTAATTAGTAATTTATTACTCCGTTCTCTATTACATCGGTTTAGTGGTTTCGGTTTTGGGTGGTGGAACGCAAATCTAATCGTCTAGCCAGATCGAAAAATGGCTTTTTCAATATATGTATGAAAGTCATTTGATTTTTGACTAAATTACCGTTTATGATTAGAAATAATCTATATATTAGTAGTAAATTTTCAATATATTTAAAGACTTCTAGATACAAATACAAAATATGTCTGTAAATCGGTCTATCTCGTAGAATCTGTCCGGTTGTAAGATTTAAATCGTTGTATCTATCCGATTGTAAAATATAATATTGAAATAATTCATACACATTCATACATATTCATTCATAAACCACAATATATTTTAATAGCAGAGTTTTCATTAACTAACTTTGGCCTCTGCCACATTCTATTCTCCTTACCCAGTTTTTCTTTGGACATAAAACACTATTTATATTACTATAGTAAATAATAATTCTATCCAAACAAATCATCCGTTAAGAAAGTAAAATAAAATATACTTTGGTAAATAATAAGTAACAAATAAGCAAGGCAAACAGAACCAGCTGAATATTCATAAGCTCTACCTATACATAGCCCGTTATGTTATTTTTAGACATTAGTACCGTATGTAATTTCATATAAGATCTCTATGACTGTTTGATAGCTATTGTTTGGGATCGAACTTGTAATCTTTCTTTATAGAGAGATATTTTAATATTCAAAGTTATTTAAGGCAATATTTTTTTTTTTTATTTCAGCTGAGAGAACCTCGTGACAATCTGTTCTCCGCCTTACGCCCCAATTTCACACATTGCGTCTTGAGTGGCAGAAGTTAATGTCGCGTTTTGTGTTACTAGAGCAAACAAATAAATTTATTTATGCATATTATTGTATTTATTAGACTATATTTTAATTATATACGACTTCCATTTTGTACAAACGCCATTATTCTGTGGTGATTCCCTTTTCTCCACAGGTTGTCTAGCAGAGATTGTTATTAGCAAAAACATCAACTTTGCACGTTTCGTGTTTATTTTGTGTGCAATAAAGGTTTTCATCTATCTATCTACAATATATATAATAAATAATCATTTAAAAATACTTGCTAAAATATATTGAATAACCTCCAAAACGTATGACATACATTCCCGTACAAATTGTTTTTACAATACAAAAGATAAAAAGTGTGTTTATTTAAAAACTCACAATCTTATCATTTGTTTATGTAATCTAAATAGTTGTTTGCGAATAAAAAATATTAAACTACAACGATAGTGATAAGCCGAGTAGATCTCATGTATACTAAATATTTTGTTTCAATTTTAAGTGTTATTGGATAAATTATAATATATCATATTTCTCCGTTCTACTGAACTGAACTGTAGCATTACAGTTCCGTTTAGTTCAGTTCAGTTCTTTGGTTGTCGCGAGTGTGTCAGCTGGACACAAATGACTTCGCCAATGTCACGTTGAATGAAGAACTAGCGAATTAGACCTTCCACTGTCTGAGTAAAAAATTGCGTGTTTGGATGAGGGAACCGAATGTTGCATGTTATCTAACTAAATTATTTATCTTATATATATATATATAAAAAAACAGTAAAAATAGAATGTTTCTACGCGCACTGATCTTCACAACTACTGGACGGAGTTGAATGAAACTTTTTTTGTTGTACAGCTTATAAGCCTAAGCAGGACTTAAGCTATTATTGTTTTTAAAGATTGCAACTAAAATAAGTAATGCTATGGTACCTTAACAGAAGTTATTTAGAGTGATGAGCATATTCCGTTGACATATAGAAATAAAATATTTTTCAATGGAATTGGTTAATAAGAAGTACTGATATGGAAATGGTCAACAAGTCCAAACAAACGAATTTGCGGGCAGCACTAGTATAAAAATGTAATTATTCCTTAAGAAAGATTGAAACTGATATTATAAATTAAGTTTAGTAGCTATATTATTTTAATAATCATATTTAATTATCGTATCGAAATTTCTTTAAAATATTAATGTGGCCTTTATTTTTATATAAAATAAGTTACTGCGTTCTTAATATATGTACGTATAATAAAATAATTACCACACATTGCCTAACTGTGTTAAGTAGCGAAGTTCAACGCCGTGCTTTGTCCCATCCGAGCGGATAATTAATAATTTGTTTATAATGATAATGAATTATTAATACATACAATCGATTAAAATTTTTCGTAGTTTCGACTATAAAACGTGAGTTCTTTCCTGTTCGCGTACTAACTTTTAGAAATCTTCTCTTAATTCTACCCTACAGTCGCTAAGGAACAAACGAGCCCAATTTAGGACTTCTATAATAAAATAACAATCTGTATTGACACATTTTTATATACAAATACCAGCAGCTCCGTCCGCGGGAATTATAGCATTTTCGTATGGGCCGCTGTAAGCCTTTTAAAATTAAACAATGAAATTCCTGGAAAAACATTTAAAATATAGAAGAAAAAAGTAGCCTATGTTCATCCTGAGACCTTCATCACAATCGGTTCAGCGGTTTGGCCGTCAAGAGGTCACAGACAGATAGATAAAGAAATATCCTTTCGCATTTATAATATTAATATTAGCATTTTTAATCTAAATCCCAAATCTTGTCCTTTCCGCTAGGTATTATTCGTGAAGTTGAAAAAAAAATAATTCTACGTATTTATTAGAAATGAGTTGAAAACAGATAATTTTTTTAAAAATATATATGTTTTTTCAAACCATTTAAATATAGGTACTGCACTTGGGCAACGTCAGGGCTGGTAGCTGTATTAAATACAATACAAAATCTCAATTCTCAAGTTACCTTACGCAATGTTTATTTGTTAACTGAAAAACAATGAGCGATGGGAAAATGGCTCGCCTTTCTTAACTATGGATACAGTATGTACATATAACTATATACAGATACAACACAACACGTAGTGATTGTTTCATAATGATCATTTTATATTTTTATACACTTATATATATATATATTTATATACTCTGTACTTTGTAAGTTACGGTAATTTCGCAAGACCCAGGACAATTTAGAATTTAGATGAAATTTTGTCAGGTAACAGTTGAGGTTAGATCTTTTTTAAGGCAGATTGTTTTTATATTATAAAAAATCCGATTTTCGTTTATTTTCTGTAAATTTACAAGCAAAAAAGTCGGGTAACATAGAATTTGAAGCTTCTTACAATACTTAAATCTTGTCTACCTGTAAAATGTACGAAATGTCGGGTTTTATAAAATGTGCCTGTAAATATTTCGAATACCAAAGTGGGCAAAATAGTTTCATTACAAAATAATTCTTTACATCGGTAAAGGTAATAAAAAATAGAGATTTAACAATGTTAACTGGATTCAAGAATACTTTAGCTGAAGCGTGTACATATACGATCATAGACCATAAGTTATGTCTGAACCACGATAAGAATTACGACACTTCCATTAAATCCTCATCAGCCTTGTAATTAAACTAATAAACACCACAATATAAGCATCCGTTTACTGGAAAACTATAATTAATCTAAATCCATATATACTAATATTATAAATGGGGAAGTAATTCAGTATGTATGTCTGTGACGTTATCGTGTCGAAACCGCTGAACCGATTGTAATGAAATTATTTATAGAGATACTTGAGGGTCTTGGGATGAACATAAGCTACTTTGTTCCCCTGATGTTTTTAGTTTTTCCAGGGATTGCATTGTTTTACTAAAGGGCCGCCGAAACAGCTATAGTTCACGCGGGCGAATGCGCGCACGGGTCGCTAGTTCTTTTACAATTATAAAATAAGTTAAAAAATATTATAATAGGTTTTCTTTTAAATAACACTATCAACAGCGTGTACACGCCTCTATGACTAACACAAAGGTTTAAGCGTGCAGGTTTGCAAGTACTCACTATCTTTAAGTAAACAAAGACATATCTTGATTCTGAACCGGAATACGTTTCTCCTTAGTATTATTTCACAAGAAAACGTTTATAGTAGGAATTATTACATTTTTATATAATCAGCATCACGCTTTCTTCCGCATAGTCAGAGAGAATCTAGTGTCAAGACACTACGTTCTCCATTTTCCGCTCGAAATCACATTGCGTGTTGTATGTTGTTGTACTTGCGCAGTATTCGTATCAAAAGTACTGAATAGGATAAGTTTTTAAAGAACCTTATTTAATACTTAAAAAAAGAAATTGGTATGTAAAAGAATGAATTATATTTCAATTTTTTGTTTTTAAAGCGTATAAAGGATCAATTTGGAGCTTAAAATCTATATATGCAAGTTTCAAAAGACCGAAATTGTTCAAAATATCTATAAATGTATTTGCGAATGGTGGACATAGTCAGTTTTCCAATATCAAATTTATTCTAAAGCTTACCTAATATAGTGTAAGTTATGTTAAAATTTAAATAATATTTCAATGTTCTTTGATTCTTAATATGGCGCAATGACATAATGTCTGACATAAATCGATAGGTTATGGGTTCGATTCCCAGAGGGAGGAATGATCATAATTTCATTTTCTACTCTGGTGAGCAAGAACAAAGGCGCGGCGATGAGTTCTACAACTCAACACACAATGACTCGAATTTAGGCTGAAAGTGGAAAACGGAGTGTCTTGCTACACAGAAAAAAGCGTAGCTGTAAAAAACATTTAGTATGTTTTTCACAAGTTCAAAATTTTGTTCACTAATTTAAATATAAATAATATATTAATAATAATTCTATGATTTTAATAGATGTAGAAGTTGTAAATAGAATAATGTAGTACTAGCGGCTCAGTTTCTTTAACGAATTTGTCTATATCCATCTCCCTCTGACGTTATAAATTGAAAAAGGAAGGATATATTTACGTCATACCAACAAGTTTGAAAACAAACAGTTTGTATTGATAAGAACGTTTGGAAAGTAAAAAGTAGATAAATGTGCTTGCGAATGTACAATATCCACGTTTTTAGAGTTAAAAAAGAAGTTAGCTGTTTAATATTATTGGGACAGCATCTTAGTCTAAACGTGATTGTAGGTTCGATTCTCGTTAAGGAGAATAATTATATCAAAAAAATATATTAATCTCTCCGCTCGGTTAAGGCAAAGTGGCGCTGAGTTAGGTCACTCAACACGCAATGTCTCGAAATTTTTCGACGGAGCTTCCTGACACTAGTTCCTCTCTGCCTAGCATACTATGAGGAAAAAAGCAAAATTTTTTTTTACATAATTCATAGTGAAGTATTTTTTTCACCTATCTCAGCAAAACAGGGGTCTTCTGAGATCTCATTCCATTATATATTTTACACGCAAATTAGAGTTACGCTAAGATGTATAGAACACTGATAGAAGGCAAATTCTATACAAAAATATACATACGTATAAATAACTAATGCGTGAAGTTGAATAAATGTATACCTAGGTAATGTATAAATAGGTAGGTACATAAAAAGGACATAAAACGTTTACAAAGCGAAATCTTTTAAATTTTCTCATATGTTCAAGATATAATTCAATATATCATATAATTAAGAAAAGATAATATAATTTAAAAAATATTTTGACGCTATCGGATATTTATTCAATTTAAGGTCTGTTTTGAAATAAAAAAATATATGTTAATACATACGTTTTCACGATTTTTCTCGCATAGCATGGTAGTCAGAGACAACATAGCGTCAAAACACTCCGTGTTTAGTGGCGAAACTCAACAGCGCACTTTGACCTAGGTACATACTAGAGCGGTGTAATGAAAATAGTTAAAATATAATATATCCCCGAGTGGAAATCGAACCAACAACTTCAATTACAATCGCAATTACAGTCAGACGACATCCCACTGGGCCACAATGGCCTTGAACCTACATACCTAATATTACCATTTGTAAATGAAATGTTAATTGACGTCTTTGAGTGCGGCTCTCAATTTAACTTCACTAATCAGCAATTTATATAACTATAGTTATAAATAATATCAAATAAATAACAAACATGTATGATAAGGAATAGTTATCTTGTCGCTGTTTACGTTTTGCAAACGGTACCCTATATGCGTCATTTGGTAATTTTAGTAATATATTCCATCCGCTATCCCGCGGGATCTATGTCTCTAAAATATTAAAAATTTAAATTTAATACCAATGTGGCCATTGTGGCAGTGTCAGCGTCTAAAACTACGCTATGGTTGTAGGTTCGGTTCCCATTAGAATAACGATTACATTTAAATTATTTTCTCTGTTCTGGTAAATTCGACAAAGCGCGGAGCTGAGTTCCGCCATTCAATTCGCAATGTCGCAGATTGTGGTGGAAAATTGAAAACTAGATTCTCTCTAACCCGGCTGTGTGGGAAAAAGCTTGAGGCTGAAACTTTTGTTTAATATCAATAAACCTTTTAATTTTCTCGAACTTCTTACATTTTAAAGATAATCTAGGGAAACGAATACTCGAAATCTCATCACATCTAGTAATAAAAAATCCACGAGCATAGGCCATGCTTTAGACTATTTTTTTCCTTAAGGATTTGATTTCTAAATAAGTTACACTTAACACTTATAAATACTTACACTTAAGAAAGACAGAAAGGTAATATTTTTATATTAATGTACCAGAAACACATGAAATATACACATTACCACGTGTTTGACGTACACGTTGCCAAGGTAGCGCGTATTTTACGCGTCAACGAGCCTACTTAAAACCGTTTTTTTTTATTTTATTTTATTTCATAGATAAGGCGAGCGTTCAGGTCACTTGATGGTAAGTGATCACCGCCGTCTACGACCCCGTGTAACACCAGAAGAGCTACAAGAATGTTGCCGGCCGTATACGAACTAAAGCATACGAACTAAAGCATACGAACTAAAGCATATGCGAACATACAACTAACAAGTGACGTCATATCCTTTCGATATCACGTGAAGCAAGAAACCAATAGTTTAAAAATAAAATTTTCATAAATTCACACGGTTAATATTACGGCAAATATTTCAAAATATTAGATATAACGAATATAATTTTAACTTCTTTAATTGGTTTTGGAGTAACGGAATTTTATTATTAATTTAGAAGTTACAAAGTTTCTTTGACGCGTTGTCTTAGCAACGTGTATGTTCTTATAATTTACGGAAAAAGAAGTACAGTGGGAATTATAGTTTTTCGCTTTACGCATTAATATAATTATTATATCGTTAAAAGTGTAGTACTTTGTAGCTTAAATTTTTTCAAATGTAATTTCCTAAACTACGATTTTTGTCTGCACGAGTGCTTAGGATATATAACGAGGTCGGAAGTACAGATAGTCATTTATTTAGAATTCGAGGCCGCTATTTTATTTAGGTTGTTTTGTTTTATCAGTGGCAAGGCGTAATATCGTGTTGGTAACTGGCGTACGCAAAACATTGATATCTGGGATCTGGGGCTATACTCTTGGGCATCGATATTTCGACGAAAACTGACCTTAACCTACAAAGAAAGAAAGAAATGCCATATTTTTTTTTATATTTAGGTTTTTTGGCACGTGCCTGGTCATTTGAGATGGTTGTAAGTTTCTATTTTAATATAGCATTATGAATTTTTGTATTAAATATAATAAACTACCAATGACGCTTGCTCCGCACCGTTTTACATTGTTTTTTAGGTCGTGTACATTCGCATAATTTTTATATTATTTAAATAACCTCAAGTATCCCTACATAAGATGTCACCACAATCGGTACAGCGGCTTGGCCGCGATGGCGTCACAGACAAACAGACAGACTTACTTTCGCATTTATAATATTAAGCATGAATTATAGATAAGATATAAGTAAAATCACAGCAAGCTAAATTAGACTTAAGGTAATTCGTATAATATAAATACCCACAATACAGGTATCAGTGATTGTTGCATACATTAGTACCTACAAAATATTTGTTGTATTTTTGCAAGGCTCGGCCGATAACGCTATCGCTCGTCACGCCTACGCGCACTTTGAAATATTAATACTTTGTTTGTTGCTAAGTTGCCTAAAATTATTTGTATGGAAAAAAATAATTTTAATAGTTTACTTGGGTTTTTAAAATAAACTATTGTGGGTTGATCCCGTGTTTTGGACATATATATATATATATATATATGGATTTTAACTGCTTCCTCATATAAATTTAACATTACATGCTTAAACTATTATAAATGTACATAAATATTGAATAAAAGAGAATATTTTGATTACTAAGATATATGTATGTCCATAATAGTACAAATAAAACAGAAATACATCTTCACTCTTTAGCAGGCAGGGTAATCACAGAGAACCAGTGTCAAGACACTCTGTTGTCAACTCTCGTCATATTAACACTTTCTGACACACACACACTTATTAAATGTAAAATAATATTTTTATTATATTACTTTGTTGCGAAGTGGCCTGAAACTATTTTTGAATTTATATAAATAATTTACTTAGGGGTTTGGAAAATAAATGATTGTGGGTTAATCCCATGTTTTTGTACATACTATATGGATTTACGTCAGTTTTGCTTAAAATCAAGTGTCATAAGACACTCCGTTCTCTACTTTCCGCCCGACGTCAAGGCATTGCATATTGAGTTGTGGATATCAACGTCGCGCTTTGTCTTGTTAAGCATAGAAACGAAAATAATTATATTATGATCATTCCACCCAGTGGGAATCGAACCCTCAACTACTCGCTTTTACAGTCACGACGCTATTCCACGATGGTTTCTAATTTTCATTTTCTTAATACGACTAGCTTGACCTGTACCTATCAATCTAAGCTAAGCTATTCATAATTCTTAGCTACTTTTACTAACATCTTTGCCATCTTATGTGGATTGTGGTTGGAATTTGCACACGGAACCAAATTTTCTAGTAAATCGGATAACTACTGATCTGATACAGTATTTTTATAGTACGAAATAATCCTGATGTTCTAACCAGAACGAAATGACGATGAGATACGTGTGATTAACTATATATTTATTTATTTTTTTATAACTTATTTACATTTATATTGAAAAGAAGTGTTTGAGATTACTGTGCCGGGTTCGTAAAGAGTGGCCAAAATTGAAATGGTTTTCATTATAAATTTGTAATTTAATAATATAAACAGATATTAATAAAATTATTTTATTATTACAGCTTCACGCTTTTTCCCACATAACAGTGTTGTCTAAGAGAACCTTGAAAAAATTTATGCCTTCGTGGCGCAGTGGGAAAGCGTCTGATTCTAAACGCGATTGGTTGTGGGTTCGATTAGCACTCGGGGAAATAATTATATTTAAAGGATTTTCATTACTCCGCTCTGGTACTTAACACAAAGCGCGGCGTTTAGTTACTCAACACGCAATGTCTCGACTTCGGGCCGACAGTGGAGAATGGAATTATTTTATTTTATATTCAGAATTTATTTTACATATTTGGAGAGATCGGAGTGACTATTATTACTTATTATTTATTATCATATTGGCTGGTTCTCTCCGCCCATGCGGGGAAAAAGGTGAAACTGCTTATTTTCACACTATATTATAGTGAAATAAATAACTATTTAATATATATTTTCTATTGAGTGCCGGTAAATTTTGAAATTGTTAATAGATCCATGCGACTAACAACATGTTGAGAATCACTGGTACGTAATTTTTTCTGTTGGTTATTGCAAAAGAAGTACTTGGTTTTATTTAATATATATATCCTCTTAATCTAAAAAATCGTTCAATAAATCGTATATTTACATGGATTTTAATAAAATACTAACTACTTCCTCATATTAATTTATCATTATATGTCATGCTTAAATAATTTAACGAATTATTACATTACTATTGAATGAAGGAAAATAATTTGGATACTGAGATATATGTACCTACTGGCAAATTAATAATGCATAGCAGAGAGAACCTAGTGTCAAGAGACACTCGTTTAGCCAATTTCCGCCCGAAATCAAGATATTGAGTGTTGGGTGGCGGAACTCAACCGCGCTTTGTCCTACCAGAACGGAGGTATTAATACAATTCAAATATCATAATTTACCCGAGTGGTGATCGAACCCACGACCAATCGCGTATATACAGACATAAGCTTTTCCACCGCAACACTGTACTCGTATAATAATTATAGATAATAAATTATAAAAAAGCTATACTTATAGAAATATGGAATGATGGAAACTTAAGATACTATTATCTAGAACTCACAATGGCAGATCACTTGATAAGAATAGAATAGTATAATAAATATTATAATTTTTATAATAAATATTAGAATTGACAAGTAGTTTCACAGTTGGGGAAGTGACTGTAGATGGTCGTGGGTTTGGTTCCCATCTGGGACCTTTACATTTTATATATTAGTTGTTGAAGAACTATTGTGCATAATTGAAAAATCGACTCAACTATTATTTAAATAAATTTAATATTTCCGGTACCCTTAAAGATAAATATTGTATTGTATCGATAAGATAATCAATAGAAAGTCTGTTGATGACGTAAAAGAGACTCGAAGAAAATTTGGCTGACATATACCAAAGTACTGTTTCGCGTACACTCACAGAATTGGACCTTTTTGGATATATAGGAGGTAAAAGGACACTTATCAGTAAACAAAATGAGAAGCCCAGATTTTAATTCACAAATAAAACCAAAGCTGGCTTTGTATTAAAAATAAAAAAATAAGTATTGTTCTCCGACGAAACTAAAATTCATTTGTTTGGAAATGACAGAAGAAGATATGTTGGGCGACCATAAGGGACAACAAATGTAGGATATCAAATACCAACTGTAAAACACGGTAATGGCACTACTATGTTTTGGGGCGCAATCTCTTAGACAGTCGTCGGTCCAATCTTTAAAATTGAAGGGGTTATGGACCCTGCTATGTATAGAAATATGAAATTTAAGAAATCTCGTTAGAGAACATCACTTGGGTGGATGTTTCAGCAGGAAAATGATCCAAAACATCAATCACAGTTTATTCAATAGGTGTTTCTAAATAAAAATATTCGCGTTTTAGACCATTATAGTCAATTTCCGGACTTGAATCCATAGAATATTTATGGCAAAAATTAAACTACTAAAAAAGGTATTTTTTGGGCAAAAATTCAAGAAGAATGGAAAAATATATGTCTAAATAGAATTACAAAGCTTATGGAATAGATGCCTCGCCGATGCACATCGGATATCGTGATATCCTAAAAAGTATTGATGTAAATTTTAATTTTATGTATATTATTTCCAATTTATATTATATTATTTCTTGAACAGGTTCTATTTATTCTTTGTGCCAAGTTAAACGCGACTGGCCGGACAGGTATGTAAAGCAAAAATTAATATTTTTGTAATAAGTAATTATAATTGGCTGTGAACAACTTGTGAACTACATATTTTGATTACTTTGTTAAGTTAATATATTTATATATTTAAGTATAATTTTACAAAGCTTGAACATTAGTCCATCATAAAAATATATTTGGCTGGACTTTGTGCATGCAACTGTACTTAGTTTAAGTATTTTAAAACTTCACTATAAAATTAATCATCACGGTTAAAAATTCTCCTTATTTTAATAGAGAACGAGGAAGTTTACTTAACATATCTAACGGCTTTAGCCGGTATTTGTTCTAACAAACAAAAAACAAACATGGTAAATACACGGTTCTGTGCAGTCTTGGTACGGTAACGATACAAAAGATAACTAAGATAACACAGATTTACGTCAGTGTGAAATGAATTTCACAACAAATTACAATGTTATTGTGTAAAATTTGAGCCTATCGTGGCGCAGTGGTAGCAGTATTAGTTGTGGACAACTGGTTGTGGGTACAACCAATAGCCTTTACACAAAAACGCTGTCCCACTGAGCCACAATGGCCTTCATAGGTATAAGTTTTTGTCCGCTTCTAATTGCCACGTATTTTTAAGAGTGAATTATTTAACATAAATAGCTTTTTATATTTTTATTACAGTAACATATTATTTGAATTTTTCATTTATTTGATTTTATTATCTTTCTGATTAGGATATTAATTGACGTTGTTTGAGTTAAGATAATTTATATATCATTATGCCGTAGCTGGAGCATGTCTGAGAATACACACGATGACTGTAGGTACGATTTCCACTCTAATGAATAACTTTTAGTGCACAAATTACAACCTTATAAAACAGGCATGGTAAATATACTCATACTACTTGCGAAACTTTAAGGACGGTAAAGTTTTACTAAAAAATGTCAATTATAGGGAAAACTTTATTTTAGCCGCAGTATATTTTAAATGTCGTTCGTTATATTACATATACATAAATTTAAAAATTACAGTCATGTATACAAAACATGCTTCTAGACGTTGTTTTCGGAATATTCAGAACAAACTTCTGTAAAATATAATAAATTTTAATTAGAAATCTCTATTTAAAAATATTTAATTCAAAATATAATCTTAAAATACAGTATTTCTAAACACATAAAGCTAAGCATGCAGATCCATAAGTGACTGGAATATGAAGAGAAAATACTTTTATGAAACTAGTAGCTGCTCGCAACTTCGTTTGCGTGGACTTAATGAGCCTCACCAAAATGTTCAGCAACTTTTGTTAAGAGGCAATTTCCTTATATCTTAGAGTATAACTGGTGGAGTATAACTGGTCATATGGTAATACATCAGGTGTTCCACTCTTCAAAATCAATTATTGCCCTAGGCAAGGCAGGACGCCTTAGCTTAAAAGCTATACAAGAAAAAAGGTTTTATTCAATTCCGTTTAGTAGTTCCGAAGAAGTACACGTACAAGCATACTATTTTTACTGTTTTAATATACTTAAATTCAATTATACAAAGATGTTAACCAGCCCCTTTTGGATAACACATAAGTCAATAGCAAGCGAGTTGAAATCTGACTTTCAAAATATTATGCAAAAATGCAATATTTATAATAATTGACTAATAACTGATAAACATCTTTTTAATATATTATAAATTTATACATTAATCCGTCGTTATAAAAAAAAGATTAAAATTTTAGCACGTGTACGCTAGAAGCGGTAATACTTCAAGGCTGTTTCGCAGAAAGTATAATTTTATGCTAATAAAATTCTTGCCAAATTTCATTATAAATAAACTTGTATAACAACTAACTTTGTTAATGCGATTATTCTGTTTGTTTGTCATATTGAGCCGTATCAAATGTATGTATGTAGATTTTTAGTATGAATTATTAGCTTCCGAATTATTCGCGATTCGAATTATTCGCGATTTTTCCCGCAATTTATTATTTATTAAAATTATTATAAATTGTCTATCTATTGATTTGTATATAAATCCAAGATAACCAAAAAAAAAAGATATATAAAAAAAAAGATTTCATAAGACGACAAAATTACTTTGCATAATATATAATGTATTGATAGTTTGGCATACTTGCAAAGACCCTGATCAAAATATTTAAAATATTCCTTCCATATCTAAATGGAAAATGGAAAACAAAGTGTTTCGTTCTCCCGCAAGATACATAATAGAGATTCGATATTATGACCAAATAAAAAACAAAAATTCAAATAACTTAACCAACGCTTTAACTATGCCAAAGTCGTCGCTTAATTCAATGACTTATTTATAATCATTATGTTATATAAAACATAAAAATATCAACATCGCTCTGACGTTAGTATTATATAAATAAATTTACTTTGAAATACCATGGGAATTCGAGAAGTTTATATCCGTTTTAACAAAAAAATAAGAGGATATTGTAATAGTGGTATGTTGGTTAAACTGAAATTACATTTTATATAGTGATGCTATACTATAATATTCTTTTAAAACTTCAAGCGGAGTGAACCACCCTAGTGTTAAAACACTCCCATCCCCTTTTACCATTGGAATTTGACACGTGTTGCGTAGGCCCTAACTTAAGGCCGCGCTTTGTCACAAGAGCTGAGAAATGTAAATAACTTGAATGCATAAAATCATTATCTTGGATATCGAACCCACAACGATTGTTTATAATCAGACGTTGTACCTCTGCGCCACAATGGAATCCATTCAATTACAATTCACACTATTAAAAACTGAGTGTGTGTTTTTTAACACTGGGTCCTCTCTCTCCTTAGAATGCATATTACAAAATTTACTTCAACTACACATATGTGAAAAGTAAGAACGAATATAGCTAATAATATGTAAATTAGTTTAAAAATAAACTGGTTTTCTTATATTTGGCAACACATACATTTGCGGCTGTGTAATGAATATGGAACGGAAGCGACAAGTGTTGTCTGTGTAATAAATAATTAAAAAAAATACTTTAAAATTAAATATATCTATTTTTTTTTTATTGTTTCGTTATGCTAGTGTAGTTAAGATTTTTCCCATTAATATCAAAAAGTAACCAAACTTTTATAAAAAATTAAGAAAAGAATTGAAATTAACGAAAACTATTGTGAGATTCACATATAAATATATATATATATAAATATATATATATAATAATTTATATATAGATATATAAATTATTTTGCGTGGCGTAAAGTTCCGTTATTCTTACAAGCAACTTCACGATTTCGGACAGGAAGTGAAGAACATAGTGTGTGTGAAGCTGCGTTTTTTTTTAAATACTACAAAAATATGTCTTTTAAAGACGAGTACTTCGTTAGATTAAATCAAATATTTCAAAGTTATCACAAAATAGCTCACAATACTTTGTTTATACACGCAAAGGAAGCTCTGAGGGCTTAGTGCCCTTGTTTTTATACTCTCCCCTTATTTGCTTCTTCCAGTTTTATTAAGCATATCTAAATAGAATGTTATAGAAATGGTTTCGAACAAATGTGTTCGTATGTTAAAACTTTAAGCATATCATCTTTTTTAAGAAAATATATGATAATTTAAACGTCACTAGACCATCGTGGCTGTAAACGCAATTGGTTGTGGGTTCGATTCTCACTCGGTGAATGATTATATTTAAAACATTTTCTTTCCTCCGCTTTGGTACTAGTTTCCGCTGAGTTCCGCCACTCAACACGCTATGGCTCGATTTCGGACGAAGCCGCGAGCGGGTGGCTAGTTAAAAATGTTAACCATTCTTATAGTTCTTACATAATATAATCAACAAATTTTAAAAAGCTACTTAAATTTCTTTTATATTTGAACATTACGTTTTTTTACCGGTACTTTGAGCGGAGAAACTTTAGTGGCATGACACTCCGTTCTTCATTTTCTGCCCGAAATCGGTACGGTCCATAACGCCTGACGGAAGTTAAAGCCATGCTTTGTCTTACTAGACCAGAAAAATAAAAATAATTTAAATAAATGCCACCGAGTGAGGATCGAATCCACATCCACAGCGTAGACGCTGGAGCACTGCGCCACGATGGGCTATTTTTTTTACTTGAACTATATACTTAATTATGTTAATTTTAACGCATCAATTAAAAATAATTATAACAAATAAAATACAACAATAAAGTACAAGATTAATAAAGATTTCCAAGATGAAGATTGCTATTTTTTCTAAAACACATATCAAATATTCACACTGGATTGCTGTATAAATGTAAATATTAAAATACACGCGTTTTCGGTTCAAGGCTCTTATTATATATATATATATATATATATATATATATATATATATATATATATATATATATATATATATATATATATAACGAGTAATTTAGTCTGTTTGTTTGTTAGTAAAGGTAAAAGATAAAAATAGTCGAGTAAGTAGGCTGGTCCATAGTCACGAGTTTGTATAAAATAAATAAGGGTGTCCCTAAATTGACGCAAGTAATTTTGAAGAAGGAAATTGCGCTGTATCAAATTCAGCCATTTATGCAAAACAATCATAAAAATTTCAACAAAAGAGTACGTATGTGCCAGCAAAATCCATTGGAGGCCATTAACCCAATATGGTATTCCATAAATAACTATACTGTATACTATATTAATCAATAAAAAATTATAATTTTGAATTACAAACCTGTGTTTTCTATCAAAATTACTTCTTGCACGTGAATTTTGGGACAACTTCTAATTTATATATTTTTTTATTTCCACAACAACCTATGTAATATTTATTAAAAAATCTAAATTAGATCATAAAAACCAATAGCTGATTTAGCTTGCATGATATTTAACACCTATAACAATCACATGACCTTATAGAACTTAAATTTCAATCCAATTTTTTTTACTAATTTACGATATATACATAGAGAGCAGCAATCATATTATAAAAGACCCGATAGACGTTGTCCTGTCTTAGCTACGAATTAATCAATAAGAAAGTCTGCGCAATTTTCTATTGGTTTTTTTCACATAATCCTTCTACAAAGTATTAGGAAGTTTAAAAAACGATAAATGAAATCGTTAGAATAGTACTCAGGTTATTGCGTGAACAAAGGAAATAAGGATTCATTTTTATATATATATATTGTTTGTAATGCCTTTAGTGATTACGATTATTATATATAATAAAAATAATCATCCACCTGGAATCTAAAATGGACGCTAGTGTGAAACATTAAATAGAACTATTATTAAAAATTTATTTCGAGCATCTGCTGTGTTAGAGCGTGAATTAATTAGTCTAATAAGTACTTAATTAATTTAATTTATATAATTTAATCTTTTGTTCTGCCGCTAACAGAACAATTTTAAGTATTTTATAACATATAAAAATATAACAACTAGATAAGTTGATTATTTCGCGGAAATTAAATAAATTTGGCCAAAAAAACTTTTCACAGCTATGATAAGTAGATAAATAACTGTATTGTAAATGTGTAAAAAAATGCGAATCCCCATTTTAGACATACATATATTTTAACCTGGCTTTGGCTTTCACACAATATTGAATGTACTACATAGTCATTTGTTACATATAAAATAATAATTTGATTGAAAGTTTTACTAAATTTAAATAAATTTTAGAAACTGAATATTAAAATTTTTAAGTTTAAGAAAAAGCATAAAACGTTACTGATCTAACTTCAATAAGCTTGTTATTCAAAATGTTAATAAATTAAAAAGGATGGAATATTAAGTTATTGTCTACTAGCGACCCGCTTCCAACGTCGCCCGCGCAAGCTATAGCTGTTTCGTATTTTCCGCGACATTTTCGTGAAACAATAAAAATTCTAGAAAAATTTAAAAAAATTAAAAGAAAGAAACCTATGTTCCTATCATAAGACCCTCAAATACATCCATATAAAATTTCATCACAATCGGTTCAGTGGTTTGGCCGTCATGACAGCATAGACTGACAGATAGTTACTTTTGCATTTATAATTTTAAAAAAATATTAATAATCGTATAAATATATTACGTAAATAGACACAAGAAATATTTAATACTTGTTTTTAGCTTTGAATTATATATATTCCGCATGGCGTAGGTAGGGAGAACCCAGTGGTTATGACACTCCGTTCTCAGCTCTCCGCCCTAATTCACAAACTAACCAAAACGCAAAGTTCTTATTTTTAATATAATAATTTAACCAAATGGGATCGAAGTCACAACCATAAAGTTCACAGCCAAGCGTTTTCCCACTACGCCACAGTGGTCTCTTACTACTTCCACTTTTATAACAATATATTTATTCATATATTTACATAAATGAAAAAAAACAGTCTATCTAAGTTTATACGAATATATCTATGTCATTCATCTATATGATAGATAAGAGCTACACAGTTACCTGAACATAGTCAAGAAATCTTAAGGCAATTTTACTAAATAAAGTTTAATATTTTGTTAAATATCTATATTTAAATAATTATTATAAAGAAAAAAGATGCGTATGTTTGTTTGTTTCGAGTTAACTTAAAAAATACGAGACCGATTAAAACTAGAAATCAATCTTAGAAAGCTACATCTTCATCATCACCGAGTAACATAAGTTATATAGTATTCTCAAAAAATCCCTAAACTGGAACAATGTAACCCAAGGTGCTATTATTGCCTATAAGGTCACTGCAATTTGCGTGCAGTTCGAAAAATATTGACGATATATAGAAAAGTGTCCTATATAATGATATTACACGTGATTAGTCATAAAAATTCTTCATGATTGTTCAGAAAAAGTCTGCATGTTAGTAGATTAAAGCCGTTAATTTCAAAGATTTTTCAAAAATATTAAATTTTTGTGCGCTTATACTGCAAATTTCAAGATTATTACACATTTTGGAATCTTTCATTCCGGATTATTTTAACCGGATTAATCGCGTATAATTTTGGTAGTCGAAAATAAATTTTAGAATCCGACGTTACAAACACTTTACAGTAGTCCGAGGTCACCTGTGACCACGGACTACTGTTTCAAAATATCTCAGATTCAAAATATCTCAAAATATCTCAGAAGGTCTAAACTAAGGGGGCGGAGCAGCCGTCACGTCGTGAATGGCAGCGGTTGAAGAATAGGAAACTAATTTGCTACCATTTCATGTACAACTTAACAGAAAAAATATTATTGAAGTAGTCAAAGTAAGTTCTAATTTCTTAACGACGCCTTTTCAAGAATAAACTAACTAACTTCCTTTATCGATAGACACACAGTCAAATAATTCGATCAAATATGCAAATACGTTAAAATTATAAATTTGAGCAAAGTTTGTGATTTACGCAAGAGCGCGGGCCGGCGAAAATACTAAATAGCTAATAGTAGTTTGCTCAGTAATTTATAAATTTTAAATTTACATACATTTCCGTATACATTAATTCCTAATGAATGATTATATTTTTATTATTTTTATTTTTCGACTGTGGTGTCAAAATAATGATCTGAGTTCCGCTATTCATCAAAAAACGTGACTCGGATGCGGGCGGAAGTGGAAGGCAGGTGTCTTGACACTAAGGGACTCTCTCCCTACGATGATATGCGGGAAAAAGCGTGAAGCCAATAAAAAAAATAAGATAAACAATGAAATGAAACACAGGCTATCTATGACCACGGACTGCTATAAAGTATTCGAAACGTCGAGTTTCTAAAATGTATTTTTTCTAATACCAAAAAATATACCGATTAATCAAGTAAAAAATAGTTTCATATAAAAATTTATAAAGTACGAAAAGTAAAAGATAGATTTATTAGAGAAGAAGATCTATTAAAAGGTTAATTTAAACAGTGTTTAAATATTGACTATTTGTAAGCATTAACACCATAGGCGTCGAAACACTTGATTGAAAAACTAATAAACATCACAATAGATAAAGGCTCCAATTCTCTAATAATTTCTAAGTGTATTTAAAACACTTATAATTTATAAAAAAAAACATAATTATCGAAATTGCCTGTTTTCTATTCAATTGAAATATTATTTTGTAATATATCGAGAGACTACTTTTCATCGTGTTTTTAAATGATTTTAAAAAAAGTTAATATAAATTACGCCATTGGATGCGCCGCTCAACGCGGTCTTACAGAAAGTGTAATACTAATTTTAAAAATTACGAAACTAACCTGTATGTGAAGTTGAAGAGATAATAAAAGGCGGGATAATTATGAATAACGAATACATATAAAAATAATCTAAAGTAAGAAAAAAAGCTGACCAAATATAAAATTATTTAAACATATTATATTAAATGGCTTTTGTCCGCGACTTCTTTTGTATGTATTTTGTATACTATTAATTAGTTCCCCAGATAATTAAATTTAAAAAAAAACATTTATTTTAACATAAACTGATAACAGTCGTTAAGTTAAAGCTACATATAAAACTAGCGACACGCTCGCGGCTTCGCCTGCGTGTGTGTTCTCACTTAAATCACAAATTTGGCTTAAATTTATAATTTAAATGGTTGTAACTTTTTAATTGTTAAGGGAAGCTTACCAAAATACAATAGTCAAAACTGCAAAAATCGGAAAACAAACAGACAAATAGATAAACAGATAAAACAAAATAAAAATAAAAAGTCATTGTTTTGGGTGCTATTATCATTTATCATAGATTATTATTTTTCCCTTAATATTTTTTTTTCTTATATCTTTCATGTACAGACAACGATCAGTATGTATAGATATAGATTATATACCAGGATAAGAAAAAATCTTAATAACGATATTATATTTTATATATTAGATGTATAATAATTTCGTAGGTACTTGTTTATTTTTTTAATGCAAAAAGTTATCTTATGAGCTCGATTCTTAACTTAATTACGTGTATCCATTTGAAATTTAAATATAATTGCTAATTTGCTACGTATATTTTTTATTTAGTTTACAGTAAGTACAAGCACAAAAGATTAAGTTTATTATTTATATAGAATATTTCGAAATGCACAACAAAAATAATTTACATTTAGTAGCTAATTATCGTTAGATATAATTCTTTGACTTTGTACAAATTAGACGTGTGAAAATGATAAACAAATATGGAAACTCGTATTTTCAACGCAAAAACTTGTTTTTAAATTACACGTTAATGGTACATGTAAAACGGAATAAATAAATACGCAACTAAAAAAGAAAAACAAATACATCAAAAAAAAACGCTTCAGCAAGTCAATTAATTTGCTTAATTTTTTCCTTGCATTGTATTACCACAGATATTTAATGTAAAAATAAAGCATTATGTAATTGTTCTATAGCCATTTATGGGTGAGATAAATTTAAAAAAATTAAAAAGTCAACTCATCACAACAGTTCAGTCTTCGCCTAAATACATAACAAGTATCTCCCTCCTCGTTCCCCCTTACATAAAGTGACAATAAGTATGTATAACACATACATATTGTTTGTACAGACCGACTACAGATACACTCACACAAGCGTAAAACCGGCTAGGTATTCAGTTTCCCGCCACCGGCGCGAACACGCACACAAAACACAACACGCAAACAATACACTCCACACAAGTAAATTTAAACTCACCTCAAAATAAATCCATTAGAAAACACACTTGTTCAAACAACTAGCGCTTAGCCTCGAAAACGCGTTGAAAAAACATTCGCCTCATCAAATGTGTGCTCACTTTTCAAAACTTTCTGTCCAGAACTCAGAATTCAAAAGCCGCCGGGTTCCCGCCAAATCGTCGTGTCATTTCGAAAATTTTCAAATTATATTGATTGACAGATAAAAAAACAAAGCACGACCGTTATCATTAAAGGATACGTCCAAACAAATTGTACATGGCTATTACAAAAATAAATTCATTATAAAATTTGCAAATAACACAGTGTAAGGTATCAACTTCCGCAAAACTCACGATCCAATCAAATACTAGAACAAAATAAAAGAAACACCGAGGCCCCTACACAATTATTAGCACACGTTGCGCGGTAAAAATAAACTATGATTAACTGCTATTAAGATTCGCGGAGACAGACTCGCGAAGTGCACGGAGACGAAGACTAAAGACTTACGGAAAAGAATGCTTAAAAGAACTTAAAATTCCCAAAAAAATTACAATTACTGTAAACTGCTAAAACATTAAAAAAATCATTGTAATATATTCGTTAATTTAACATATAACCAAATGAACGGCGGCGGACATTTAAAAGTTGTCGTATCATAAAACGCACGCGTTAAAACTGAGTCGAAAGGCTCGCCCCGTGGTAGAGCATAGCGCCGAATAAAATAAACAACAATATACCTAAATAAGCGGCTCGGGCGCGGCCGTGTGTGCGTGCGCGCCGCTGTGTGCGTGTGTGCGTGTGTAAACAAGGGGCGACTCGGCATAAAGAGTATCGCTAAAAGTGTAGTTTTAATTGCTCATGTCTTAGCTCTTCTAAAGCACAAAAGTTGTAACGATTGTACAGAAATTTAAATAGAATGATATATACACATACATCTTCGCGCATAGGTTAGTCAGAAAAACACTCAGTTCATTACTTTCAGCCCAAAATCGGAACTCAACGCCGCGTTTTAAGGTTGGTAGCTAAGCGGTGAAATGAAAACCTTTTAAATATATACATTCCCTCAATTAGGAATTGAACCCACAACAAATCGCGTTTAGAGTTAGACGTTTTCCTACTGCAACACGACCGCCACGCCATACTACATATGAATGTAAAGTTTAATTAGCTATTACGTATTAAAGATACGAAGGTCCTATACGATTCTAAAATTCTAGTGCCTTAGAGAATACACTAAGCTATATTAATCTTGTAAGCCTCGTTTTATTTAATGGAAATAATTGTAAGCCGAAAAGATTTGTTTAATATTTGACCTTCAGTCAAATTAAAAAAATGTACCTGTGCTTTACATAAACTGCATGGCGAGTCAAGATATTTTAAGCGATAATTTTAAAAGTTCGAAAATTAGGTAATACGGTAGAATAGTTTAATAATTGTTTTACATATTAAAATATATTGCAAATTTAGTGAAGAAACGTTTTGATTTCTAAATATAATGAATATAGTTACTTAATATAAAAAATAATAATACCAAATTTAATTATGCCACTTATAAAAAAAAACAGGTTAAATATTAAACTTACGTACCAACTACAATTGACTGCGCGCTCCCCGCGAGAATAAACATATGACGTCACTGTAAACAAACAAACAAACACATGCGCCGCGTTCATGTTTCCTTAATACAATTATTATTTCGAACATTCGAATGTAGAACGACGGCGACGGCCATAGCCTATACGATATATTTTTAATTTTGCAAAGCTATGATGCTATGTATTCTGCCTTATAATATCTATGGCTATGTGTTGATTATTATGAACATCAAAATTATAGTGGTTGATATCTTTGGAAGAACTAAGCAGATATTGATTAGGTTTTTGTTATTTTCACGTTTCTCCTTTTCTCAGTTCTAAGGCCACTTCATTTAAAAAAAATACGCATATGATAACTTTTACTGATAAATTCTATTAAATAAATTATTTAATATTAATTAAAAAATTATTATATTCAGTTGATTTCATTTACAGTGTGTAAAATATACTTTAAGTTAATAGTTTAGTGAACGGAAACAGTCGCTAAGACTTATATTGAGTCACGCTTATGTAAAAGCTGCCTAATATTGTAAATAACATTCTATACATATTAATTTTATTGCAATATAATTGTATATAATTTCAAAACAATTTAAAAATTAATTAATGTTTTTTGGGTTATAACACAAAATTTGTAGCAGCTGCAAAATACAATGAGGTGTTTCTTTGATTTCAAGGTTAATAAAAAATTGAAAATAAACCAACTTCAGACACATGGCTTAGACAATGGTTTAAGTTTCATCATTAGCCATTCATACCATAAAATCATAAGAACCGAGCGAATTATATAGGAACTACTGACGCAATCGCGACTAAGTCACGAAAAATGACTGTACACACGATGGTTGTGGGTTCAATGCCCACTCAAGGAAATAATTTAATAGATAAACCTTTTATTTCAAACAGATGAAAGGCTACACAACTTTTCGATATGATAACTCCCCACAGATAGTCAGAGAGAACCTAGTATCGAGAGGCTCCATTCTCCATTTTCGCCCAAATTCGAGATATTGCGTGTTTAGTGGCGGAGCTCAACGCTGACCTTTGTCTTGTTCGGCAGAGCGGAGAAATGAGATATTCAAATTATAATTCATTCCACCATTGGAAGGAAATCAATACACCAAGTGGAAATCAAAACTACGACCAATCGCATTTGCAGTCAGACACTATCCCATAGCACGTAGGACTCTACTGTTATTATATTATTAGATATATAAAAAATATATATATGTTTTGATAATAGAACTTACACCGTAGTTTGCCATTCCTCCAATATAACATCTGCGCCTTTAAATAAGTTGCTCGAATCGATACACGTTATATTAAAATTGTTATGTACATTTTATTCGTGCATTAATTAGGTTACGAATTAAGTAGTGTTTACAATTAATAATAACACCCTCGCCCACCCATATTGACAGTGTCGCTTCTTTGACCTACAATATTTAAAATTATATAAAGGCCGTCATGGCGCAATGGAAAAACGTCTTATTGTATACGCGATTGGTTGTGGGTTCGATTCCTCCTCGTGGAAAACATTATATTTATAATTCTTTTCATTTATTTCGCTCTAATAAGAAAAAGTGCGCTATTCAGTTTCATCCATTAACATGCAATGTCTGAATTTCATGTGGAAAGTGGAGAACGGCGTGTCTTGACATTAGGTTGTCTTTAGCTACCCTCTTAAACGGGAAAAGACGTTATATTGTCATCAGTGCGGGGAAATGCAAATCATTTAAATAAAATTCCCCGAGTAGAAATCGAACCTACAACCATTGCGTATACAATCAGGCGCACTGCGCCACGATTGCCCCAATACTATAATTATATTTTTTAATGAGTCATCTTTTATGTTGACCTTTATATTGCTATTGCCATAGAAACAGGACCCACGATTTAAAAAGGAGGGTGGCTGACTATAATCATTGAGTGAAACAGTTTTTAAAGTTTTATATTTTACTAGGAGGCGCAGTGGGACAGCGTCTAACTGTAATCGCTATTGGCTGTGGGTTCGATTTCCACTCGGGGAAAGATCATAATTTAATTGTTTTCATTTCTCCGCTCCGGCGTTGAGGCAGTGTCTTGAATTCGGGTGGAAAGTGGAGAGCGGAGTATCTTGACACTAGTATTCCGATTACCCTGCTAAACGGGTAAAAGCGTGATACTGAAAAAAATAAATAACATTTTACTAGCTAACCAGACATACGTTGTCCTGTCTCACCTATGATTGATCAATTCTTCATAGCTAAAACTAAATCAACGTCTCGTCTGGTTAATAATAAATAAAAAAAATTCTGAAATGTTTCAAATCTCGGCGCAATTTTCTAACTCAGCGCCAATTCAAAACTTAGATTGAAGAGAATTCGAGTAATCATTTCCCCAAATTAGTATCGATCCCACAAACAATCACAGTAAGACGTTATTTAAATGCGCCACGGCTTCCTCAACAATCACTATAAGAGAAGTAAAAAAAATATTTTCAACGAATGCATCGATATGGTATGGTACACGTATTAGGTATGCATTATATACAAACATAGGTACATACATACATATATAGATAGTTCAAAAAACTTGTTGTAAAATAACAATGCTCTAAGCACACAAATAATGTAACGTGCTTTTGTTTGTTTAGGTTCAACTTTTATGTTAGTTTGTAAATATGATGAGCTAAAAAATGAAGAGAGGCCATCGTGACGCAGAGGGATCGGTGATCTGACTTAAGCGCGAATGGTTGCAGGTTCGATTCCGCTCACAGGAATGATTATTTTTAAATTATATTCATTTCTCTGCTCTAGTACACATAGCAGTTCCATTACTCCACACTCAAGTTTTGAATTCATTATATAATAGATATATTTCATTATAGATATAGTGTTAGATAGTTAATTTCTAATTATTTTAATGTTTAAAAGTGTTATTTGCACACTTGGCAAAAGAAAAGATTTATTTATGTCTTCTTATAACATTTTCACCGCGTAAGCTTTACATTGAAAGTGTCTATATTAAAAATTATTTTACAAGAAGTAAAAACACTGCTGTAATTTAATATTTTTGATCACTAGTCAATTTTATAATTTTTTTTAGGTAGGCTCATTTAAAGGTTCCTGTAAGTATTTCTGGGACTAAGGAAAAGAATATATTCTAGAATCGAACCCCCGAACATTACGGACTCTTTATAAACTACTAACATAGTTCTCAGGTGTGCCAGGATAAGTAAAACTTTCAAATGTCAGGTCTATCAGTATTGGTATTAGAAGCCGTTTCTGTGTTAGTGTTACGTTGGAAACATTCAAAAATTACTCTGAATTTTCCATTACCATCTTCACTTTCAGAACAACCAAAAGTCACACAATCAAGTGTATTTTTTTTAATGTGGCTTGGATGATGACTCTACTCACATTGTGTTTAATTGCCCTAAACTTAAACACTAAAACTCTTTGTATGATATTCTTCCTTCTAATGTACAATGTCCTGCTAATGTTAAATGTTTGTACATTACACATAGGTCTAGCTTTTAGTCCTTTTATTAGAAGGCTTGCTAAGTTTATTATAAATAATAATATTAAGTTATAGTTGTTTAGTTATTGTTAGTCACATCACTTAATTGTTCTCTTGGCTTCTTTTTATCATTTTTGTACATACTTATATTACTAATATAGCTTTTTTTTTTTAGGTTTAAACCAGATCAGTCTATTGTTTCTTTATATTTCATCAATTCATATAATCCTACAAAATTTACTGCTTCATCTCTTTCGTGTTTTCTCTACTACGTGTACGTTGTCACGTGTACAGTCACTGTGGCAGATTATTTTGCGCCTGTCATCGCAAAAACAGGCTATTATTTTAAAAAAAAATTGTCACATTGAAATCAGACACCATGCAGGTTTTATTAAACCTCTCTCTTATTAAAATTATGATTTTTTCATAGTAAAAGTGAACGTCGAGAAGTACACAGGTTTTATAATAATGCATTAGAAATACATTAAATGAATAAAATAAATATGACGCACTCTACCACATTTTTGATATACATGTCTGAACTAATTGACATATACAAGTAAGAAGACTTCAAGCATAAAGTAAGATGACTTACATAAAAAAAATTATACGTTTTCTAACTATGCTTTTCAAATTTCTAAGTGTGTGATTAACACTTTAAAATGTAAATATATTTTATAAATAGCATTCTCTCTTGCCAAACGATAGTTCGTACAATATTGTATGTAGAATAATCTTTGGGTAGCAGAAATTTGTAAAAATCTGTCTACAGAGATACAATAAAAATTAATTGTAATAAGCGTATAAGAATAGCGTATAAGGTAGTATAGCTGAATATAGGTGAATCCCTGGATGATAACATAAATATTCTGTTTAGTTTGCCAAGTTTATTTGCATAGTAAACAATTTATTATTTACATAGTGACATGATAGTAATGTAACATCGGTTTTTAACATTTCGGTTTTTAAATGCTCTACATTGAATTGTATATCTGCTTTTTATGTGATAACAATAAAAAAAATAAAAAATCTTGTGATAAAATGCCAAACCTTTATAAAACAGTAACAAATAATACTTTTTATATATATACCGCCACTCAACATGCAATGTCTCGATTTCAGCCGGAAGGTGGGAAACGGAGTGTCTTGACACTGGGTTCTCTCTGACAGACTCCCGCTCTGCGCAAAAAAATCGTGAAGCTGAACAAAAATAGTCTATGCCACTTAGTACAAACATGCGGTAAAGTGTGTTATATTTATTTTATATATGAAACTAAAAGTATCTACATTTCAGTAATGTGAGGTAAAATTGTAGCATTGTAATCGAAATAAATTTACCGTATTGGAAATCTAAATCTTTAAAAGACAATATTAATAAGTAAAGCTTATTATTACTCTGTAGAAGGATATTTGAAAGATAAAGATGTGTGGAAGTAGTATGATTTGGGTTTGGTGCAGGTTAGCTACCACTGTATTAAATGATAAAATTGTAACTATTGTATTTGAAAAGAGCATGTGTTAAATTTCTCGCCAACTCTTCTCAGAAGAACTGCCTTCCGAGCCGGTGGTAGCTTTATGTTCCTTCGGCGATTTAAAAGCGCTAGCAAAAGTCTATTTGAATAAAGTATATTTTGAATTTGAATTTAAATCATACCTATACTGGCCTGTGATTATTTATAAATAACATAGGTTTTGATGGCCTGTTATTAGTTATATGCCGTTACAACTCGGCTTGTATAGTCGCCGTTACGCGAATGTTGCGAGAGATATGTCGCTATATGCAAATAGATCGCAATAGATAGAAAAGTTTTTAATTTTATAAATGTACCAAATTTTGGAAAGTTCAATACATTTTACGTTACACTCAATAATTCAATACATTTTACGTTAAAATTATATTGTAACAATTAAAATATATTTTGTAGTAGTTTTGTTAGATTATTAAATATTCATATTTATTTATTAAAATTTACAAAAGGTTCTTCGCCACTTACTCATACATATATGCACATTTTTTAATTTCCAATATAATATCAGACAAATATTTTTCCTTTTAAACATATATTTATAAATATTTTTTATTTAGAAAAACTTATCTGAAAGCCACAATTTGAATCCCGGTCACTGTGTTATCAAAACACACTCACACACGCTAATTTTATCTGTATACACTAAAATGTATTAGATTACGCGTTACTGATACAAAGCAAATCTTGATTTGTGAATCGAGCACGAGCCTAAATGGATTTTTTTGCTTCTTTCAAATATAAAATGACAAAAATGAAAACAATGTTGCTGTTTTGGGAATATATTATGTATTGGATAGTATATTCCCAAAACAAAAAAAATGTTCTTTTGTTTTCAGGGTAGTCAGAGAAGAACTTGATGTCAAAGACACTGTTCTTCACTTTCCGCGCGAATCCAAGACATTGTGACATCTCAACGCCGCGCTTTGTCGTCGGTACCAGAGCGGAGAAATAAAAATATTTATAATATGAACATTGTCCCGAGTGGGAATCGAACCCACTACCAATCGCGTTTACAGTCAGATAATATCCCACTGCGCCACGGGTGTATTCAGGGGCCTTCAGACACATTCATTATTGTGCCGTCATACAAATAATATCTTTGACTTATGTAATACTAGTTGCAGCACAGAACTTTGTTTATGTTTCCTGTTTCCGTAGAAATTTCTGAAAAACTCTTGTTGCTCACCTACACTTCCCAAAGAACATACCTACTAATTTGTGTCTATTACATACAAATTTCAGCAGAATAGATTATTAAAAATTATAATTTATAATTTACCTTATAGCATTCTTATGCCTTTTATACAAAAAAGAAAAATATTTACAATTTGGTAAAGTAATAGAAAATAATACATCCATATAGTTTCTAATGAGTATTGATGCACTTCGGTATCCAAAATATTCAAGAATGCTTCCTTAAAAGATTCGCAGATTCGTAGTTGCTTTGCTAAATGCAACGCTAAGTCGAAATTGATTAGTATGAAAAAAAAATTTTTTTTTATATATACTGAGAGAACGTAGCAATCCCTACAGGATTTTAATAGAAGAATTTCTCTCTCCATACAAAGATAGATCCCGCAATTTGTTGGACCAGGTAGATAATTGGGACTATTACTGATATACCTTTTGTTCACTTATTTGTTTTTCAAGTGTAATAAAGAATATATATTAAATATGAAAAAATATATAAACTTCGACAAAGATGCCATGGAGGTGCAGTGGGCCAGCGTCTGACTGTAAACGCGATGGATGTGGACTCGATTCGCCGTCGAAGAAATTATTATATTTAAATTATTTTTATTTGTCCGCTCTGGTGACAAGACGAAGCGCGGTGACATATTCCGCAAATAACGACGCAATGTTATACTTAACACTAGCTTCTATCTGACTACCCCGCTATGCGGAAAAAAGCGTGAAATTGAAAAAAAATTTGAATGATATTCCTTACCGATCTACAGCCATCGTGTGCAGTCCGGAACGTATTAAGAATGTATGTACAAAAAAATATATATAAAATAATGATATCATATATTTGGAAAGTAGAACAATCTTTTTTATATGACAAATCTAAATTCTATACCAAACTGTACTCGTACATTAATAACATTAAAAAGGACCTGCAAATTGATAACAGTATTTAGTTACATTAACCTTGCTTACAAACAAATAGGCGGTGCACTGATCGAACCGATAAGATAACGTAACTAACACACGTAGATAAAAACACTTCCTAAATTTAGCCTTTCATCACTATTTCGATACCCATTTGCCATTACCGTTCCAGCAAAATGCAATTTTTTTCGAAAATTTGTCGTTTAACATGTATAGTTCTATTGTAGGCTGCAGCATGTCGTGGCGCAGTTGTACAGCGTCTGATTGTAAGCGCAATTGGCTGTGAGTTCGATACCCACTAGGCAAAATGACTATATTTGAAAGGCCGGCAACATCCCTGTAGCTCGTGTTATAGCTAGCTAGGTGTTATACGGGGTCGTGGCCGGCGGTGATCACTTACCATCAAGTGACCCGAACGCTAGTTTGGCAAGGCAAACACACAGACACACACACAGTAGACAAGTCTATAAAATAAAAAATATATATAAAAAAAGCATTCTCATTACGGTAACTAAGATTAAACGCAGTGTTGAGTTCGCTATTCAATACGCAATATCTCGTTTGGATCGGAAAGTGGAGGACGGAGTGTCTTGACACTAAGTTCCCGGTTCTCTTTGACTGAACTGACCCTGCTATGTGCGGGAAAAGCTTGATAATGCTTTTTTTTATTCTACCTTAGATTAATTTATCACAAATATTTTGGCATGTATGTATTGCGTCACACACAAAAATCGCCTCCATTTGTAGTCTACACGCATACACATTTAAAATTGGCCGTGAATTCTTCAATATACCTAATGTTAAGATTCGCGTCCGCTCACAAACCATTGAGTAACTCTCAATTTGCGTACAATATGTATGTGACATACAAATTTTTTTTTTTATTTATGTATATTAAATGTATGAATAAGTAAAAAATTATGTCATCAATTAAACATTTTGTGTACATGTTTGTGGTTTTCGGTACATTTTATATATAAATAGGTAAAAATATTAAATATTTTTTCTCATACTTTTGTTTTTTAATATTTATAGATTGTATAAACAATTTAAGAGATGGAGAATGCAATGCAATTCCAGCGGGCAATGGAGAGAGCAATGCTTGGTATTTCCCTACGTACATTATGATATTCTTAGGCGAACAAAAGTAACCGACATTGCTCAAGAATTGCCGAGCTGAAGTGGCAGTAGGCGGGACGCATAGCCAGGAGAACTGAACCGATGGCCGTTGGGCCAGTAAGGTTCTCCAGTGGCGATCACGAACCTAACGTTGCTCAGCGGGCAGGCCCTCTACCAGGTGGACCGACAATCTGGTCAAGGTCGCCGGATGCCGCTGGATGCGAGAAGCACAGGATCGATCGTCGTGCAGCTGCGGGGGGGAGGCCTATGTGGGCCTAGTAGGCCTAGGCCTAGTCCAGCAGTGGGCGTTGATAAGCTGATGATAAACTAACGAAACAATTAACTTTGAAATTTTTCAAAAATGTATATTTTTCTGTTTAACAATACAGATGTTAATGGAGGTAAATGCTCACTCGCTCTGTCGATCGCTATTGAAGCTATTCTTAATTATTGTAAAAAATGTAAAATTTTATTAATTGTAAAATTATATTTGAAAAGAACAAGTATTGAGCTTCTCGCGTGCTCTTCTCAGCAGAACTGCCTTTCGAGCCTGTGGTAGCTTGTTGTAGGACTGTCAATTTTGATGATAATTGACGACTCGAAAGTAGTTGTAACATTTGCCTTTTTGAATAAAGAATATTTTGATTTTAAAAGCTTAAATTTTGGCATATAGGTTTTTCAGGGAGTATAGGAGAAAACTGGAGAGAAGGGGGAGGGGCAATCTCCCGATATTCCTACGGGCACAGAGAAGAAAAGGGATTTGACATATAATAATTTACATAAACGAGATTGAAGGCTACAACTCGTTAAATATAAACTTATATTTGTAAAATTTCTTCTACACAGCATTTGGAATGGAACTAAAACATCTAACAAACAATTTTAGGCTCAATGTAAACAAAACCTATTTAAATATTGTATTAGCAGCCTCCTTACCTGCTTTTGATTTGTAACTGTATTGATATATTAAATGATATCAGTGGCGCAGCGTTCATATAATACGATTCCTACCGGCATATCTTTTGTTCTAACAACGCAAGATTCCGTTCTTCCCGTTCCTATAGGAATATCGAGGGAATCTTGGGGTTCGATCAGTGCCGTGTACTTGCCAAATTGAATTTTCTATGGCTATTAGTTTTGAGTTTTACATTTAAAATAAACGCGGCGTTAAGTTCCGCCACTCAACACGCCTTTGCGTCTTACATACTTGACACTGGGACACTAGGTTCTCTGTGACTACCTGTGACTCCTGTACCTGTACTCTGTGACTAGCTATGCGGGAAACTGAAAAGAAACGTGAAGCTGAATAATACATTTAAATATTGTTTATCACTTTGTACCTACTTCACATTATGAGCAGTGACGGAAACCATCGCTGAGTCTAGATAAACAAAAATAATTAAATATAAATATCCCATTATTAGTTTTAACCATCAGCTGTCATGTTCCATAAGGTTCGTACCAAATGCGACACGTTGTTGGCAATACATACTTCCTATTTTTATGTATTTTTATTATTTCAAAAATATATAATAACTTAGTACCGAATAATAAAACACATTTATAACAAACTCGGTTTTGTTAGCTTTATCTATATTTATGTAAGAAGCTTGTCCAACTTCGATTTATTTGAAAATTTGCACATGTGTCCGGATCCGATATCATTAGAATATTTTCATAGCATGAACCTGGTGTCCTTGCCAAAACACAATACTGACATTTTATTTTAACTGACGATTCGAAAGTGCTTGTTGCCTATTTAAATAAAGAATATTTTGATTATGATTTTATTTTTATGTTTATTATTATTTTAATACCAATTTCGCATGAGTCAACGCTGCGGTTTATATTAGGTGCCAGAGAGACGATTTGAAAATAAATTAAATACTAGCTACCTAGCTAAAGTAAGCCTATGTTCATCCCAAGACCCTCAAGTATCTCTATATAAACTCTCGTCACAATCGGTTCAGGGGTTTGGCTGTGATGACGACACAGGCAGACAGACAGAGTTACTTTCGCATTTATAATATTAGTAGTATAATGATTAGTGGAGAACGGAGTAATTCATTATTACGTTCCAAATTTAAAAATAACTAACTTTTAATAAATTATTCTGTGGCCAAAAGACGCTGGAGTGTTAATAAAAATACATTTTAAAATGCTTGCTATTTCCCTTGTGGAATAGACAGTGGTGGCGACTCACTTCCTACTTGGTTTTGATCGGCGTGCTTTGATTATTATTAGTTTTATTCAATGAATGTGGTAAAATATTAACACCGAATTGAGTTCCTTTGTAATAATATTTTTTTTTATTACCATATGGGCATTTGTGGCCGATTTAATTTATCTTTATTCTTTGCATTGCGGCGCAGCGCTATAGCGTTTTACTGTAAACGTGAGTGATTGTGGCTTTGAACCCCACTCGGAGTACAAATTATTTTTATTTCTCCACTGTGTGCAAGAATGATTTTGAAGCTTGTTCTAATGCCCTTTACGATTTTTCACAGGTAAGAAGTTCAATTAAAGTGTCATCAAATATAGCGAGTTCCTAGTATCGTGGTTACGTCTAACAATAAATAAATGCGTGCCATCGCCTTCCTAACGCACGCATACAAAATTATTTAATACATAAAAAAAAGGTTGTGTGACTTGAGTAGGATTTCAATGAAAAATTAAATAATGGGATTATTCCGAAGTTTTTGAACACCCATCCCATGCTATAGTACATTGTTCTATGTATTCTATTTGCGCGAAGCCTAACGTAAAAAGTTTTATGCGCATTTTTGCAAAACTCCTAACAAAACTTTGCTGCTCAAAAATTGTTACAACTAAGTCGTGTAAATCTTTAAACGATAGTCATTTCTATTTATTTAATTAATGTTCGATTTATAGTAATATCTACCACACGATAAGAAGTATAAACATATTAAAGTCCTAACGAAAAATGTTTGCAGTATATATTTATCACATTAAACCTCAGCCTATATCTATATCGTCCGTTCAAACACAACGTCCGCGCAGACAATATCTCAACACTTCTACAGAAAATTTGGACCACCGAAGAGTTACCGGGTGACTGGATGATGGGCCTCCAAATAAATATACCGAAGAGAGGTGACCAAAGTCTTCGATGGGAAAACAGAAGCGCACTACTATTTGTGCCATCGAAGGTCATCTGTAAGATACGACTAGACAGGCTATCGAGAGCAGTTGAACCACTACTTAGGCGAAAAAAGACGGTCATGAAACCGAACCGTTTCTGTACGGATCAAATTATTAAATTCCGGATAACCGAAGACCCAGGAAATGCATATTGAAGGTAGGAACTTAACACCACTGTTACTGGGCTTGGAATAGAGCGAGTGCAGTGGATCACCTACCTTAGTAGCAAAGGAATAGGAGAAGACATCAATTTTAGGAGAACCAAAGTCCGGGCGACTTTTCCGCAATTGCGGTGGTCCAGAAAGCTGTCCCAATCACACTTGGAGGTGTTCAGTGGCAGCGGTTTGGAGATTGTGCAACAAGCGAACAGTGCGCGATGGCGGAGCACGGTGGAGGCCCTCTTACCCAACCTAGGTGACATAGAACAATAAATCAAGTAAATTATCTATGTCGTAATCACATGATTAGGATCGCAATAATCAGAATCTAACATGACAAGGATTTAATTGTAATTATAAAAACTTTGTTCCAAAACAATCAAATTTAAACGTGGCGGAATCGGGGAAATGAAAATTATTAAAATAAAATCATCCTTTTGAGTGGAGATCGACCGACCTACACTTATTCCGTTTACCGTCAAATGTGGTCCTACTACACTAAGATAGCCTCAACATGAAAAACACATTAGTAGTTTATAAATTAACAAGCCGTCGCCTTCGCCTTTACAAAGATATGGAGAAGTGCAGCGTAAAATGTCTCCGCAGCTCACCGCCAACAGCTAACATGCTGTTTTTTTTTTGTATTTTAAGAGTAGAATATATCAATTTATATTCACACAGTATCAAATATATATTTCCTAAATATATCCTATTTATACATTCCGATCCATGGCGACTCTACAGTATACGCCATACGTGTTAATATGTAGGTTTTTATTTGCGAATCGTCGCTCACGTTGTTTCAAAGCAAATAGCTAATGACATTTATGTTTTACTAATTTGGCACGTTCTGTGACCGCCATCTTACGACCAAACATTAAATAAATATCAAAATAAAATATATTTATATCTATGAAAGAATTTGTGAAGAAGAAGCCGTTGTGACGCAGTGGGACTGCATCTGACTGATATCGTGAGAGGTCGAGGTTTCGATTCCCATTCGGAGTTCTAATGAACAATTCGCAGCGCGGCGTTAAGTTCTGCCACTCAACACGTAATGTCAATGTCAAATTAGGTCGCAAATAATAAGAACAAAGTGTCTTGTCACTTAAATGAGTGATACGTAATTGTTGTAATTAAAACACTTTCTTTTATTTTCGCAGAATGAGAGAACTTAGTGAGAAGACACTTAGTCCTCCATTTTCTTATAAAATAATGTAATAATTTCAGTTTTTATCTTTGTGACACTGTCGGTATTTTCTAAATTCATTGCTAATAAAATAGTTTTTTGGCACATAATCAAATTGAGTTGTTTTGGAGACGTTGACATTAATGTAAACAAAACAATTGTCAATTTATGTTAAAAATATAGACTTTTGAAGGTACAAAAATAGTTACTAACAGTTAGTAGTTAGTACCTATAGTGCTTGCTATGTAATGATTAATAAATACAAGTCGATTTCCGTATTTCGTTGTTATTGCTATTTTTTCACCGTTTTGCATATGAGCGCTGAACCATTTACCATTACCTAAATTTTATCGTCGAATGGCGATCCCCTAGGGGTACAACCCTACACATTGAAAAACTCTGATTTATACAATTAACTTGTGAGTCGTTTAAAATTGCTTTGATTTCTTAGTTCACACTTCTTTCCATTTATTATTTCTGGAAAAGGCACTTATTTCAGGTCAACCACTTCATACATACTCTGTTATTCATTTTCGGTCGATTTTCATATTGTTTGTAAGGATAATTTATCTCTTATAGATACATTATTCTTCTTTGTTGAGCTTACAGTCGATAGTATTCGAAATTAAGTAGTAATAAGTAAGTTAGCTTTACGAATACTGTATAACATTTAAACTTCTTTATGATATATTCGTAGAACATGCTACAGTCACTCAGTTGTTTATAAACATAATTATATCAGCGGTTATCGCAAAACATTAAAACGTCTCCTTTACAAACATTCCTTTTTCTATTAGCGATCAAATAAATTATGAAAATTCATACAAATAAACAGAAAAGAAGTTGGGTCCTTTCATTGGTACACTTTAAAATATGAAAGTCTCAATTAATATTATTTATTCAGTATCATGAAAAATATCTCGCATGTAAGAAATTAATATTTTAACCAGCAACATAATTCTGCGCCATCTACAGTTTATAAAAGTAACTACAATCTACATTTTATCTTTTGATCAATTGACCACAGACAATATTTTATGTATTTAAGTACCGCTAGATGACATTATATATGTTTATATTACTTTTAATTTTTAGTTTTTTTGATAATATTATATAATTATAGCATTTAAAAAATACATATTTTTGAGATGTTTTAGTTTTTTAATAATATAGAATTATTACTTCTGTATATCAGAATATATTACGTGGCTGTATGCGAACGTTCCGTTGCCCCAAATGTCTAGGCAACAAAACAGTCACAAAAAACCCAACAAAAAGTGCGAGGCAGTAAAGTAAATGGCGTCTCAAGTTGTTTTTTATTCGATATCAATGTGTTTCTAAACCCACTGTGGTATTTAGAATGACGTCGTATCAGTAGTATTAATTTCATTAATACCGTCGGTGTTTCATTGACAATTAGTGGTTATTTCGTCGACGTTTCACCTTTTGCCCTAAAACAATGGCGTCGAATGATTCTATACAATCCCACGTAAAAGTAGGTGAAAATCGTGGAATCGCTGACGATTGCTGCAGCTCATCCAGCGAAACGGACGCCGGTGAGGCCAACAAACGTCGACGAATGAGTCATGACAATCGAAAGCTTTCGAAATTGGGATACGATCCAAGTGTGCCAACTAATTTGAAACACGCATCATCCACTGATTTCAAAGGTAAGGCACATCAGTTTCTGCTCGCCGGTGAAAGTTCTTCTCCCTCTTTGTCTACATCGTATATAGTTGTGATCTATATAAAGACCAATATGTAGTGTTTTGGGGGGAAAACTATTAACCTATTATATTTTAAGTTACATCACTGATATGGAGGTCAATACTGTTTATAAACATTTCAAGCACATTTGTTATATTTTATTTCCTCTCAACAGTCAAAATTGAAGAAATATTTGCCAATATTCAATATTACGAAGTTACTTTTATTGTTACCACGGGGTCCTTATTGTTGCATCAGCACTGACCTTGCTGAAGACTGCATTCAACTTTCTACTCATTATTTCAAGATATTTGCTATTACATCTAACTTGGTCACAGACTTCATATAAATTATGCTATATTTTATTTAAGTTCATGTACAATTTTTTCAAATGATATAATAAAACATTTACATGACTTATAGTTTATTTCTTTATTATTACACATCTTCTCATTTACTGGTATGGAAGAAAGAATCACATGTGCTAACACTGTTCTTTAATTAGTCTTTTTAAGAGTCAGCATTTGTATCATATTAAAAAATTCAAGATAAACATCTGTTATTATTATTATTATTATAAAATTACTGTACAACATTTAATTTACTTTAAATATTTTATATTTAAAAGTTATGTTAAAAGTTTAATACTTTTAACTTATAGAGCATCAATTTATTAAATATAAATAGAAAATTAATTTTGATGTTGATGTTATAAGTTTTTCCACATAATAAATATATTTATCTTTTGATTATTCCACCAATGTAACATTAAGATATGTGGAAGGATTTCATGCTAAAATTGCAATCAGCACTATTTGGCACAATTGCCCAATAAGCCAATAACAGTTAAATTACAACAATCCATTTTAGTTACTTGAAAATCACGAAAATATCAAATTTAATGTTTTTTTATATCTCCATCTCCTTATATCCAAGGATACTTCTTTATTTAGTTATAAGATAGTGTCTAAAATAGATGTAAGATTCCACATATCTATTTGTTCTCCATAGATATGTGGAATAACATATATCCCCTGTTCAATTGTTTTTGGCATTGGTGTTGGTTTACAATTTATTGATCATAAGGCATAATAAACACTAAGTCATCTGCAAATCAAAGGTGATTGATCCTTATATCATCTTAGGACAGTTTTCTCATTATCACCTGCAGCACAGTGGAAAATAATTTAGAAGATAGGATAACCCCTGTCATACTTCTCTTTGGATTGGGGGCTTCCTTCAATTCTCTGTAATTTGACAGTTGTTGTGCTGCTAGAGTAGAATTTTTTTATTAATCTTATGTATTTAGGTTTTGTAAGGCTTCCAAAATATGATGATGTTCCAGGTAGTCAATGGCCTTATTCTATTCTATGAATACTACTAGGTATAATGTATATCCAAACTCTTGGCTTTTCTCTATAATTTGTTTTAATCTGATTGAAATCCTACCTGTTCTGAGGGTGTATTCTAAACTTTTGCAAATCCTGTTCAGGACAATTTATGTATATTTGATATAAGACTAATAGGATGATAATTGTTGTTCTCTTATAGAGAGGGATACATTTTCCAAAATAAAATTGAATAGTTTGTGGTTAATGTGTGCAAATACTCTAGTAATGTAATTTCATGATCTTGTTGGTTATATAATCTTCTCTGGGTTATTTATATTTTTCTGTGATCTTACAGCATGAACTACATTCTTTTCTAATATGGGCTGAATGTTTTCCTCATTCTCTCTTTTTAAAGTTCTCTGACATTTGTGGGTTCTCACTAGAGTAAAGTTTCCTGTAGAAGTTTGTAGCTATATCTAGTATTTTTCTTTTTTTAGTCTCAGGATTTTGCTTTTGGATCACTTTCTTAGTTCAGCAATACAAGATTCCTATTACTTGTCTCTTTTAATGCTTCTGCTTATTTTAGTAATTTCCTTTAATACAGTTTTATTTCTTATATTTTCTAACATGTTTTTCATTTTTTGTGTTATTTTGTTGGGGGTTGCGCTTAGTATATTAGGTTGATATTTATATTTACATTGTACATGTAGCCTATTTATTGTTCTCTTAAATTATAGTCAGATCTTAATTTTCACAATTTTTAAAAATTTTAAATTAAAACTATTTTACCCGGATTAATTGTGTATGTTTTGTGTTTAAATTGAAAACACATGGTCCTTGTCCATTGTCCACGGTCAAAGGTAGGCTCATTCAGTTTATAACTGAGAGACTCTTACATTTAGTTTATATATGGACTTTTAATAGTTTTAATCTTAAAATAGTTGCTTTTACAACTTTGAAGTAATGTTTATGTAGCAGAGCTTTGTAAAAATCTCTGTACACAGATGTTAACAACAAATTTGGAATAGGTCTTTAGGAATTTTATATTATGATCAGACTTTGGCTTTATTGGCATAATAGCACTTGGATGGATTCCATGAGGTGCTTGTCATATTTACTATAAAAAATATTACTATTGGTTACTGGTAGCTTGATTTTAAAATTAAAATTATTACTAGAAAATTATGGTAACCACAACTGATTCATGTTATGGTAAATGGTGGACCATCTATCATTCATAATTTATATTAATAGATAGAAGGAAAATATTTGAACATGTATGTGCCTTGCAGTGTATAAAACAAATACAATTGAAGTAGAAATGAAATTCATTTTTTACTTTATAATACTATTTTCAATTACATATATCATATATATTTTTAAAAAATCACTCAAGAATCTATGTTCTTGATCATTCACCCTAGTCACCCTACCTCTCTTACCACTTACCTTTGCATCATATATCTTTCTTACCATTCTTTTATCACCTGTCTTTTAGAATGATGAACAATTAACCTTCAATTCACCTACTTGTCGAATTGTTTTACTCTTTGCAAGACAGCTATCCAAGTACAAATTGAACAGGTAAGCTGACATAGTGCAACCCTGTTTGACATCCAATTGAATATCAAACCAAGTCAACATACCAGCTCCTTGTACACATGCTGAGTGATTTCGATTAAGATATTTTACAGCCTGCAACAAGGGTCCACTCACATTGAACTGAGAGTCGCAGTACCTCCCATAACTTTGTTGTCACAACTCAAACAAACAGGCCTCTGGGCCTAACGTGCCCTTGAGCCTCCACAACAACCTCACAGATCTCTCTTGCATTCTTCTCTCAAAAATTTTCTAAAAACTAATCATACTGTATCAGTATCTATCTAAAAACTAATCATACTGTATCAGGGCTATCGCCCTACAGCTGGCACAGTATCTGTAAACCTTTGCCTTTGTATAAAGGCACGATGACTGCGCCTGTCCAATCATCTGGGATCTCCCCCGTTTTTCAGAACAAATTGCACAAAGGACAGAACCAGCCCAAGATGCCCACTATATCTGATCATCTCGGCAGTAAGTCCATCTGCTCCACATATTTTAATCCATTTCAATCTTCTTAAAGCACACATCCCGCGTCCACACCCGAGTAACCAGGACGGTCGCGGCACTTGATTTTCTTAACCTTCGAAGTCCGAACACACCACGCGTATAAGATTATGGCTTTATATATTATGCTGATGACCTCGGGGACGAGACCCCAATGGATTATTGCACATTTTGCTTTTTGAACATATTAATTGTTTGGGTTGAAATCTTCAAGAAATATCTATGGAAGCCCTTCATGTCCCGTCCCGTCACAGTAAGTGTGGTTGACCCTTGTCTTTAATGAGGATGAGTGCACCCTCAGTACCAAGCTGTAAAAATATCGTTTCATTATCGTACATGCATTGACACTCCTTGAAATGTGACTTGGATTGAAGAAGCGTTGACACAAAGTTCAAAGTACAACTGCCTGTATAACAGTCGTTTCTTGTTTTTCTTCGCACCGCTGAGGTAACAGTAAGCTTTATAAAGACAGTGCTGAAGCAGTGCTGCAGTAACGGCGAATCTTCACGAAAACTGCGTTAAAGGACCAATGGAGCAACGGTCAGTCCTAGGACTGTGGCGCTGAACTGACAACATTTTTTTGTGGTTCTGTGCTGACCAAAACTCCAGTTAGACTCTGCACGTGTCTGCTAATGGAGCAACAGAGAATCCGGCTCGAACGACCAATGTTAGGGTTCTATTAGGAGAACTACAAAATCGTGGACTTTTTAATATTTATTTATTAAGGTGTCTTGGTGGCAATTCAAGCGCAAGTGTCGCAGTCACGATCGCTAACCGCGCGCAACTGGCCGGCCGGCCGATGTTTGAAGCCCGGACATGAATTGTTTTATTACATATGGCACCGAATATGATTATGCCACCACGCACCATCGAAGACGTCCTCTGTGTCCAGCGGTAACACTGATCTTTTTTTTGTTTTAACTTTCCCAGAAATGACTTGCCATCATACAGAACGTCTTTGGAACTGCGCTATGGAACAGCCCATACTCTCTTTCATTTGCCTTGTGTAACACGTGACATCTTGTTCTACGGATCATCGTCCTTTTGAAACCTTGCCTAGAATCGTTATTATACCTATTGGTCTATACGATTTAGGACTGTAGTAAGTACCACAGACCAAGTGTCCAAGTAACCAAGTGGTTTAGCCCGGTCTCCATAGTACTACCATGACATCCTCCTTTTATGTCTTGGGATAGCATGACAACTTCAGGCACCCGTTTTGAAGAAAGTCTGGAACAGTTCAGGATAATAAATGTATCCTAATGGTTTGCAGTCACATGAATTCGGCCAGCTCTTAATTTATTTGCTTGAGTGCTGGTCTGAGTAAGAGTATTTCTCTACCTACTATACTATGCGGGATTTGTCACTCGTTGTTCACAGCGACAAGCTGCGAAAAGAAATAAATACAAAAACAGTTTTAAATTTAAATTATTTACTTTCGTTTTTTTTATTTTAGGTGTTTTTTAATAATGTTTTCAACATACATTATATCTCATATTCTTGTCTATTTCAGGACGAAAACGCAAGCTCAGCAATGAATGCAAAGATCTATGTGTACGGGGTGAGAACACCCGACCAGCCAAGCTTAGTAAAATATGGCCAGTATTTGATTCTGGAGGATTTGGTGATACGGTCCTCACTCTCCACATTCTGCAGAAAGCTGAGCCGGAATGGAACCCACTATTTTTCAACATGGACTCGAAATTAGATTGGTTCAGTGGTATCAACACCACGTGGAAACAAACTCAACTGTCTAACACGATCCCACAAGATGATCTAACTAAGCGTATTTATTCGTCAGTATCAAGACAGTTACGTATAATAAATGGGCATCTCCAAAAATCGATGGCAAAGTATAAGTATCCTAAAGTGACAAGAGCGAATGTTCTTCTAGAATCTTCGACTTCTAGAAGACTCTCGACTCATATTAGTTTATCCCTAAAAGCGATTAAATTCCAATCGACACCACGCCGTCAATTGCCTTGCTATGGAAATTTGGAATTGCCTTTAAAAATTAAGCAAGAGAGTCAAACTAAGTACTACCCGGCTATTAGAAGTGTTAAGTGTGAGGAAAAAGTGCAGACAAAAAGTGATATTATAGTGAAAGTTGAACGTGAAGTGAAAGTTGAAAGCGAAAAAGAGAAAAGTAGAGAAAGAGAGAAAGATAGGTGAGTGTTACAACTATTCTATAAATATTATATTTCATGGAATGTGTAGCCACATTGACATGTAGAAAATGTCAACGTGCATTTCACTTTATACAAAAGTAAATAAGTCGTGGTCATACCGCAGAATTGACGGTATCATGAAATTGTCACAGTTCATGAAATGATCAATTGAATTTGACGTTTGACGATTTCCTCATGGACGTTTGGTCATATCGTAAAATAACATGTAGCCTCTATATCTCTATAATATAAATTCAAATTCAAAATATATTTTATTCAAATAGACTTTTGCAAGCACTTTTGAATCGTCGAAAGAAAAATAAAGCTATCACTAGCTCGGAAGGCAGTTCTGCTGAGAAGAGCCGGCGAAAACAGTTGCTCTTTAAAAATACAAAAGTTACAATTTTATCATTTAATACAGAAATAGCTTACCTGCACCAAACTCAAATCATGTTACTTTCAAACATTTTTATATTTAAAATATTCTTCTACCGAGTTAGCGGCTTAAAATTTCTGGAGTTCTAAATCTAACATAGGTTGTGGAATCTTATTATATATACGTAAACTAAAACCAATAAGAGACTTATTTACTTTTTGGAGGCGATAACTTGGGGTTACAAGCTTATCTTTATTTCTTGTCCTTATCCGTATGTCTGTCATTGTTTTTAGCATAACACTGGATATTTTGTCGAACAAACAAAATATTATAATATATATACTGTGAAGCAACTGTAAGTATAAGAATTTATGTTTGCGGCACATGCCCATAATAACATTCCATAAGATAAAATACTATGAAAATAGCTAAAGTAAACTAGATGGGCAGTTTCAATGTCAGTTATTTGCCTTACTTTTTTAATTGCGATCGCGGCAGAGCTGAATTCGTCTGCAAGTGCTTCAAGGTGGGCATTCCACTCGTGGGCATTATACGAGGGCATTCCATTCAGACTCCACAGTTGTCTTAGGTATAATACCTAAGCTAACTGTGGAATCTGTCATATAAAAGAGTTTCTCCTTTAATTGCTACTCAGATTCCGCATTCTTACATTAGGTACAGTAAATTCAATACATTTAGTTTTATTGAAATTGAGCATACCGTCAACATTAACGTCAAACCAAAGAAGAATTCACGACAACGCACTATTCACTTCGTCATAGTTTATTTTATTTCTGTCAACTTTAAATATTAATAATTAAAGAGGTGATACCTCTTGCACCTACCTGCAAACAGTACAATATCACATAAGTTCTTCACATAAAATGATAAATCGATAATATAGAGCAAAAATAACAGGGGATCCTTCTGGAATGCCCATTCTCAGGGAAGACCCAGACGATTTTACATTATTGATATTGACCTTCTGGATTCTCTGATTCAAATACGAGGCAATAAGATTAAGGGCGGCATCCTGTATACCATAATGATATAATTTCAATAATAGAGTTTCATTGTCTACACAAAAACGCAAAAGACTCCAAAGCATCAAAATGACTTTACAAGCATCAATCATAAATGTGTTTCAGAAGTGCAACACCCGCATCTTTAGTAGATTTGCTATTGGTGAAACCATATTGTTCTCTATGGAGCAAATTGTTTTTATAATAAAAATATTGAGCTGGTTAAATATAAATTTTTCAATTAACTTGCTCATTGAAGGTAATATAGAGTCTGTAATTTTCAGGATCAGATTGTAAAGTGGTACTATTTTACTACACTTCATTCAATCTGAGAAAGTACCGGATTCTATACATTTATTGAAAATGAAGGCTAAATGAGTTAAAGTACTTAACCCTTTTATATACAACATTGCCCATGTTGTATATAAAAGAGTTAAGTACTTTAACAGACATGTCCCATAGATCACCAGTGTTTTTTTTTTCAAATTAAAATTTTGGAATGTTTTAACAACTTCATCTGGTGATACTGGCCTAAAAGCAAAGTTACAAACGCTGTGTTTGTCTGCTTGTTTTAATAGAATAGATAGTGCATCTAAAGGACATGATGGCAGTTAACACATTACCTTAATAGGTATTTCGAAGAAGTGGTTTTCAAAAGCATTAGCCACTTCTAATTCTGAATTTAGTATTATGTAATTAATTTTTAATTTAATAGGTTCACTTTCAGCCTTAGATCTGCCAGCTGCAACCGTAATAGCATCCCATGTAGCTGTTATCTTATTTTCTGATCTTATAATTTTATTTCAGGCATATATAGACTAACATTAGTATACAATTTTGTTTTAAATATCTTGAGGATACAAACATTTTTGAATAATTTCTATCTTATGATAGGAATGCCGCATCGTGATTCCATTGCCTTAGACTATACAGTTTGTACATTTTATCCCTACTTCGGTATATGCCTACAGTTGCCCAATCACAAAATTTTAAATTTAAGTTTTTGTACACTTTTTTCATTTTCAAAATGATATCAAACTCAGTTGAGATTAATTTAAACACCATTGCTATACAATTGATTTGGATTTTCTCTGACCATATCTATGTTTGATGTTTTGTCTGTTATGCTAGAGGTGAAACAATTTACTTTCTGATCAGCAATTGGTCTAATAACTATATTTTACCATTTATAGTGATTTTATCAATTACTGAGAATCTTTGGCCACAATGATTTGAGCTTAAATAACTAATAATTAATTTTTTGTATACATATAATAAAAATATAACTAAATGCTGTCTGTACATGGAAGATGCGTGAAATAAAATATTAGGGTAATTTGTAAATGTAATAGAACCCAAAACAATGATTTAAAATTTTCTTTTCTGTTTGTCTGTGTGTTTGTGCACGCTAATCTCAGAAACGGTTTAACCGAATTAAATGCAGTTTTGACTATTGTTTTTGGTAAACTTTCCTTAACATTTAGTGTTTATTTTATTTTTACAAAATATATTTAGGTTTATAAATATAAAAGTCACAACATTTAAATTATAAATTTAAGCAAAGTTTGTGATTTATGTGAGAACGGGGGGCGGGCGGAAAAAGCGAAATAGTTTAGTTGTGTAGTTTACGCAGGCGAAGCCGCAAGTTCGTCGCTAGTATATATTTTTTTTTGATTTATTATTTTCACTAAAACATCAACTGCAAACATTTTAAGTAAAATAAAAAGATAATATTTTATAAGAACGCAATTTTAACGTAACAAAAACGATTTTCTATTTCTTTTAGTAATAAATTTTATATCGAAACTAGAAGTTTGGACAGCTCATATGTAAAAGGCTTCTAGGGCCTGAAGTTGTAATTTAAGTAATTATTCTACGATTTGACCATATAAAATAAACAATTTCAATAATTTGAAGTTGAAGCCGTGCGTTTATTAATAGGTGTGATCAACCGCGTATATGTATTGATACATGTCACGAAATATACAAAAATGATTGTGTTTAATATTAAAATTTGTTAGTTTATTGTATTTCTAATGCATTATTGGTTTTCTGCATTTCTTTTCTCTACCAACGACTTACATGAATGCCAAACATCATATTCTGTCACCTGTATAATTTTGGTTGAAAAATATAATTAAATAATGTAAAATATTTTTACATTCACAATGCACAGTCTTTCCTGTATTTTTCTTGAATATTTATTGTCTAAGATTACCTGTGAAAAGATCACTTATAGGTGATAAAGACCCCTTCCATACCACAGCTCTGTACAACGTTTTTTCATATTTTTTTGCTCTATGTTTTAATTTAATTGATCCATCAAATAGATAAAGTATTAGTTCTCGATTAACCGTCGCAATACATTGACAAGAAATATTATATAAGACTTATCATCTGATTAAAATCATATATATTTAAATGTTATCAATAATTTCTTATAAAAATGTTAATTCCGATTGTTTCGGAATTCGAATCTACTACCTATACTTTTTGTATAACGACTAAACTTTTTAACAAGCAACTTGTAAGTATTTGTTAAATAGTTTTTATTTATTTATAACTATATAATATATTAGAATAAATCTATATCTATATTTATGTGTAAAGAAGAACTGTCGTCCTCTTTTCAAGGAACTATACTTATATAGGATACGTATATATAAATGAAGTGCAAAATGCTCTCATTAATTTATAACTTAATGCATTTGAAGGCATTACGTTATAAATTAATATAATAAATATCTTATATACTTTTCTATATATACATACACGTTGTCAATGATAAGCGTATTTTACGCTTCAAGGGGCTAGTTGGCTTGTTTATAAATATATATTAATAATTTAATACTACAGTCACTCTTTCCTGTAGATCACATTCATCCAGACACTCCTGCCAGCAATGCAGGCGCAGGGCAAGAATAAAGAGGTGTTCTATAGGCGTCCAATGTAGACGAGAGCGCACCGGCCCTGTATGGGGCCCTTTGGCCCATAGCCTGGATTTAAAAGGACTTAAATATCATAGGTAAGTCATTTATAAAGTAAAATAGATAGATATTTTTAATATTAACACGTAGATTCATAATACTTTTCTAAATTAATTTTTTCAATTTTACTATGATAACTTAGTGTTATGACTCAGTTCTCTACTTTCTGTGTTGGTGATATTGAGTGTTAAATAGCGGAATTTCTTAGGGTACTTTCTTTAATAAGACCCCCAGTTTACTAAACAAAAAGAAAAATGATGTAAACATTCTCAATAAGTGCTTCGCTCTTATTCCAGACCATTCAAAACTTTGATCATAAATATGAGCGTAAGATCAATATTAATACAGTTAATTAGTTGTATAAGTTAATTAGTACAAGCTTTCAGTGAATATTTTGCAAAATGGGGATTATTCTAAAAAAATTATGTGTGAACATATTACTTTATATGGCTTGTGTTGCCATCTTGGCGCAATGGGGCAGCATTTGACTGCAAACGTGATTGGTTGTGGATTCGATTCCCACTTGGAGGATAATTTTTTTGTTTATGTTGTAATATACATTTTTTATTTTTACAGACTAATGCGAGTGGAAACGCATCCGAATGGCGGCGCTAGTGTCGTCTATTTGTACCAACACGACGTGGACATGCTGGGTCCGACGCAACAACAGGACCTAGCTAAGGAATTTTTAAAAGTAATGTTTATTTGTTGTTAATACTACATATTTATTTTCATCGTTTTTATATATTTGATTAAATTTTTTTTTTTTTTTAAATATAATTTGATTATTTTTTTTCATTTCTGTGAGAAGAACTTCAAAAATTGACTTTGTTTTCCGGAAGACATTGGATTAAAGATAGAATCTAGGGCTTAAATTAGCAACTTTTGAGATCTAGTGTGTTGGATGGCGGAATTTAATGTCGAATTTCATTTATTTAATGTATTACAACGGCCATCGTGGCACAGTGAAACAGATCAGTAGAATTCGATTCTCATTCCAGGGAATGATTATATTTAAAATATTTTAATTTTTCCGCTCTGTTACCTAAGACACATAATGCCTCTCAATTTCGGATAGAAAGCGGACATCGGAGTGTATTGACGGTAAAAAGCGTGAAGCTGATATCTTAATGTCGTTAACGAATAAGCAGCCGGGGGGGCTTTTACCTAAAACGAAGTGTAATAGTGGTGGCCTCGGTTGCAGGTGGTGTTCTCGGAGGACGGCGCGGGCTGGGCCAACTTCGTGTGCGGCGTGGTGCGCGGCGCGGCGTCCCGCCTGCCCTGCCTGCTGCGCTACCTGGCGGGCGCGCACCCCGCGCTGGCCGTGAAGGCGGGCGTGCTGGCGCGCGCCTCCGACATCGAGACCACCACCATCGACCGGTACTTCCACCAGGTCGGGTCTCACACTATCTCTATACCTCTCTACCTCTGTTGACGGAGCATTTATGTTATCGTCCAAGGCGATACGCCGACTTACCTTTACAAAAATTTCTCATTCACCACTGCTATATACAATCTATCTATTTACCATTGACAGATAGTACCACCAGATCATTAATTACCTTTTTGTATTTATGATAACTTATGTAAGACAGTGTTGCATAGCAATTATTTAATTTTTTTTGTTTTTTTTTTAATCTTCACGGCTTTTGTAGTCCGTGCCACTTTCTATTTTCTTTTGTAGTCACGTTGCTCTTTCCTAGCGACCCGTTCACGGCATCGCCTGTGTAAAACTTACACGACTAAACTATTTAGTTTTTTTACTTAAATCACAAACTGCTTAAATTTAAAATTTAAACCGTTCTAAATTAACTAAACAATAGTCAAAAATGCAGTTAAATTGGTCAAGCCGTTTCTAAAATTAACGTGCACAAACGCATAGACAAACAGAAAAGAAAATTCAAAATTATTGTTTTGGGTTCTGTTCTGTTATGTTATTGATAAATGTCCCTAATATATTATTTTATGTATGTATAGAAAAAACAGTGAGCACACTCGGTTACGCATACAGTGATTATATTGATAGGCTACTGATTGTGGAGAGCTGAAAGAGATATTTATATATATATATATATATATATATATTTGTTCAATACCACCAGGTCTACCTTCAAACACTTATCTATTAACTTATTGTCTGTCAATCTGTTAATGAAACATAATCTGGTTATGCTTATTTGTATAAATATTGAAGTGTTTGATTTCTTGGAAATTTGTACATGTGTCCGGTTTAGATAATACAATATTATCTAAACAGGAGAATAAATAAAATATATAAGTTTTTTTTATTATGAATGTGCTTCTTGAAGGAACTAATCCTTCTTGAAAATTATATTTTTTTAATTAAGTTTTATAAATATTAATTTATTTTATGCCTATATTTATTTAAAATACAAAACTTTCTTTTAAAATGCAAGCAACAAGTAAGATAGTGCACATCACTTTTGAAATAATAGTGTCACTGTAATATTGACACTATGAATCCACCTATCCATACTAACATTTAAAATGCGAAAGTAGATCTGTCTGTCTGTGATGTCATTACTGCCAAATCGCTGAGCCAATAGTAACGAAATTTTATATAGGTATATACTTGAGGGTCTTCGGATTAACATAGGCTTCGTTTTTCTTTAGTTTTTCCAGGTTTTCTTTTTTTAACGCAAAAGCCGCCGAAAATACTAAACAGCTATAATTTAGTAGCAGTTTGCGGGTAGCTAGTTATCCATAAATAAGAATTTCCATGTCATGAAATAAGAAAATATCCGTTTATCAAAAAAATTATGATTTATAGAAAAACTTTTTACTATCATTTTCACTAACAGGTTCAACAAACTTACGCAGCGGGTACCTTCAGATCAGGTCCCCTCCACCAGATATCCCTCGTGGGGACAGTTCATGAGGAGGTCGGGGGTTACTTTCCCGATATGCTGGCCATGCTCGCTGAATGCCCTTTTCTTAATTTGGTAAGTTTATATAAGAGTGTGATAATATTTGTAAAATTGTCAGCTCTTGATAGCTATAGAAGAGTAGCCCTTGAATGGCCCCAAAAAGACACGGGATTGAGTTGAAATTCTTATACGTTTTCTAAATGTAAACAAATTGTTTCTTTTCTTCAGACAATGCCGTGGGGTCCAATGTCAGCAGTGGAGATGGAGCCGCAGGAGTCTAACGACGGGCCCATACTGTGGATCAGGCCGGGGGAGCAGCTCGTGCCCACGGCTGAGCTCGGCAAAAGTCCTATTAAAAAGAGGAGGTATGCTGTACGAATATTCAAAGTTAATATTTCCATTCAGTGGAATTATTAATTTGTTTTAATTTCTCCTCTATGTTGAACAAGTAGGTGTAAATAAATTTATAAAGTATGAAAATACTTTTTTATTACTATTCTTCCTCCCTAGCAAGAATTGAAACTACAACTTGTTAGCTTATTTTTAATACAACTAATAAAAATATTCAAGACTTGCATGGAAGGTAGTGGAAATGAATATTAAAAATATTGCATGAACATTGTGAGAAGTAAAGAAGGTTAGGTAAAGGCCTTCGGCGTCGATGCGTTGCAGGACGGGCATGAACGAGCTGCGCAACCTGCAGTACCTGCCGCGCTGGAGCGAGGCGCGCGAGTTCCTGTTCGAGGACCGCACGCGCGCGCACGCCGACCACGTGGGCCACGGCCTGGACCGCATCACCACCGCCGCCGTCGGTCCGTTTCCTTGCTCACTAATACATTCTCTAAATTTGGTTAGTTTCGTTTATAATTCCAATTGACACTCCCACAGGTGTACTGAAGGCGATTCACTGCGGAGACGAGTCCGACCGCGGACGCATAACCAAGGACGTGGTGGCGTTCCACGCCGCGGACTTCAACAAGCTAGTGCAACTGTTACAACTGGATTTGTACGAACCGCCAATTTCACAGTGTGTCACTTGGTTAGTAGTATTCATTCAATCCATACTAATTGTTACAAGTGCGAAAGAAACTATCTGTCTGTCTGTCTGTGACGACGATAAGTTTATATATAAAAAAAAAGATTCACGACCTATTTTCTATATAGCAATGTAAGGAGAGTGGAACATTTACCGGCAGGTGACCCGAAGCTCTTTTGCCTTGCCTATAAAATAAAAAAATAATAATAATATTGTGTTAGTCATCGTAACACTGTGTTTAACGCCACGCTTTGTCTCATAATATAAGGAAACTTAAAATAATTTAAATAATTATTCCCCGAGTTGAAATTGAACTTATAAACAATAATCATGTAGATGCTGTCTCACTTCATCATTCATATTTTTTTTAATATATTATAATAAGTAAGAGTAAATAAAGCTTTTTGAATTATTGCTGATAGATTGAAAGAATTTAGTCCAAAATTTTTTTTCCGTTTTAGAAATTGGTTTACAATTACATTATATATTGCTTTGAATTTTTTTTATCTACAAAACAAAAGAGACACTTTTCTAAATAATATAACATTGCTTATGATAAAATTATTATTAAACTAAATTAAAGCATATTTAATTTTTTGAATTTCTTTTGTTTTTAACTAAATCTGCCTGTTATGATAAAAAATTAATAGATTTATTTATTTTGTTTATAAAATAAAACAGTTTCACGCTTTTTTGCGCACAATAGGATAGTCAGAGAGAACCTGGTGTCAAGACACTCCGCGTTCTCAACTTTCCGCCCGAATTCGAGATACCGCGTGTAGTCACCAGAGCGGAGAAATAATATATAATCCTTCCCTTAAGTGCGACTCGAGCCTACAACCATCGCGTCCAATAGTTTCATCAAAAATAATATATATATATATATATATATATATTTAAGACTACGTCCGCGTGGAATTCTAAAATGAAAGTAACCTAAGTTATTATATCAGCTATCTGACAGTGAAAGTCCCATAAAAAATTGGTCTAGGTCTAACAGACAGATAAAATTCGTTAAAAATGTTGTTTTGGTATATGTACGCATACGTATGTAATATGCGTACATTTAGTAAATAGCGGCTATTTAAATATTACAAACAGACGCTACAATTTTATTTATTTGTATAAATAATAAATTCAACACAATTTTAGGCTAGAAGAAGCGAAGCTCAACCAGTTAAGGAGGGAAGGCGTGAGGTATTCGAGGCTACCTCTCTGTTCGGACGATGTTTATTTTCTACCGAGAAACATTATCCATCAGTTTAGAACTGTATCAGCAGTCACTTCTATAGGTGAGGATATTTTAAGATATATATATATTTTTTTCGAACTACACTCTTTCTACCGCCAAGCAGGGTAGTCAATGGCGTAGTAGCGTGGAGTAATATAGACGTGGGCTATGGCACATTGGCGAGGTCCCTTTTCTCAATCTTTCGTTCCCAAGACTCCTCCAATAAATTTGACCAAAAATGCTCTTAAAGATACACACAATCATAAAATGTTGTCGTGCAGTGCAGTCTTATGGGGCAGTCAAAATATGATTTCAGCTAAGTAAGAGCGAAACAAAATATGTTGTTTGTATGGCGCTGTCTCTCTCACATGGGTCACGTCTCAAGCGTAGTAATGATTTTAAACATTTTTTAAAGTGTTAAAAATCAGAAGTGGTCAGAGCGCTTGAACGGTTTTCAAGAGGCGTGGGTTCAAATCCCGCTGTGGTGTTAAAATTTTTATATGTTTTCTAAATATGCCTTTTTCAATTCCGTTGTGGCGTTGCCAGTCTCTTAGAAAGTGGCTAATATATTGTAGGTATTTATTTCTAGTATTTTAGATGCCACGCAATGCCCCTTTAAGCGCGAGGCCTTGGGCGAAGGCCCACTTCCCCCACGCCTATCTACGCCAATGTCAGAGACCTAGTGTTAAATTAGGTTCTCTACTTACCGCCCGAATTTGGGGCATAGTGCATGTTAAGTGGCGGAACACGGCCGCATTTTGTTTTTTGAGAGCGGAGAAATGAAACTAATTTGAATGTAATCATTCCACGGAGTGAGATGGAATCTTCAAAAGTATGCTATACATATGCTGCACTGCGCTGTGATGGTTTTGCCTTTTTAGTCTATTCAATATTTTTAGTTAATTTATTCGACTGATTTATTTATTTGTTGCTTTTTTAAATTGGCTAATGGGATTTGAAGGAGTGCATATCCAGCCGTGACTTAAAACTTTGCAAACTCTATAAATTAAAATGGTATAAGTCTAACACATTACTTTATCGTATCGGAAATCGTTGCTTTTTGCTCGTCCACTTCATATGAAAATACATACAAAACAAATAAAAAATACCAATATTTACGCAGCATGGCATCTCAGACTGAAGCAATACTATCCATCGTCAGAGGCCTCTTCACCCGCTGAGGAAAGGCCTCCTCCGGACCAAACAACAAGCAATCATTCTGGTAAATTTATTTTTGTATACCTTAATAGGTAGGAGAGAGTCTGATGTTAAGACACTCCGTTCCACACTTTGCGTTCGAATTCGAGGCGTTGCGTGTTGAGTTGTTGAACTTATCACCGCGTTTTGTCTTGTTATCAGAGTGAGAGTCAGGCAGAGCGTCTTGTGTTCTCTTACTTGCCATATAAGGTAAACTGAATTAATTTAAATATTTCTCGTCTGAGTGGGAATCAAATTTACAACAATTGCGTTTACGTTCAAATGGTATCGTACTGTGCCGCAATGGCTACGATTACTGGTTACTTTATAATGAAGTTTGTTTGGATTTACATTCGAAAAATCTACATTTTAGTTTCCCTTTGAAGATATTAAATCGATTAGGTTCTCTTTTGTCTGTTTATAAAGATTAGGTTATGTGTTGAATGACTCTGTTTAAGATTTTTTTTAATTTTAAGTGACTGCTATTCGTGTAGTCGCTAGTGGTTAGTGAACCACAGTAAACAGAGTCATTCACTACACTGATTAAGTATGATTTACATTATTATGCTTATAAAATGTATTATATTCTTGTTTTATTCCCAGACTCTAAAACATCCACAAAACATAAGAGTGGTGTCATAGAAATGAGAGCACTCAGTGCTAAATTCAAAGAAAAATCTGCACTGAAAATATCTGAGAACAGAAAGAGTTTGGAGGTTCAAAACAAAGAGAAACCTGACGAAAAGAAAGAGAGACGGACGGAGAAGAGTGACAAGACGGAACAAAAGAGTGACAAACATAGAGACTCACACAGACACAAAGATGCGGATAAACACAAAATTGATAAGTCCGAAAGAAACGACAAGTTAGATAAATCACCGGAGAAGGCCGAGATCAGAATATCGGATAAAGAGAATAAACTGGATAAACCTGACAATAAACCAGATAAACCTGACAGAGTGGACCGAGTCGACAGGCCTGACAAGGAGAAATCGGAAAAGTCTGATATTAAGACCGAAAAAAGTGATAGATCTATAGAAAAGTCCGATAGATCAGAAAAATCTGAGAGCAGAACAGAGAAAGAGAATCGAACAGACAAGGACAACAGACCAGAGAAGGAGCGGTTGGAGAAACACGAACATCACCGAAGACACTCGTCGTCGCGCCACAAATCCCACAAGTCCGACCGCTCGCGGGACAAGGACCACAGGAAGGAGCACAGGACAGACGAGAGGAAGTATGAGAAGCATAGAGAGAAAGACGTGAAGGAAGTTAAAAGTGTGGACAAGACGCAAAGTGTGCCCGACAAAGTGCCCAGTGTGTCCGACAAAGTGTCAAGTGTGTCTGATAAAGTGCAAAGTGAAAAGTTACCGCAGGTGATCCATCGCTCCCCAGATTAGTGTGGTGCTGCTTTTTCTTGGTATATCTTTTTGCAAGATTCTTGGACCTTATTTGGTGAGTCTTGTTTGCCTTACAATAGAATTGTATGGAGATTTGTTTTTTTTTATTTTCATATAAATATGTTTTTTGGATAAGTTCTTTCTTAAGACTTGAAGGCCTATAGTTTAAATTGTCAAAGTTGTCTGATCTCGTTTATCTATTCATCCATTTAAGGTTCAAAATTTTCAAAATGTTCCCGAGGGAAGTGGTGTAGTGATGTAGGATAAATTTTTGTAAATATAGTGTAAGAGTCTCGTAGAGGCTACGCGGAGAATGATTGAACACGCAGTCTTAGATAGTTCTAACCAGTGATTTGTACTTAGATATTTTTCTTATATCTTAAAATATAATATAACCATTATGGTTATTGATGTTTTTTTCTATTCATACTCATAAATTACTCTATTATTTGTTTACACTGTGTCAATAGTCAATTACTTTTTTTTGTGTTTATAAAATAACCTTTTGATTCAGCCTTATCTAAAACTGCGTACAGATTGTGATGTAAAAGTTTTAACGAAGACGATGAATATAATAAAGATAAATAAAATTTAAGTGGGAAAGAAATTAATTATTCACACATATTTCTAAAGAACTTGCACTAAGAGTAAAAAGATATAATTAGGTAAGTCTAGATTGTTTCATTTCTCACAATTGTTACACCACATGTTAAATAAAACTGCTTTTTGTTAGATAAAACCATAAATATGATATTTGAACTTTTTGTTTCTAAATATTAAACCTAACGTGAAAATTGTGCAATTTGTGTGCAATAATGAATTTAAAAATATACATACATAGACTGGATCCCGGGAAGCTGTGCGTTTAGCAGTTGGCTTTTTTAACATTTTACAGTATTATTAATTATTCACACACTTGAGAAATGAATATTTGAGCATAGTGCTCTCTTGACTACTATGCCATACATTCAATGGAGCATATGGTTTAGTGGTCGGAGCGCTTGAACAGTTTTCAAGAGGCACGGGATCGAATCCTACTTTGTTATATGCTAAAAGTAGTTTTATTTAACATATATATAAGTGTAGTGTAATTAGTTTGTGATTTTTTCTAATCAATTATTTATTTTGTCGCATTGTTAACGTTGTGCAAGAGGAGCATCTTTGATATTTATTGAGGAAATAGACTATATTTAAGATATGTTATATTTTCTACTACGGAAATAGGGGTTAAATGAAGTGAGGAATTGTAATTATTCTATGCTGGAATCAAATTGTATGAAATCATTGTTTAATTTGTATTATTCAATTTGGTAAAGATTAAATTTAATGTGGCGCAGAGGTACAGCGTCTGTGACGCGATGGTTGTGGGTTCGATTACCACTCGGAGCAATGATAATATTTAAATTATTCTTATTTCTCCGCTCTGGTGACAAGCCGGAGCGCAGCGTTGAATACCGTCACTCAACACTCAATGTTTCGAATTCGGGCAGAAAGTGGAGAACAGTGTTTTGACTTGATTGCTCTGCTATGAGGAATAAAGTGTGCAGTTTCCTTAAAATACCAGCCAATTTGCATTTTTACAATTTATCAAAATGTTTAGTCCCCAAGTACGATTTCGTAAAAGACAAGATTTTCTAAACAAATTTATTAATTTGTCATGATATATAATTTAGATTGCACTTGCCATTATTTGAACGTAATTTAATTTTTTTTTTGTTTAGTGAAAAGAAAAAAGAACTTATTTTTATATTGTGATAAAATTGCCAACGCAAATAAAATAGAAAATCAAATCGAATTTGTGACGTGTGTGTAAGCGTTTCCAAAGTAAATTGGTTTTCGGCTCACACTGTGTTTGCTCAGTAGGGAACCTAATTATTCTGTTAATATTTTTCATAATTACTTAATATTCAATTTCATTGGTTTACATGAAAATTGGAGCTGCCCAAGTTTTTTATATGAAGAGGTAAAATTTAACTAAAATTTAAAAGAAATTAAAATATGTCATTTAGTGATGTTTAAAAATTTAAAAAACATAGCGTTATATTTACAATTTTTTATAGAAATCAATGATTGTAATATGTCCTAGGATTTTTGTATTGAAACCAAAAGATGCACAAATGAATAACTTGAAATTTTTGTATATTATGTATCGGTTTTTAGCACACAAATTGGTTATCCCAAAATATATGTAAGGAAATAAAGCATCAGCCGGTCTCAAGTTGTGATTGAAATTTAAGTTTAGAAGTTAATTTATTGTTTCACGTTTCCTATATATTTTTTTTGAAAATAATAAATAGATTATGATAGAGTTTTGTATTTTTATTGATATTAACCTTCCTTTTTTAATTTTTATTTACTATGAAGATATAGAGGACAGCATCTGGACTGTAAATGCAATTGGTTGTGGGTTCGATTCGCACACAGTGATTATATGTAAATTGTTTTCATTTCTCTGTAGTGGTAAAACAAAGAGCGGTGTTGAGCTCAGCTACTTAAAACACAATGCGTCGGATTGGTGCTATAAGTGGAGTGTTTAGAATACTCTTTGACTAACCCTGCTATACGAAAAAAAGCGTGAAGTTGATTTTCTTTTGTTTATGGAACTACAGGCTCAAGTGTCTGTGTATCTCTTTTGTTTTAAAGTGGAGAACAGTGTCTTGGCACTAGGTTGCTGCTTAGACTTGATAGGAAGAAAATGTGAACCTGAAATATTTACAACTGAATCTGAATTATGCTTAAGCGAGATTTTTGTGGTTTTAATGTCAAAATGTCAATCTTTGAGAATTATATAACTACATTACATAGAAGGAGAAAAAAAGGCATATAAATTGAATTCTTTGATGTATCATAGTATCAAAATATTTTGAGTCTATCAGAAGTTCAAGCTTGCGATTCTTAAATGTGAGGAATTACTGGCTTTGTGGCGCTGCGCGACCGTAGTTCTATACAATTGTAAGGAAATTAGCTAGTCTTGCTTGTGTCTACTTTTAGTTTTCAGTTACCTACAGCGAACACTGATCGTCGACGAGTATGTAAGTAGTATTAGTAGGCGACCTGATTTCATATTCACTGATAGCTTGTATCCCACACAAAATACAAAAGTACATATGTTTGCGCAGCGGCATTGTCTCGCTTTTTACTGTCTTATTTGCTTGACAATTTGTACACGTGTCCGGATCCGATACGAACACATTGTCAGTTTTCACAGCACGAAACTGACATACTTACTAGGATGACTGGAATCAATCGTTTTACTGGACAGTGTTACTAATGTTAAATCACTTAAGGCGAAACTTAACGCCGCACCTAGATAACGGAAGCATTTATATACAATTCTTAAAGTATATTTTGAACCCACGATTATCAATAGTGTCTTAATTATAAGCCAATATACAAAAAAAATCCTAAATATAGGTAATATAGGTTATAAGAAAACGATTTCATACAGAGATTATTTATTATTCTTCAAAATATCTCAATTGGTGTAATAAGTGACACCTAATAGTGTTTAAGAACAAACAAAATGAAGGCTCAGTCGTAATACATACTCGATTATAATTATTATAATAAACATGCAATTAAATAAACATTCTATAAATATAATATTTTAGAAAAACGTATAAAAATTTGAACGCTTTTGAGCAGGATTCGAACCTGCGCTTCTTCGAAGCATTCTCATTTTTGTCAATATTAAAATATTGGATAACATATTTTCATTAAAATGTATTATTAAATTATATATTTGTTTTTCTAATTGAGACAGTGTGAGTGGCATAACTGCGTAAATTATACTTGTTTTTTCAACCACCAAACCTACAACCTTTATTATTGCAGTCAGACACTGTCCCATTATGTTTAGATTATTTCAAAATACTCAACTAAGATAAACACAAAGTTCTAAGAAACGAGAATAGAAATATAAAATAAAAATCTAATAAATATTAATTATTTATTTTAATGTTTTAGCAATGTGTCCTTAGCAAACTAAATAAAACAGTAAAAGAAGAAGTGAATAGTTAGTCTTAAGAATGCTTACAGATACCATTCTTAAAGAAATAAATAGTTTAATATGACTAATTAAAATGTGATGAAACTTTAAAAATTCTAAGTTAAGCCACTTCACATCAGTCTCAAGCTATGATATCTTTATAATAATTTAAATACTTTTCACTATATAATAATATATCAAATTTTAAAATTTTGTTTCGATACTCAACAATGGCACATGTAACAGAAGAAATCCAAAATATATAATATACATACATATATATATTTTAATAAATGGCCATAAAATGAGAGCATTGTACGAATTAAAATTCAAACAAAATGCACATTTGTATATTAAATAATAGTTTTTTTATTAATTATAATAATTATATATGAAAATGTTAGAAAAAGAAAATAATATTTTGAGCTTTCATACAAAAATGTAGCACCAAGGAACAAAAATGCTCCTATATATTGTCATGGTTGAAATTATTGTCATACTTAAGTTTATAGACGATTATATTAAGTGTTAATACAAAAATTACAAATTCAATATTCTTAGCATTTTAAAGTGGTATTTACACACTTAGGAAATTGAAAAACATATTTTTATAAAACGTATAAAAATTTAAACGCATCGGGATTTGAACCTGCGTGTCTTGGGACGCCGCTGGGTTCAAATTTTTAACGTTTTCTAAAAATATGTTTTTCAAAATAGTTTTTTAAATACTATGCAATTTTTATATATTCATAGTAAATATTTGAAAAATCACATGTAAATTGCAAGTTTAAGGCACTAACTTCCAAATGCTGATTCAGTCTGCTATAAATTTGTTTTTGAAAATGCATTTAAAATCTAATATCAAATAGAAATTCCTAACTTTCAGACTAGACCTTATATGAATCATGTGAATAATAAATCAGTTATGAATCTTTCGGTAATATATGAGATTACAATGATATTCATATGAATCAAAGAAAAACCGACTAAAACTAATATTAGTGTTACAACTAAATTAAGACATAAATGAGTATATTTAATAAATATAGTCAAAAGTGTTTCTTTTTTCAGAAATTTTAGTGGCAAGTGTTTTCTTAATGAATGACATTTAAATAGTCCTTTGGTAATTTTTAGGCAGTTTTGGGCTACCACTAGATGGTCACTGGAAAGAAAATAATTTCAAATTTAGTTACAATACTTTTAAAATTACTTGATTTACAACATAATATATTTTCGGCATTTCGTTGGAGAGAACTTGACTAAGGCTATTTTAAATTTTCTCTTGTTAAAGATTGTATCGCTACAATTGGTCTTACCAAAGCGGGGAAATCATATAATTCATATATAATCTTTATCCATATCAGGATCGAACCCTCAACCATCACGTTTTCAATCAGACACTTTCTGCACTATGATAATCTCAATTAAAATGTCACACATATTTAAACAAATAGTTGTTGAACTCTTATTTTTTTTTATTTTAACTCATTCTCTTTTGTTTATCAAATAGTATTTTTGTATTTATTGCATAATAGTAAGAGATTGTTCCGATTCAGGAGGAATTTCAAATTTTAAAAAGTGATTTTGATTGTGAAAAAAATAAATTTCATGTGAAAAAGAACTAAACGGATGTTCACTCAATTTCTCGCGTCAAAAAATGTATTAAGAGTCAAAAACGTATATTCAATTCAAACATTTTTATTGACATTTTTCAATATGGGCAAGTTTAGTGTTCTCTCTCTCTCACACACACTCCTGCACTCTACACTCACCACGAATCTATTAACTTTGGGCGCGAAGCTCTTGGCGACGGTCGATGTTTGCACTTTCATGTTCTCGAACTTTTCGCGCAAACTGCAAAATATAAATTAATACTGCTTATTAAAACTCCATTCATTCATTATGTAAGAATTTTAGGGAGGTCGGTCGAGTCTTGTTTTGTCAAACAAAAGGAAGGGAGGAGGGAGTTAGTCGAAAGTATATCGATCGTATCGATAGAGACGAGTGGGAATCAAACCCATCGCATTCAGACGCTATCACACTGCGCCACAATGGATTCAATTTTAATATGGTACTTTAATAACTTTTATATTAACAAATTTAAAAACCCAAACATGATTTACATTTCTTCATCAGATCAAAGAGATAGCGAATTTCTTCTTTCACAGAAGGTAAAAAGAAATGAAAAAAGCGCCCTCACCTCTTAGCGGTCTCCAGCTGCGACTCTCCATCTTCATAGTCGCGGGTCTCCACGAGGACGGAGGGCCGCGTCTCTCCCCTCTCCCCCTCCGACCAGTGCTCGAAGCGGTCGCGGAAGGACTTTGTACGGGCCAGTTGTTGCGCCTTATAACACACACACAGATTTAGTTAAATATTCATATAATCATTATATTTTTTTACAAAAAGTAGTCTAGTGTCAAAACCCTCCGTTCTCTACTTTCTTATTTTGTGCGGTGCTTTGTCTTACTAGAGCAGGGGAATGAAAATTGTTTATATATATATATATAATCATTCCCCCGAATGAGGATCGAACCCGCGTACCTGTTTCAAGGCCTCATCCCTTTCGCGCAGTGGCTCCCTCTCGTCGTACTCGTCGCTCTCACTGTCGCTGTACTCCGACGAAGAGTAGTGTCGTATTTCGTCGACTGGCGGAGGAGTAAATCTTTTAAGAGGTTTTGGTCCTGTAAAAAAAAGAATACGTTCAATTATCTCCTCGTGATATCCAGCACTATGAAAATATTGTATTGTTATCGGACACGTGTACTTATTTACAAGTAAATTAAAAAAAGTGTAAAATGTTGCAAGATTTTCATAGATCAATACAGGAGAAACTAATACAAAATATGTAAAAGTATTCATAATTTTTTTATTATAGTTTTAAATAATGAATGATGGGATATGAAGCTACTACCCACATGATAACATTTGTAAACGCTAAATAATTTTATTTACATAACTATTAGTGGTTTTCAATTTTATTATGTAGTATTCACTTCAAATGCACCAGAGTTGTGGGTTCGAATCACACTAGCGGGTATCATATTTAAATTATTTTAATTTCTTCTCTCTGGTGACAAGACAGTGCGGAGTTGAGTTCCGCACAACACACAATGTTTAGGATTCGGGCGGAAAGCAAGAGTAAGGTAATTTTAAGTTAGTAGAGGTCTGCTAAGAGCTTTTGCAAGTTTCCGTGAAAATCCTTCATTTGATGGCAACACACTTAAAATTTAGAAGAGAGATGAATGTCAAGTAGAACAAGGACATCTATAATTTGTAAATAGAAAAAACCAATGCCCTATGGGACAAACTAAAGGTAGAAAACGAATGGAAGCGACCTTGCGGCTCGTCCCTCCGCCGACTCTCCTCCATCTCGCGGAAGACGGAGATCATGCGCGAGGCGGTGTGGCGCGCCTCCGCCACGCCCGCGTCGGCCTCCGCCCCCGCGGCGTCTCCGCGGACCACCGAAGGCTCGTGGTAGAGCTCCGGGGATGGCGACTTGGCTCGCTAAATTTAATAAAGGATTTATTTTAAGTGTTATTTACACACTTGAGAAATGTTTTGGCAAACATAATAAAATTTAGTAGGAATCGAACACTGTTTACTACTATTACTACTATTCATAAAAAAGTTAAATAAATATAATACATTTAATATAATATATTTTACAAAAAAATTACCGTAATAAAAGTAATATGAAAATTAAACTTAGTAGGATTCGATCCCACGTCTCATGGAAACCGTCTTGCCAAATGAGATTTTCCACTTTTCGCTTAGATTCGAGAGTCTTTTTATAGTCTTATTTAAAATTCAAAATTATTATTATTATCTAATATTTGATACCAACAATGGGATAGTATCTGATTATATAAAAGATTAGTTGTCAGTATTAAACTCAAAATGTAGAGTCAGTCAGTCTTTAATTAAATTTAAATTGTCCTTGCGGAAAAAGCGGGAAGTAAGAACCTGCGTCTGCCGCGGCGGCGTCATGCGGAACTCCTTGCGCGTGGTCTCGGGCTTGTAGGTCTCGAAGAACTTGAAGCGGTCGGAGATGTGCGCCGTCTCCACCTGCACGTCCTCCAGCTTGTCCGCCGCGCGGACCACGTCTTTGGGCACGAAGGGCTGCGGCGCGACATTGTTCACGTTTCTTACACAATTACCTTACAACGCCATCTAGCGATGTGCGGTGGAACTACTTAGAGATCACATCGCTGACTGTACGTGGAAGATATATGAAAAATAACATTGTTAGGGGGACTTACCCGAAACAATTTTTTTTTTCCTGTTTTTTGTTTGTGCGTCTGTTTGTTTGCGCACGCTAATTTGAAAAACGGCTTAACCCATTTAAATGCAATTTTGACTATTGTGTTTAATTTCAATCGGTTCATAAATAAAAAAGTTACAGCCATTTTAATTATAAATTTAAGCAAAGTTTAAGATTTAATTGACAACGCGGGCGGGCGAAAAAACAAAATAGTTTAGTCATGTAGTTTACGCAGGCGAAGCCGCGAGCGGATCCCTAGTTGCTAATATTTTGTTCAATATTATGTGAATGTATATCTTTGGTAATATTTTTTATCTGTGGGAATATCTTTCGTTTCGTCGTTAAAACTTAAAAGTCACGATTACTATTTTTTCTATTACATTCATCTCCAAAGTATGAATACCACAACCACTCCGATTACTTCTCCAAGTAGACAAACCACAATGCTCTATTATTAGCTAAAACTTACAATCTCCTTCCGTTTGGGCGGTTCCTGTGCGGGCGGCGACAGCGGCGCCATTTGCTTCGCGTTCGCGTCTAGTTCTAGAAAGATCGATCTAGATTTTTTTGCAATACCTGAGGACAAATATTTATTTCTGTTATATACTATTTACGATAATTACAAATTTGCCTTGAAGTTGTTTTTACGGAATACTTTTTTAACAGGATATGTAGCTATGTTTAAATAGTTCCATTTGGTGCTTGTTTTAGAGTATTAATAAATAATAATATTCTTTATTGTACATTTAGAAGGTACAAGAGGCGACCCCTTGACTATAATAGCGATTTCTTCCACGCAACCTTAAGGCATTGGAAGTAAAGGCAAATGGATTGGACTATGAACAATACACAATACTATATAATACATATAATATAAATTATACGCACAAATAAATAAATATATTAAAAAAATTATAGAATATATAAATCTCACATGCCAAGACCAACGTAATAACAACTATTGGTGAAACTGATAAGGTAGTTTTCGGAACAAAAATGTCAACCAAGAATGGAAATTTTACTAAATTCTTAACCTAATGAAGGGGTTGAAAGTTTGAAATTGAAATCTCATTAGATTTTTCTATTACTTGGGGCACAGTCTTGATAAATAAATATATGGCGCCATATTATTCAAGAACATTGTAATTTTTTAAAAATCAGAACCTGATTTTTTCCTAGCTTCACGGCTTATCCCTAGCGGGTAGTCAAAGAGAACGGAGCTCCAAACGCTACTCGCCTCGCCAACCTCTTTATACACGCCCTACTACCCCGGGTGGTGCTCATGCTTTTTGCGAGACCTTCCTCCTATATCCTCCACACTGTACTCTCGAAGGTCAACCAAGGTCTCTACCTGTATTGCCGCTCACCTTTGCGTCTGTACCTCTTGACTGATATATCTCTACAGCATTCATCTTTCTGCATTCTTCATCTGATATACGTTTCCATATTACAGCATCGCTACCTCATCAATGCACCGCTGTTCCTGTTACCGCCAGCAATACGCCTTTCTACATTCACATTCATATCGAATCTGCATCTACCAATTACACTTCACAGATTCACACTTCACTTCAATCAGGACCTGACTAAAAATGACAATTCTCACCCTCATTGAAAAGCGACGGGTCGTCGAGTTCCCTGTTCTTAGGCGGTTGGTTCTCGTCGTTGTAAATCTCGCCATTTTCAAAACGTTGCTTGATAGCCCTTGATTTTTCCGCACCCAAATCTAATTCTCGACCTATTTTATCTGCGGATGTTACACCTGAAATGAATGCAAAAAAATTACTTTATTCAAAATACACGTGTCATTGTAAATTCAGTGGTTGTGGGTTTGATTCTCATAATTATAGTTAAATTATATAAAGCAGTTTAATTAGGTTAGGTTAGTTCCAGTCATTAATTGTTGGGCGTGCAGGTGTTTTCTGTTGTACTTTAAAGAGTAAGTTAGCTAAATAATAATCAGCGTTTATTGCTTTATTAAGTTTTTCTTATTCTTAATAAGAAAAATATCTCAAAAAATATAATATAATTATAAATACTTTTTTAAAAACTTTGCTATCGTATAGCAGTTACTTTTATTTATGTTTTCAGGTTCACATTTTTCCATTAGCATATCAGGATAGGCAGAGAAAAACTAGTGTCAAGACGCTCCGTTCTCCACTTTCGTCCAAATCGAAGACATGGCGTCTTGAATGGCGGAACTCAACGGCATGCTTTGTCTTGTCACCAGAGCGGCGAAATGAAAATCATTTAAATATAATCATTCCCTCGAATGGGAATCGAACCTACGCCATCGCGTATAAAGTGGTAAAGTTACACACTGTCACATTGTGCTACGATGACCTCTATAAAAAAAATTTTGTCCGTCATTTGAAAATATTACAAAATGTCAACTTACTCTGTTCACATTGCATTACAGACTGTTCATACATTTCCTTGATCTTCGCTTGTTTTCCCTGAAAAAAGGAGATTATATATTTTTGACATTTATATATAAGTGTTAATCACACACTCAAGATATTGAAAAACATACTTAAGAAGATAAAAATTATAATGTTCTTGAAAAACATATTTTAGATTAGGTTTTCGGGTCAGCGGGATTCGGGATTCCGGACGGTTTCCAACAGCGCGGGTTCGAATCTGTTCGCTGGAGGATTGATTATATTTAAACTATTTCTCGGGGGAATGATTATATTTAAATAATTTCCATATTATCTTGGCCACCCAATATCCGATGTCTGGAATTCTGGTGCAAGGCGAAGAACGCAGTGTTTACTTTATATGCTTATTTCTAAGAACATATTATCTTGACAATTACTTTATAGCAGCTTCACTCTTTTTCCCGCATAGCAGGGTAGTAAGAGAGAACCTGGTGTCAAGACACTATGAAATCGAGGCATTGCATGTTGAGAGTGGTGGGACTTAATGCCGCGCTTTGTCTTAGTCACCAGAGCGGAGAAATGAAAAATAATTTTCTCCGAGTGGGAATCGAACCCACAATTAATCGCGCATACAGTCAAGCGACACCCCACAACGCCACGATGGCTTCAAATAACTAAATTAAAGTAATATAAATATATTCGTACCAGAAACAATCGACTGCGTATATTCTGTATCTCCTGCTTCCTTTGGTTATGCCTCTCGGCGTTGCCAGGTCCGTTTTCGAAGCGGCCCACGAGCTCGTTCATATCGCACAGTGACGTTTGCTCCCGCATAGAGTTGTGGGCATACGACTTTTTTAGGACTGAATCCTCGTCTGTATAGATTTTTCATATAGATGTTTTAAATTGACTTTTGAAAATATAAATAAAAATAAAACTTATTATATAAGATACTGTAAATGTGAACCGAAACAATCTACAAACGAATTTTCACATTTCAACACGCGTAGATAGTCAGAGAGAACCTAGAGTGTTGAGACATTCCGTTCTCCACTTTCGGCGAAAATTCGAGAGGTTTTGGTTTGAGTTTTTTACCGTAATACTGCGCTTTGTCTTGTCCACCAGAGTGGAGAAATTAAATTATAATCATTATTCCGAGTGGTAATCGAATCCGCAACCAAACGCTATTATAGTCAGGCTGTCCCACTGCACCATGCATGGACGTGTGGAGAAGAGTTGAGAGTTGAGAAGAGTTCTGAATGTTAATTGCGCAAATAGCAAAAGTAGTTTTGTACTTCCTTCCGCTTCCGGATTTTCTACAAAATTTTGTCAATGTTCCCAAATCCCGGTACCAAAGCTCCTTCTATCCCATATAATAATTAAACATTATATGGGATAGTAGGATCAACTTAGAAATCACTCAAATCTCAGCTTTTCGCCTAAATATTTTCCTTAAAAACATTTTTGAGCAAAATTAGTCCTCATGTGGATTTTGAACCTACGAGTACACGTTGTATATAATCAAAAACTTCTTAAGTTCTTCACAACGTTCTTCTCCAATAATTCACTTACCTTCTTCATCCTCATGTTCGCTGGAGCTGTGCTCTATAGTAACTCCGTTCAAATATTCATCGGACACACCGATGTCCATGCCCTTCGCCTTAAACCTTAAACAAGTGAAATTTTTTATACAAAAAAAAAACAAATTTATTTGAAAAGAATGTATGGCATAAAATAATTATAAATAACTGTTTAATGCTTATTTTCAACATTATAAAGTGTTATTCACAGACTTAGGAAATTGAAAAACATTTTTTTAGAAAACGTATAAAAATTTGGACGGTTTCCAAGTGGCGCGGGTTCGAATCCCGCTGCGTTCAATTTTTTATATGGTCTCCAAAAAGTTTTTTGCTTGCATGATTATCTAATATTACATTAATTTAAATAAATTCAAACTTTTGTTCAAATGCTTTTTAAACCTGACTTTAAAACGACTGTACAAAAATGCAAATATATAAAAACCTAATAAAAGATCTAGAAATTTACAATCAAATATAAAAAAAATTGTCGTTCTAGAAGGAAACTTGTCTTATAATTCATAATATAATATATCCCATACATTTTAACTCCACTTTCACGGTACAAAGTAACACAAACGTTCCACACTGAAACACTGGCCGGTTTGTAAGAGACTGTAATGCTTTCTTTTTTAGACCGACCGACCGATTTTTAAGTGTTTTAGTTAATTTGACTACAGTTTTAACGATTAAGGAATAAGGTTCAAAATTGAATAATACAGGGTTAGTTTAGCGTGAAATTATTCAAGGAAATGCTCATCTTAAAATTATTCGACATTACTTAATAGTGATCGATACATTGCGTTTTTTATTTATTTTTTTATAATTAATTTTCGCATAAGTATGCAAAGCGATTTATCCATTCAGATTTCTTAGGGTTTCTTATCTCAAAAAATTAAAAAAAATTCTTATTGGATCACTTTTGTCTGTCTGTCTGCACATCTGTCAAGACTTATTATAGTAACATATGTCATATGTGAGAAGTCTTTTAATACAGATTAAAAAATATGATTTTTAGTTGTATACTAATTATGTATTTAATAATCAATTTCCTAAAAGTTACAAGTGACAATAGTGGCATATATGTTACATTCATATATTTTACATGAAAAAATCCCCCAAATTGAGATTCGAGTCCAGTCACACCGTACTTAAACTCGTCTTAGCTGTGCCATATATTTCTTAACAAAGTAATGTATACTTTACTTTGAAGTTCTGAAAACCACACGCCCATATATACTCCACATGTGTTGGTAAAAATAGTTGATGACGCAAAACACTAGACAACACTGTTACTTCACGTTTAGAGTAATTTATAAATATATTAAAATTTTGACATTTTATATATTGGATTTGAGTCAAAATATTATAAATCAAGTGATTTCTTTTATCAATTTGATGCACTGGAAACATCCATGTCGGTTGGTTGAGTCGTTAATTTTGATAATAAAATTAGTTCATTTCTATTATTGAGCTTTTTCAACATAGCAAGGTATACGGAAGGCAGTGTCAATAACTTCGTTCTCCACTTTCCGCGAACTCAACGCCGCACCTTATCTTACAAGAGGGCAGCTATTAATTTAAATATTCCCCAGAATGGTGAGCGATCCCACAACCATCGCGTTTACTGGCCCACTGCTCGATGGTCTTAAGAATTTAAATACTAGTAGCTGCCCGCAACTTCAAAAATATCCATTACACTGAGTTTAGTTAAGGCTCAATCTTAATGAAACCTTAGCTGGTTTATTACAATTCTACATCAGACGCTCACTCAAAATCAATTATAGCCTTAGTCCAGCCTTAGCTAAAAAGCTATACAACAAAAAAGTTTCATTCAAATCCGTCCAGTAATTCCGAAGGTGTGCGTACAAACATTGTTTTTCCTGTTTTATATAGAGATTAAAACAAAATTCAAGGTATGAATGTCAGAAAATGTAGCAATCGATTCGCTACAAAATACGCACATGTGTCCGAATCCGATGCCAATACAATACTTTCATAGCTCAAAGCTTTACCTTTACGACCAGGACAACAATTCCGGAAAACAAAACTACGTCTCAAGTTCAGTTGTACAGAGTTTTTTAAAATTGATTTATTTACTTACTTGGCCAACTTGGAGAGAAGAGCGGTACTTTTTTCCCTAGGCACCCTTGGTTCGATTGTCACAGGTTCATCTTCCCCTTTCGCTTTTCGTTCGAACACTTGGAACCTTGACTTAACGTCTAGAGAGGCCAGCTCTTCTAGACCTAGATCTGGTTTGTCGGATGCTGTGAAAAATATATTAAGATACATTGGAAATCCTTAAATCATATTTTTATAATCATATTTTTTAATTAAATCTGTTAAGGACTCTATTTCCTTTTTGTATATTCGTTGTTGTTTATTTTACGCACAAACCTAACACTTTATTTGATTTAATCGGAGAAACTCTAAAAGACTAATTAATTTTAAGCGGAAGGAATTTGTACATGATTATGATCTTACACACAACTAACTGAGTTGTGTGTAAAATCATAATCATGTACAAATAATACTTAAAATATTGTTGTTGTGTGACAATCGTCCTGTACCTAAAATAATGGTAATTCTTTTATGTACAGGACGATTTACAAAAAGTATTTGTATTGAAAGTACAAATATTAAATAAAACATTTAAGATATATTTCAAAAAATTTAAATAACATAACAAAGGTTTTTTTAACTAATAATATAGAGTATTAACAACTTGTAACTGTTCATTATTTTTTTACACAAGTTACTTTTACAACTATTATATTTTACAACTATTGATATAAAACATAAATGTCCACAATACACAACTTACCTCTAACGACATCTGGTGGTAACTCAACCGGCTGGCTCTCGCAAATAATCATCTGATGCTTCTTAGGTGCAGCTGAGGGATAACGTATACTAAATAACAATTGAATAATATGGAAAAGCTAATAAACCAAAATTAATATGAATGTCGGAGAGAACCTGGTGACAAAACAATGCCAGCAATGCCGCACTCTGTTAAATTATTTATTACACTCGCGATGGCTTACCACGGCAATCAACCAATAAAATGAAATCGGGGAAATCAAACAATAAAATGATTGTATTTAAAAACTGTTTATAAATATCCTAGCTAGCTAGCTATAGGATAAATATCCTAGCTATAGGATAAATATCCTAGCTGGAATTGAATCCACTACCACTCATGTTTACAGCTAGGCGCTGCCTCAGTACACCACAAAACCCCGACTGACCCACTAAAAACCGATGACCTCATTTTTGTAACATGCGTCACAATCACAACTTTGTTTTTTGTATTTAGTTATTTTGTTTTCATTAAAAGTATAATATAATAATATAATAATAATACCATCGACTTCATCATCGTCGTCGACAGGCTTAGGCTCGAATAGCTGTTTGAAATGCGGCCTGCAATACAACGTTGTGTGGTCGCTCTGATACGTTTCCACCCTGCAACAAATCAATCAGTATTAAATATTTGTATATAATATAACTATATATAATATAAATATTTGTATATAATATAACTATAATATAATACACTGACTGACAAAACACACAGCAGGAACTACGGGGTGTAAAAAATTGTAATTTCGCATGTTATTAATGTACATTGAGTAGTACAGGGAAGGACTGAATAACAAGTCTAAACGCTGAGTTAAATCTCAGAAATTCCTATTGATTATTTGAACCGGATTAATCGTGTATATTTTGTTATTTAAAAATACATTCTAGAAAACCCGAGGTTTCGAATATTTAACAGTACTCCGTGATTGTGATTACAGGTAGTCTGAGGTCTACCTAGTTTCATTTAAGATTGGTTGATTTTTATAGCTTAATTAACCGTACTATTTTGTGAAATTCGTCTTTATTCTAGCTCAGGTTCAAGATTTATTCCGCATTGCACGGGGACAAAGAGAACCAATGGCGAAACTCAACGCCACTCTGTGTCATGTCAGAACAAGTATTTCCCAGATTTTTCACCACTTGAAAATAATATAAATAAAATCATTCCCCGAGTAGGAATTGAACCAACAACCCAATTGCGTTTACAGTCAGTCGCTGTCCCATTGCGCCACCATGCACGACGTTTAATCCGCACTATTTATAATCGAATACTCACGTGAGCTGTTTATTACACTGTACGCATCTAAAACATTCCTTATGCCAAGCCCGCTTCTCCGCCTTGACACGTTCCATGGCGTAGACTGGACGGGTACATTTAGCGCACGTCGGATTTTCATTGTCAGCTTTCATCTTCTTGTAGAGTTTTTCGGAGCTTTTCGACTGTAAAGTGAAAAAGCTGGGTAGTAAGAGAGTAGTGACTGGTGTCAGTGAATCCTTTCGCCACCTTCCGCCCGAATTCACGACATCGCGCGTTGAGTGTGGGACTTAACGCTGGGTTTCACCTTGTCACCAGAGCGGAGAAATGAAAATAATTTAAATATAATCATACCCGTATACGGTGAGACGGTGTCACACTGTGCCACAATGGCCTCGATGTTAATGTCATTATATCTAAACGAAATATAATAAAAATGTTACAGATCGCTGTCTGTACATGGAAGATATATGAAAGATAATAGCTTTTATCAATATAATAGAACCCAAATCAAAGAGTTTTAATTTTCTTTCCAGTTTATCTGTGCGTTATGCACACTAATTTCAGAATTTTCTAAACCGATTTAAATGCAGTTTTAACTATTGTACTTTGTAAACTTCCCTTAACATAAAGTGTTTATTTCATTAAAATCGTGTTAAAAAAGTAAAAAAAAGAAACAACCATTTAAATTATAAATTTAAGCAAAGTTTGTGATTTAAGCGAGAACGTGTATTACAATATTTTTTTATAACTTATCTTTATTTATCAAACAATACAATTATAACAATAAGTAATTTCAAAGACAATATACAAAAAAACGAGTAAAAATATTACAAAAAAAGACAAAATAACATCGACGAGGATGGGATTCGAACCCACGCGTGCAGAGCACATTGGATTAGCAGTCCAACGCCTTAACCACTCGGCCACCTCGTCGTGTCTGTGCCGTACGAAATACACAGCCGATAGAAAGAAGTGTTTCCGAATACTTTCACTTTCAATATTATAATTCATATGAATTTAGTTTCTGATTTAATAGAAGTCTTAGAGCAACTCTGAAATATCAATTTGTGTTTAACTGGTATTAAACCAATGCAGAAACATCTATACCGATACCGATTTAATGTTTATTAAAGTTGGTAGCTCTCAAATTGTGCATTTCACAGTTGACTATAAAATATGCCCAACCTTTATAAGCTTGATTAAGTTACAATTTTTTTAAATAATATTATATAATCAAAAAGTTTCTTGATAAACGATTTCTTATTTTTTCTCTAGACTTACTCCTGGATTCGAACCCCAAGCCATAATGGTTAACAAGTGGTATTCATAAGACATCTTCCTAACTGCGCCATTGCGCATTGACTATTTATCTAATTTTATAATAACGTAAATCTAATATAAAATGTAGATTAGATACATATGTTTTAATCAAAATTAATTAACTGTTAATGAATTGAATAATCATTAATCAAATATTAATACGTAAAAATATAAAGTAAACAACGTTGCTAAAATATATACCAAGTACTGACTCTTCTTATATTACTATTCTTACTTCTCTAGTTATTTATTTGATTTTAAAGAGTTTGATAGGAATTATTGGACAAAAGCTGGTTTTTAAATAAAATTTTAATATTTTTTTATTTATTTAAAATTATCTCTTCAAGTATATAAAAAGTCTAGTGACGCCACTTCTCCATGTTCTGCTCAATTATATATTTATATTATGCCACATTTTATCTTACCAGATTTAAGGAACTATATTTAAATACTAGCGACCCGCTCGCGGCTTCGCCTGCGTAAACTACATGACTAAACTACTTTGTTTTTTCGTCCGCCCGCGTTCTTACTTAAATCACAAACTTTGCTTAAGTTTATAATTAAAATGGTTGTAATTATTTTATTTATGAACCGATTGAAATTAAATAAACACTAAATGTTAATGGAAGTTTACCAGAATACAATATTCAAATGCTTTTAAATCGTTTCTCAGATTAGCGTGCACAAACAAACAGACAAATTGAAATATAATATAATAGTAATTATAACTCTATCTCGCATAGGCAGAGAGAATCTAGTGTCATAGACGCTTTTCCGTTCTGACCGAATTCTTTACATTACGTGTTAAGAGGCAGAACTCAACGCCGCCTTTGTCTTACCAAAGCGGAGAAATTAATATAATTTAAATATAATAATTCCCCCGAGTGGAGATTAAGCCCACGACCATCGCGTTTACGCTGCCATGCTCCTCAGTCACTGCAGCAGGATAGGTTATTAGATAAATTAAATATTTGTTTAGAGTACAATAATTCTTCTCAAAACTTCTTATTTTTAATTTAAATATATTTGTATAATTGACAGTTTCAAGTTGATATTAGAATAAATACTTGGCTTGCGTCATTCTTTGTAAATATGAAATTGTCTAAATACATAATGTATGTTTGTTGCCAAAGGTTAGTTATTTACATAAAGGGCATACATATTGACTAATTTACTTCTTAAGTCTCATTTCCAATTTATTTTATAGTTGGGACGGTTGTGGGTTCGATTCAGACAAATTTATGGGGTATTTTGATAGGGTTATTAGAAACATAGGTATAATTTACTAGTTGTTGTACTCGTAAATTCGTTTTCATGGACTTTATGACCCTTTCATACTATTTTTATTTTCATATACCATATTTTCGAGTATAAAACGAAAAATGCCAGTTTTGGGAAATCTTTTCTTAGTCTCACTTTTGCCTAAAATCAAGAAATTGCGTGTTTCTGTCCTATCAAAGCGGAGTAATAAAAAAAAAAATTAGCTACAATGATTGCCTCGATTATTATACAATATCTATAGGACTACCTTATGTTTAATTACGGGCAGTTCTGTTTCGTCCATAAAAAAAATATATAATATATTCATCTTTGTTACACAAATTATTGCACGCGTGCGTGTGCGTGTCACACTCAAGTATACACACAAATACTTTTTATTTTTAAATATGGCAATCTATAATTTGAACTTGAATGGTTACCATTTGTAACAGTATTACTTAGACATCCTCTCACTGCGCCACAAAGGTGTAAGCACATTTTTAAATTGACATTAAGTCGTTTAAAACTTTTGTGGTGAGCACAGCTGTATCAATTTAAAACCTATTTGGAACTCGGTTAATATTATTCATTTTAGGTCAATGTTCTTACAACTGTAAATATGATGATTAATACAAAATATGGCGATAATTTCTGCTTTGAAGACAATTGAAACGGCTAAAGAAATATTTTAGGTCATCATGACGAGGCGGGGCATAAACGCGAAGCTTTTATTTTCGATTCCTACTAGAAGGAACATTTATATTAAAACTCAATAAAGCACGGCTTTACTTCCTATTCAGCATGAATGTCCCGAATTCGGACAAAAAGGCTCTGTTGTTAATTAATATTATAAATTCGAAAGTATCTTTGTCTAACATTTATTTAGAAAAAGTACAAAAATTTGAACACACCGGGTTTTGAACCCATTGATTTGGATTTGAAGCGCTTAAACGGTTTTCAAGAGACGCGTGTCCATATGTTATCTAAATATATGTTTTTCGATTTCCTAAGTGTGTGAATAACACTTTAAAAACAATGTGTTAACAAAGAAAGAACAAGTAACTCTGTCAGTCTGTGGCATCATCACGGCCAAACCACTGAACCGATTATGATAAAATTTTATATAGATATACTCTAGGCTCTTGGGAAAAACAAAAAAAAAAATTTTTTTTGTTTTTCCACGAATTTTGTTGTTTTACGAAAATACCGCCGAAAATACTAAACAAATATAGTATTACTAGTATTTATTATAAATATTATACATTCAAATTTAAAAGGTACTTACAACAGATATAGATCCTTCATCCTTATGCCTTCTGGTCTTGGTCTTCTTTTTCACCTGCCGAGTCTCGGTCACCACCTCTTGGTAGGAGTGGACCCTCGACTCTGACTGGATGAGGGACTGGGACGCCTCGATTGTTGTAGCCATCGTTCTGTAAGTAAAATTAAAGCTAGAATTAAATTCCGTGCTGCTCTAAGACTTGAAAGGGCCTCTAATAGTCAATTAAAATAAAGAATATTCTAATGTGAATTAATTTGGTTATAATTTTCTTATAGAAATCTGACAAACGCGGCAAAGAAGGCAAGAATCAAGAGGCGCAGATTCTTAAGCTGCAAATTCTAAATTAATTTTATTTCATTTAGGTAGACAGTTTTATGAAGAGAAGAGACGAAGAGACAGTTTTAAATAACTTACGAGTATGTAACATAAATAAAGTAAAATACTTCAATATTCTGCTTTAATTATTTTTGTTTATATGGTTTTTAGTAGTTAGTTAGTAGTATATTTAAAAGTGTACGAAATAAATTTAAACCCAACAACGACTACCAACGTAATCGGATTAAATCGCCGCAAATATATATAAATTGTGTAACTTTCTCCATATGTAAAATTAATTTTCGAACGCGCCATATTTTAGCAGTTTCAATAAAGTGACAATTGCATGTGAATAGGCAATTATGATATTGATTCCTGAATATAAATCATAATATCCGTATCAGGCGTTATATTGAATTGCATATATATTTTAAAAAATAATAATAAACAATAAGATTTTTAGAAAACGCATAAAAATTTTGACCGCAGCGAGATTCAAACTCGCACCTCTTGAAAACCGTCCAAGTGCTCTGTCCCCTAAGCCATCCGGTTCTAATTTAACATTTTTATATGTTTTCTAAAAATTTTTTGTTTTAATTTCCGAAGTGTGTGAATTGTTATGTAAGAGATATTTAATATATAATATATTCTTTTGCCAAATGATTGTTCGTAGAATGACCTTTGGATCGTTCGTAGAAATATGAAAAAAAATCTCTACAGGGCTAACAATAAAAAAATTACCAATGAAGATGAATGACCTTATCAATTTATTCATGAATGAAGTGACGGTGGTAATGTTAGAAATGTCTCAATGTAAATAAGACGGTTGTAAATTCAATTTCCACTCTAAAAAATGTTTTTAAATCATTTTCGTTGTTCGAACCTTATGGCACGTGGCAAGAGACCGCCTTAGATAGTTTATGATACTCAGCATGCAATGTAATAATAGGCAGAATCGGCACTTTGCAATGTGTGGAATTCGTGGAAATAAGAAAGGCCCATTTCAGGACTTTAGTAAATTTACGAGACAGTTATACAAAGACGAGTTGGTTTTCTCATTCAATAAACTCATAATAAGAAGCTAATAAACCAAAGGTATTTACTTATATAATTTAGAAAATTTGCATTACACTAGACCCTATTAATATATTTGGAAAACAAGGTTTTATTAAAATTCGTTTTAGGTACGCGTGTACCGTATACGCACTATATGATGATATATAGGTACTCTACCTATGGTGGCGGAGGCAGAGAATTCCTAGTGTCAAATGCTCCATTCTCCCCTTTTCGCATTACAGGCATTTTTATTAATTTATAGTTTGTTTTAACTTGAACTAATCGAATTTTAAAATACTTTATCAGTCGTAGACATTTCTTAATTAATGTTTGTTATTTTTCTTCTTCTATTTGTAAGTGTATGTGGCATTTGTATTACCTAATACAAATAGTGTCACATTACAAGATTCAATTAGGACGCGGTATATATAGAGCGCTTTGTGGCCAGTTGATGCCGGCTACATTCATACGCCTATAAATACGCGCGTTACCGTCTTGGTGAATAGTTTAATAGATTTATTTTCATTGATTATATAGTAGAACTTATAGTTTTGTGAGGAACATATATCTTTAAAGATCAAAGTTTTAAACTAAGCAAAAATTACAGATGATGATTTCGGCATGTCTAGAACTATCATGAGTTTCTAGCACGTATTACGAAGGGGACATTAGTCTTTTTAAATTAGGTTAGGTGAAAGAGGAGTTCGAAGAGTGGAGGTGAGTGTAAGGCGCATTTGAAGCCCTTAAATTTAAAACTTAAGTGTATTAAGTCACAGTGAATCTATATAGTGCAAAGGAGTTTCTATTCTCTCTGTACGTTAAAACAACAGGGCCAAGTAAGTCCCTGTAAGTCTAAGTAGTGGATTGGATCATTTTTACGTTTTTAGGACGGACTGTGTAATTGAGCGGAAACGGTTTTCTGGTGCAACAATACAATGTGAAAATATTATTTTTTGTTAACACTCACAAAAAAATCCCCAAATATTATTATTATTGCCCAGATTTCCATTTCATAACATATAAGCTTGCAAACAGAAGTAAAATTAATTCTTACAAGAACAACTATAGGCGCACCACTAATATATGGAAACGCGAATACATTAGATTTTTGTGTAGAAATCAACATTTCTTTGAATATAATTATTAAGTAAGGTGTATTTAATCATGCAATTTTCTAAAATATGTCTCTACAATCTCAAAAGTTATACCTTCCAGGGTATAATAATTTATTGTATGTACAACCTGGTAGGGTTATTCCAATTTAAATTAGTTATATTTAAGGTCGACAGCGTCCATTATGCGAAAGATATAAAAATATGGCAATAAATGTATTTTATCATATGTATTTCATATTATGAAAAACAATGTAAGGAAGTGACCGCCTAAACTGTCTGCTGACACATCTTTATGAGGAAAACACATGAAATAACAGCAAATCTTTACACCGCAAGTGTTAAAGTCAATAACAATCAAAGAGGTTAAATCAATATGTTTAATTTAAATTTTTCATATATGTTTAAGAAATATATATATATATATATATATATATATATATATATTTAATACATATATTTAATACGTGAAGCACCAACTTTGTATATCTTTTTAAGAAATTTACGAGAGGATAATTCTAATATCTCTTTTTACATTAAATAAATAAAATGAAGTATTACATATATATATTTTTTTTAGCATTTTTTAAAGTGTTATTCGCACACTAAGGAAATTGAAAAATACATATTTAGAAAACCCGCGCCTCTTGAAAACCGTTCAAATCCCGCAAAAGAGGCGCGGGTTCAAATCCCGCTGCGTTCAAATTTTTATATGTTTTCTAAATATGTATGAAGTATTACAACAATAAAATGTTACAGATAAAGTAAATGTTGGACATACACGTTTATGTAAAATGGCATTGCTAGGCAACGTGTTGTTTACGCGTAAATGGGACATCTAGTCATTATGTGAAGGAAAACCTTTGGACTAAAAATTGTGCGGAAAGAGAAATATGAAATTAGGCATAGTAAAAGTTTGTATGAAAATGGAGTACACTAAGCTATTTGTTTTTTGTAGCAATCAATCTTAAATTAACAAAATAAATACTACCGTATTGTTTGACATAAGCACACGTTGCTAAGGCAACGCGTTGTTTACGCGTCAACGGGACATCTAGTTATATTATTAATTGACTACGTGAAACTTTACACACATTGTGATAATTAAATTAATTGTGGAAAGTTGATTTGTTTTTGATCATTTTTTATTATTTATTTCAAAATTTAATACTTTATTTAACTGTATCGGCAGATACTATCACACAGTGCGATTGTGGCGTTGTGTGGCTGCGTGTGCTTCCAATGCGGAAGAATTATTAAATTTTAAATATTTACATTTTCTGACTCTGATGACAAGTGTGAAGAGCAGTGTGTATGATACGATATCATCTCTTCGTACCTTGTTATGCAGAAAAAAGCGTGAAGCTGCTTAAATAAATTTAACTGTATGTTGCCCTTAGGAAATAAATAAATAGATATTGCTGGCTTACGAATTAATATACAAATATCTGTTATTATTATAGTATATATGTTCCGTTCCACCGCACCACGACGCAATAACAGAACATATTTCATTATAATTAAATGTATTAAATTCTAAATACCCGTTGAATGAAACTTAAATGTGAAGACGTGTTTAGAATCGCCGGCCGGTTGACTTTTACTAGGCTTATTTATAGAGTTACGGACGAATAAAACGCATCTACCTGGATATCTAGAAACGTCCTACTTCTGTCATCACTACGACATCATTATCTTCTTGTTATTTTTAATCTTCTATTTGCAGTTATTATAAAGAATAACAAAATAATCAAAAAAAATAAACTAAAAGGCACTAAGCTTCAAATAATTTTCTCATCGCCCTAGTTCTCATCAGATTTGGACAATTCTCATGCAAATCAGTTTATCTTTATAGCGTTGCATTATTTTTTTTGCAAATTGGCAAACGTGCGGTGTTTAGATCTGTTAATCAACAAGCAATGCTTCTCAGTGGAAATTGGAAATTAATTATCTTATTTGATCTAAATTCCAAAATGAGATTGATCCATGATGTATATAAAGCAAAGAAAAACATAAACACGCTTAGTGTCCGATCACTACACCTCTATTTATATCTCTGTCACTACAAACCGAGCAGTGAGGCAAGATGCTATGGTAGCTCAATCTTATTATATAATAAATTGTGTTACATTTAAAAGAAATTTAGGATAAAATTAAAAATAGGTTAGAAGAGTGGTTATTTATATACATTTCACACTATGAAATTTTTCTGGTTGTAGGTCGTTAATGTGTTTGTTTACAACTTAAAACATTTTCTTGGCAAACCTTTACACGTTATGACGTTTAGAATGTATTGTACAAATGTTAGATATTTCTGGAATTTTCCGCAAAGAGAGTAGACGGAGAGATGTTAGTGTCGTAGCTCTCTTCCTATATTTTATTATTATGTTAATACTAACACCGTCTTATTTGTTTTATTCTTGTTTCTTCATAAAGGGAAGGTTAGTTTAGTTATTTAATAAATAGCATTATCTTTTATATAATATTTTATTTTATATAACAATCTTTGGGTAGCAGAAATTTGCAAAAATATCTCTACAGATATATGCTAACAACCAAAATAAATTGTAATAAGCGTATAAGAATTTCGACGTAGCTGGATGTAGAACGCAAGGCTTAGCGGTGAGAGTGCTTGGACAGTTTCCAAGAGGCGCAGGTTTGAATCCCGCTACGTTTAAATTTTTATACGATTTCTAAATATATTTTTCAATTACCTAAGTGTATAATAACCACTTTAAAAAATCATGTTACCTAACCTAACCTAACACGTTAAAAAAATGTGTGATTAAGACTTTAAAATGTTAAAAACATTAAATAAATAAAAACACTACGATTAGGTATAAGCAGCTTTTTCTTTGAACCTGCTTCCTGGCAAAATTATAAATTTCGCAAATAATTTAGTAACAAGTAGAACTTATGTCACGTTCGTATTTGTATCATAGTTCTAGCATATAGGTACAATTTATTACAATATATTGATGCTATTGTCGCAGGGTTGAGTCTGTCAAAAACTAAAGGCAATGGCTATAGGAGCAATGCAATATGGAGAATGAGAGAATACAACTACTTTACTTTGCGGGTTAGACTTTGCTTAACTGTCTCTAATAAAAATATTGTATATTCTTAGTACGTGTATGTAAAACTTTTTCGTTACTAGACGGACCTAAAGTACTGGGCGGTAAAAAATTGGCAAGCTCCTTGAGGTATTACTCAAAATTTAGACAAAAATGAAAAAAAAACGACATTTTACGTTTTGTAGTCCAAATGTACGGCAGATAGAAATATTTAATATGTACACTTGCAAAATCCACGCAAATGAAGTTGCTGGCTCGTGTTAAATAAATTAGTAGATGCTAAAAATATAACATAACTTTTTAACATTATAAATCTATTTACATAAAACACTTGAGTTACTGAGTGACTGACAGACAGACAACGTATAGATAAAACTACTGGGCGTGGACGCCTTAAATTTGTCATGTACGTTTCTTGTATGTATCACAATTTTTTTTAACCTAGCTAGAAGTATTTTAAATGAATATACATTTATTTAGAAACTAGGGACACGCTTGCGGATTTGCCTGCAAAAATCAAATGACTATTACTGTTTCGTTCCCACTTGAATCACAATTTTGCTTAAATTTATAATTTAAATTATTGCAACTTGAAAAAGACAGGATACTTGAAAAAGACGGGATTTGAACCCGCGCCTCTTGGACTTGATCCGCTCAAGTTTTTATACGGTTTCTAAATATGTATTTTTCAATTTCTCAAGTGTGCGAATAACACTTTAAGAATGTTATAAAAATATTTATTGCAACTTTTTTATTTATGCACTGATTGAAATAAAAAAAACATTAAATGTTAATTGAAGTTTACCCAAATAGAGAAACTGAATTAAAATCGATAAAGCCGTTTCTGAGATTAGAATGGACAAACGCATTAACAAACAAAAAAGAAAATTAAAAATCATTGTATGGGTTCTATTACATTGATAAATGCTCAAATTAATACTTTTTCTCATGTACAGACAAAATTTCGGGAAACTTTTAGTTATAAGAAAATTGTTTAAATTAAGAAATTCTACTTTTAAGGCTATTAGTGTCTAATTCACCTAACATGTAACTATTTAATATGCACTCGTATATTTTATCTATGTCATTACCGTCAACATGTCGCACTAAATGGAAGGTATAATTACGAAATTATAGAGTAATGTTGTAATACTATTAGTATTTGTAAAAAGCATTCGAGGTGCAGTTTTTACTGAATATGCTACTTGCAATTGTCGTCGATAGTGGGTTCGATTTTGCAATAAAAATAAGAAAAATAACAGTCATAGGGACTTTCGATAGAAGTGACAACTTATAACTTAGAATTTTAGCATTAAAATTAGAAATTTCATGTGTTTAAATTAAAACGATCAACTTCAATGTAACTTTTAAATCTATTGACATCAAATTATATTCGACATCAGCGGTTCTTTCATCATAAGTTTTCACTTCAAAAACCAAACACATAATGTCAAGACAACTCGTTCTCCGCTTTTCACTTGAAATCAAAACATTGCGTGTTGGAAGGCGGAATTCAACACTGCGCTTTGTTTACAGGGTTTAAATATTGAGGTCATTCCCATGAGTGGAAATGGCCTCAATTTCGTTTATTTGAACCTAGTATAATTTTAAGTATTTATAACTTTTTCCAGTATTAAATATTTTAGATGAACTTACTGTATTTACATATTTTAACACTAGTTTAGTCTCTTAGCTTCTTCACATGAAGAAATAAAATTAAAAAGAAAGTAATCAAACCATAATAAGATAGCGGTCTGACTTTGCACTTTGCAGATATAAAACATAATCAGGGCAGAGCTATTTTCCGCGAACTGTGATCGCTTATCGCGTTTAAATCACAGTTGTAGCTGTAAATAAATGGGTTACTCGGCAAGTCTCGTCAATCTCTTAACAATGTTCATTTTACTCGTTTCACCAATAACGTATATATAGACAGTCATTGCGGCTTTCTTTGAAAATTTGCTGAATACTTCTAATGTATTAAGTTTTGTTGCTTTTTTTCGAATAGCAGGGTAGTGATAGAGAGAACCTAGTATATATTCAAGGCACTCCGTAGTCCACTTTCTGCTCAAAATCGAGACATTGCGCGCTTAATGGCGGAACACAACACCGCGCTTAGTTTTATGTACCAGAGCGGAGAAATAAAAATATTTTAAATATAACCACTCCATGAGCAAAAACCCACAATAGTTAGCCACAATTATTTAAATTATTTTTGGATAAGACCAAGTAAAAGCAAATCCTTATATTTCACAAATAGTACAACTAAACATTTTGCTACGTTCGATCAAATAATAGTATATAGATATTTTCTATTTCTCTTAAATGCAGAAACGGGAGAACAGAGTGCTTCTGTGAATCAGTGATTCACTGAGGTATTTAATTTTCCTATTAAATCATATCAGAACGAGTCCACAATTAAAGTAGTTTTCCTGGCTTATAAAACGTACAGTACCCATTTTCTCGAGACATCTCTCTTGAGATATGCTATGCAATGAAGTTTATATAGATGTGATAATATAAAATGTATTCATAGTACTTAAAGTTGGCTTCCCAATCAATAAATAAATAAAAAAATCTAAGTGCTTACACAGAAGAAAGAGAAATCACCGAGGAACTTGTATGCCAAATTTCAGCTTTATACATGCAGAAATTTCGTATGTGCGTTGTTTGTGCTCAGTTCGCAACGGAAAAGTTATATATATACAGTAATATATACATAGTTCATGAAATCTCACACAATTTCGGAATAGGTGGGATTAAATTCGCTTATAAATAGCATGAAACATCAGCGGTTCGACCCGTGGACCGAGTATCCAAAATATATGTGCTTTACTGTTTACTTGTATATTTCGGGCTGTGGGCGGAATGTGTGTGTGAAATAACACCACTTTGTGGATTTTTAGTTTATAAATTTCAGCATATTCCATGCTAATATTACAAATGTGAAAGTAACTCTGTCTGTTTATCTGTGACGTCATCATGGCCAAACCGCTGAACCGATTGTGATGAAATTTTACATAGAGATACTTGAAGAAGTCTTGGGATAAACATAGACTGCTTTTTTCTCGCATTTTTTTAAGTTTTTCCGGTAATATCACTGTTTGACAAAAAGGCCGCCGAAAATACGAAACAGCTATATTACACGCGGGTGAAGCCGCGAGCGGGTCGCTAGTAAGTTTGTATATTCAACTTGGAAATTTTGAGATGATGTATAAGTAAATGTATCGCTGCGGTTACGATCACGAGATTTTAAGCCTGTTGCACCCCAGTTGAAACATCAACGACAGCTTTTACAGGCCTGCATCAGTCTGATTACTTGCTAAGTACAAGTTGTAATTAATAAAACTAAATGGATATAGGAGACCACGCGTACTTGTGCTTAGCCAAAGTAAAGCTGACCTAGGTATTTAAAAATTGAGATTTTACGAGAGGAACCTTTATAGTACAAAATAATTCCATTCTCATTTTCGGGACACAATCACTAACATCACAATTTATCAAAAATTAATAGACTATTGTCGACCATTGAAAAAGTTTTTATACGCTCGGCTTGTGTATTTTTTGTCTAATTAGGTATATTGTACACGTAGGTCAATGCCCTTGTTTCCAATCCTTTTATGCATTTTTAAAACACGTTAAATATGTATAAAAAGAAAAGAAAGTGTGACTTAAGATTTGAGTTTACGGTACGTATATTTTTTTCAAAATTCACTCGTTGATTTTATGTTTTATAGTAATTATTGTCACCAATTCCAATGTACCGTACTTTACATATTAAGTCAATTTTATCCTGTTATGTGTCTAGAATATGAATAATTCCATACAAAAGTTTCTAGCTAATATTTGTCTAAATCGCAATGTCATCATATTTTAAGGTAAAAAGTTATCAGGACGTCAATCTATTCTGAAACCAAGCCACTGCGAAGGCTTTTCTTATATTTACGTCGAAACTACTTGTTTTTTAAATTATACAATACCCATCTCAAATACTTCAGAAGTTAATTAAATAACGGCGCTGTATAGTTACGGTCAAACCCATCTTTTATACAGCGTAATTAATTGACACGATTACTCTAATTTGTGCGAAAGCGTGTAAATACGCGATTTTGCATTCCAGTTTTTTTTTCATTTAACTATCACCGACTTTCAACGAATGGTAATGTCGCTTTTCCTATATGCGATGTACATGAATATCGAGTTTTCACTAGATAAGTAAGTGCACTTAAATGTTCATTACAACGGGATAATATAGGAGCTCGTTATATATATATATATATATATATATATATATAACGATATATACAAGATATTAATTGATGAATCATTTAAAAGGCCATGGTGGCGCAGTGGGATAGCATCCGACTGTTAACGCGATTGATTGTAGGTTCGATTCTTACTCAGGGAATGATTATAGTCAATATATTCTAAATTCACCGCTCTGGTACCTTAGACACAACACAATGTGTTGATTTCGGGCTGGAAGTGGAGAACGGAGTGTATTGACACTAGGTTCGCTTCGAATACCCTGCGAGAAAAAGAGTCAAGCTGTTTAAAATAAAATTGTATTTTGAGGAGTCAATTGTATTATCTACCACAAGAACCTGCAGTGGAACCTTACCTTCATTTTCTTACCATTTATAAATAAAATTAATAGCAGAATTTGAATCCACTACCGTAAAATTAAAAATAATATAAAAAAAACTAATTTATATGCGTATTTTGGAAAGACACCGTAAAAATACATTATTATTATAATAGAATGAGAACTTAAAAATAACGACTAAAGTTTTTAAAACAATAGATGGGAACTAAAAATTTGTTAACCTACCAACACTATCTTCAAGTAGTTAGGACAAACTTAACATAATCCGATCGTTCAAATCCTATAAAAAATAGAAATATTTTTGCTACAATCTTACTAGAAGAAACTGCACCCAACCCACAAAAAGCGATGTATAGAGCTAAAAAACATGTCAAAACACTAGTCCTTTTATTAATATTATTAAAAGAAGCTGCTGCTTTTTGCTGTATAGCAGAGTAGGCAGTGAGAACCTACTTTGGGACATTGGGTATTGAATGGCGGAACTCGCTGCACTTTCTTTTACTAGTGTAATACAAAAAGAAAATAATTTTCGATGGTAACATTCCCACGAGCGGAAATTGAACCCACATGCAGATAGACAGGCATTTAAAGACGCTGTCGCACTGCGTCATGATAACCCCAATTATTTTAAATTATAAAGATACTCTATTAAATTACTTTAGTGTATCTTTGGTGGTTTACGCGGCGCACGCGAGTAAAGCTCCCAGCAGGCACGATTTACCACGCGACTTTTTCAACAGTAATCGGTTTATTTCAGTCCATTTGCATAAAACCGTAATATACTATTAACCTACACTTTTCTTAAGAATTTCGCACAAAGAGTATTAAAAAAAAAAACGCCTTTAAATTATTTTAATTAAACATAGTAGGTATCGTTATCATAACCGGACACGTGTTCAAATTTTGAGACTTTGAGAGAGGATTTCAAGAAGTCAAAATAGATATTCTTAAATGATTTAATTAATTTTAATAATAGTATTATTAACTAGCTGTGCCCGCGACTTCATCCGCATGGAATTCTAAAATAAATTGTGTAAGTTACTGTCAGATAGTTAATAAGATAAGACATATAATTAACAATGGAATGTAATAAGAGAATCCTGGTTACATCAGCTATCTATTAGTGAAAGTCCCGTCAAAATCAGTCCAGCCGTTCCAGAGTTAAGCCGGAACAAACAGACAGACAGACAAATATTGTAAAAAAAAATTATTTTGATACCAAAATATGATTTTTTACAATTTTTGTCTTACCGTTTACTAAATGCACCCTGTATACATAAACAGCGGTTATTTTAATATTACAAACAGACACTATAATTATATTTATATAGATGATGCACATTCCAACTCCTACTGTCATACGAAAATAATTTTCAATTCAAAATTCATCTAAACAGTGCGAATAATAAATTAATTCGAGCTATTACAGAAATAAGCATCAACGACGTATGTATACAACATATATGTGTTGAGAGTTCAAAGCGTTTGGCGGTACATTTAAATCAAGTATGCCGGAATGGTATTCACACCTGAGCACTTGGCAATGCGCCTCGGTTAAAATTAAACTGGTGGTTTTGAATATAAGGGCAAAAGGTTAAATATTTTAGATTAAGTTAAAATATGTTTGCAGTTAACTATAAAGTGTTAGGCTGGGTCATTATTAGATTTGTTGGTAGGTAGTATCTACTTTTACGTACTTCGTATATTGTTTGAATATTGTGAAAAGGTTTTTTATTGAATCAATAAATATATATATATAAACATCTGTTTTTCATTTGCAATAATAAGAAACAAGTGTAATTGAAAATAACGCATAATATATATCAACCTGTAAAAACTATAAATCAAACGACAAATGGAGAATGTCTTTCGTTATCGTCTGTTATTGTACCATAGCCGCTCGCGGCATCGCCTATTATATTATAGACAAAACTATTTCGTCTTTTCGCCCGCCCGCGTTATCGCTAAAATCATATTACGCCTAACATAAAATTACGTCGATTACAAAAATGATTTCGGAAATCAAAACCTAAGCAATAATAAATGTAACAGATTATTAAGAAGCATTAAGATAGCTTAAATAATCGAAGGATGTTAAAGTTTTCTTTATAATTTTATTTCTTGCTTACAGTACTTAAGTCTTCACTGATTACATAATACATATCTCTCCATAATGAGACTAGCTTAGAACGTTATGCTTTTATTCTATGTCCTTGATCCTAACATCTGTCTAAAGAAATTTGCCCCCAGCGGAAACAAAACCTGTAGTCCGCTTCTTGATAGACAGGTGGCTCTAATAAGTCTATTGATGCGATTTTAAATATTCATTAAGTATATTATTTTTACACTTTATGAAATTAGGATAATGAGCGGTGAGTGACGGGGCTCAACGCCGTGCTTTGTGCCAACGCCAGAAAATGAAAAATAATTTAGATATAATCAGTCGTAAAGGGATCGAACCCACGACCGTCGCGTTTAATCAGACGCTAAACCATTGCACCTCGATGGCCTCTAAATATATTATATTAGTAATATAACGTTACACCGTGCTATAGTTAAATAAAGTACTTAATAATAATTGCCTAATATTTCGCATGTAAAGCGATTAGATTTATGTAATTAAACTAAAGTAAAGTTTACATTATAAATAAATAATGGTTATATTATATTAAAAATACTTAACAAAAAAAAGAATTTAGTACTTTAAGTTATATTTATCTATAGAAGAACAAAGACACCCTGCATTCAACGCGTGGAAGCGTATGAGTGCCGAATAGCGTGATAGAAAACGGTGCAATTCCTTTAAAAATAAGAAGATAACATAAAGTAAATATTGTTGATCATTTTTCATATTATTTTTCATTTATATATATAACAATAATAAAAACTCTTTATTCTACATCCACAAATAGAAATAAATACAGAAAACAAGTTAAATAAATAAAAACCTTGCGAAAAGAATGTATAAAGTACAAGAATATTAGTATCGTGTACAATAGGCGGCCATATCGCTAAAGTACAATTTCTTCCAGTTGGCTTGAGGCGTCGGAAATAGCAAATCAAGAATTGGATAGGGTGAATAAAAACAACAAAATCAATAGATTAATCGTAAGATGTACTTATATACACATATATAAATAAATAAATACATGGAAACTTATATACATATATAAAATTTACATACGAAAAATACTCATGTCCACAAATGACAAAGACCAACAACTTACAATTATAATATTTATATATTTTTTATTTCTTAAATTTAAGAAATATATATATTTTTTAACAGTTTTTATTGTATTAGTCACACACTTAGGATATGATAAATATTTTTAGAAAACGTACTTTGTCTAAAAACGTTTATGATATTTTACGTATACTTTATCTAAAAATGTTTGTGCTTAACACTTTAAAAAATGTTAAAAACATTTAATGAATAACATTACCTCTTGCAAAACAATTGTTCTTAGAAATAATCTTTGGGTAGTACAAATTTGTAAAAATTTGTTAACAGAAATGCTAAAAAAAATATAAGTTATATAACAAGCGTATAAGAATTTCCACGTAGCTAGGATATCGCCGTCCCCGAGGAATAAGCCGGTAATCGCAATAATCAAATTTTAAAGGGAAGACAAAAAACCGTTTCAATCAATAACTTTGTCAATAATAGAGCTAAATTGGTTTATTATACATCAATTGATAGAAATTTTATTTTCCTATTTTTGACATTTAATAGTAATTAATCCTTTTATATAGTTTCAGAGTTATTTAAAAAAAAGAAATAATACACAGAAAATTATTATAATCTTTTACGGTTACCTTACTTACGATATTCGTGTAATTTTATTTGAATTACTATAAATATATGCTCAATGCGATACTATTCGTGTAGGGTGTGCTTAGAAAGAAAAAACATAATAACATTTTACATGATTATTCTTACATTTTTCTTACTAAATGCATGCATGCATTCACGATAGTAAAGTTGATATCGATACTTTTCTATGGACATTTTGCATAATTATTTTATTGTTGATTTATATTACGGATTTGTATTTTAAGCAAAATAGGTAAGAATGAAATATTAATACAATATTAATTTAAACACCAATACTTTTTAGGTATATTTTCTATTATATTGACATTAACATGTCAAACTATAATATATACTAAAAAAAGAAATTGAGTTTATATGATAATATGAGTTATTCAAATATTGATTGACTTGACTCTCTCTTAAAATAGTAGACACCTTTAATAAAGTACCTTAAACTTAAACATTATTAAACGTGCAATTTCTTTTTTAATAAAAGATAAATGTCACTAAAAATAATAACATTATGTATTTAGTAGTTTAACTAACTTATACTTTTAACTTTTTGTTTACATGCCAAAAATTGCATAATATGCAAAAAATATATTTTATTACTGTTTTTATTTTACATTGTAATTACTAGTTTTGCTATTAATCATCAGTATCATTGCTGTCGTGAAAATTATATTACTTTTGTAGGACTATGCCCACGGTCACAACTATTAACACAGTCCATTTCAGAATAATCATCATCGAAGATGTCCTCTAGATTGAAATACCTCTAGATTGGCACAAGAAACATTAATTTCCATCACTTCAGACCAGAATAATGAACACTTCCAATTTTTATTTCATTTTCCGGTATCTACTAGACTTTTGATAATTAAAAAGTCCGATAGACTAATTTCTTTTAAGTCATATTTTCCCCTGTAGTTTTTGAGTTTAATATTATGCCATAAATTTGATTTTACTTTATTATTCATATTCCTCTATATACATGATTTAATTGCATCTATTTCATTTAGATAGTCCAACGCAACCCCGCCCCGCAACAAAAAAATTAAGTTTTATATTAAGGCTTAGTTTTTAGATGCATAAACCTGTTTTTATTTTGCCCACCACAGTCGTCTGAATGAAAAATGATGTCATTAATATCTATTCGGCCTGTAAATCCAATTTCAATCCATCCCTTTTTGCCAATCTGCACATGTCAAACGAAGCAGTGCCTTGCTTACGTAAAGCATCAAAAACTGTAAACAGAATACTTTCTTTTATATTAAATTCAGAAACTTCAGACTGAGGTACATGTAAAACTTCCTGTATGTCGGAAATTGCAATTGTAATAATTGGAGTATCAGTAGTCTTTTTTCAATCTGCTTTATTTTTCTTACTCTATCCTTCTTCGCTATATGAGTTGTATATTCATTCTGTAGGCGCCGCAGATCTACAGGATCAGACTCATGGTATTTGGCACATAAAGAACATTGATCCTTTTTTGGTTTGTGACAGGAATAATTAAGCTTGGTATTAAATATGGTCTCATAATATCGTTTTGTAGCCATTTCACGAATATGGCTTTGCTTCGAATACCTTATACAATTTAAATATATTAACGAACCCAGACAAAAATTCACTTTGACAATCTTTTCGTCTGTAATGAGGAGAACGACACATCAGGGGAAACATTCTAATATCAGTTACTATGTTATTTTCTTTATTTTGTTTATCTTGTGAGTACTCTTATGGGTGCCCGCCCCGTTGATTTATTAAACGTTCTAGATGCCGAATATGACATAACATTAAAAATCCCGTAGTAGCACATTACCGGATTATTCTGCGGAGGCGGCGATATAGCGTATGACTTAGCGGTCATTGCGTTTGGACGGTTTCCAAGAGGCTCGCGTTTGAATACCACTACGTGTAAATGCGTGTTTGTGTTTAAACCAAAACGTGTGTTTCCTAAATATTTAACAATCTTTAGAAAACGTATACGTTTGTTATCTCAACATATAATACAGTCATTTAAAATGTTTTTTTTTGTAACTATATAAATATTAATTATAGAAAATTGTGCAATACCAGATACGGTAATAATTGAATAGACTTTCATTGTAGCGGACGTATAATTAGGTTATTTTCTACACGAGCAGCCGATATAAACGATATGTACCTAATGGAATTTGTTCTTAGACTTAGTCTAACTCATGCATATTAATATTTCTGATTTTGTTCTTTTTTAATTTTACGCCTTATATTCTCTTTAACTTTATATGAAGGCGGAGATATATTAGTGTAATATGACTTTGTCACAACATCGCACTTTGCCTTAAAAATCCATATAATACGAATTTTATCTAAAAAATTTCTGCAGTGCGTTTCGATTCTACATTAATCACTTGCATTGTGCTGTAGGGAAGTTCCACGTTCGCGACGCAGACGTCAATATTTAGTGGTGCGTGTAATTAAATCAATTACTATAATCTATTAATTTTTATTAACTACTTGACTTCTTCGATATGAAAACATTTCTGTTTCAAATAAATTTTAATACAAGCACTTTCAAATCTTCAATTAACATAAAAAATGTAAGTATTGTCAGTCCTGTATGAATATTTTACAAATAATTATGATAAAACACATTTATTGCCATAAGAGAATCAACTTATAGCAAAATGCGGAACTCAGTTAATGATGCTTGAGGCTAACATCTCACTTATCGCTGTTTTTCAGATACACCTAAAAAGCTGATGCCTATATTTGTACTAGTTTAAACTATTTGACACTATTTATATGTCTAAATGTCTAGATGTGTCTCCTTTGAACCTACAGATGCCACTCCACTGATACATGTGTGTTTGTTATACAAAATTGAAGATCTTGAATTTCTGACACTAATTTAAATTTTTCGAGCAATCTTACACTATAAATCATACTGTATAAAACAATAAAAAAAATAAGAATGATTATAAAGTTAGCTGTCACCAGTTACATACAAGCAACGTCTGATGACGTTGACAATGAAGTTTCATAATTTCGTACCATACAGGTACGAAATTATGAAACTTTTATTTAATACCAAAGTTTGGAATCCAAACGTTAAATTAAATTATAAACAATAAATAGAAATTTAATAAAAACTAAATTTTTTATATATTTACATATTTATTTTTATAAGTTAGGCACTAAAAGATTACATAAATAACCAAATAAATAAATGTTATAAGGTAAGTATTTTTTGTACTAACCGTTTCTCGGTTATTTATCTACTTATTTATATAAGTATGTATAATATATTGCCGCCTCATTGTACACATTTTGTTCTTTGTGGTTAATATTGTATGTACACACATAGAGTATATTTGTATTTTATTGAGGCCTCCAGGCGCAGTGGGACAGCGCCCGAATTCAAACGCGAAGGTTGACGATTCGATCCCCGCTCAGAAGAATAATTTATTATATTTAAATTATTTTCATTTCTCCATTCTGATAACAAAGCCAAAGCCCGACGTTGAGTTCCGCCACTCAACACGCTATGTCTCGGATTCTCGGAACTAAAAAAGCGCTGAAACTGCAAAAAGAAACACTTCATATACAAATAACAATTTTTGTTAATCGTAAAACATTATTCACATTCTAAAGAACCGGCACATACTCCATGCCGAATAAAATTCACAATTAATTAACCGAAATTCTTGGTAAATTCACAAGTGGCAACACTAACACCTGCAACGATGCGCTGGCGCAGGCGTTAGGTTAATTTTAGATACTGTTATGTCACAATGCGATTGCCTCGTTTCCTGGTTGCATTTTCGTATATTTTGCACTAATGATGTAGCAGGTATACGTATATAATTAAAATGTAATTAATTGCTGTCTGTACATAGAAGATAAATAAAAAAATATTATCCAGGACTTTTATCAGTATCAGTAATATAACTAAAACCAATGTTTTTTTTTGCTTCTTTGTGCGTTTGTGCATGCTGATCTCAGAAACGGAACGGATTTAAATGCAGTTTTGACTATTATATTTTGGTAAGCTTCTCTTCAATCGATTCATAAATAAAACAATTACAAAAAAATAAATAATAATACAAATTTAAGCAAAGTTTGTAATTTGAGGGAGCGCGCGGCCGGGATAAAAAACTAAATTATTATTATTATTATAAACTATTTAGTAGAGCAACTGTTGAGTTTCTAGCTGGCTCTTCTCAGCAGAACTGCCTTCCGAGCCGGTGGTAGCTTTATGTTCATTCGACGATTCAAAAGTGCTTTAATTTGAATTTGTTTAAACACTAAATTATATTAGCTATAAAATTATATAGGTTACGATTTGTTAAAAGTATGATTTGCGTTAGTCGTAAAATTATAACGATCCCTCAAACATCAATGTTTTATTTTGTAAAGTTAATTAAATTGCTAAACTATTTTAACTACTAATAGGTCTGTATTTTGACAATTAATGAATAAAATACGCGTTACCAATATGAATTTAGAATCAAGTTAAATAAAAAAAAATAAGCAATGTGTATACCAATTAATACGTTAAAGAAATGGGCAGAATGTGTCAGTATGTACTTTATTAATAAAATGTATTTTAAATGCAGTATTATTCAAATATAACTTTTCTGCACTTTTTCTTGTTATAAACAACTTGTCATAAAAAATGGCAAATTTTATACTTATATTGATATTATGATTATTTCCGTTTCCAAGTTTATTACTTTAATATCGTATATTAGAAGGCCAATATATGATAGTTGGTTGGAGTATCCTGTAACCTGTTTTTTCTAACTTTAACAAATTAACATTGAACTTACGTACTGTATAAGACTAACCAATTCCCGTGGTCTGACTCAATTGTAGAAATAATATTTTAATTATTAAAAAAAGGTGTATAAAAAATACTTGTTATATATATACATTTTGCAAAATTTAAGCTTTAAATTTAAACTCTCATACAATTGTGCCAACCACAACAACAAAATTTTACTTTTCCATTTTATGTCTAATTGATAGGTATTCAATTATTTACCGCACACGGTAATCGAACTGGCGACCTCGAACTGCCAGATGTTAATCAAGATGTCATATTAAATTAATATACAGCATAATGTCTACTTATTAACTTCCAACAGTACAGACAATAGCCTTTAAAATTAAGTATGAGATAAGATCGTCTTAAGCATATTGTTCCAATTAAAAAATGAGGCCGTTAAGCGGTCGATGCACGTAGGTTTTTGTGGGTTTTCGGACGTTGATCGTTCGCTTACAAGCTATGAAATGTGATATATATTTTTAAGTATAGTATTTGATTATTGGAATAACAATTTTATTTTATGAATTGCTTTTTTAATGCAATGTAGGCAAACATATTAATGATAAATTCGAACTCGCATCGCTTGGAAACCGTGCTAGCACTCTGACTGCTAATCCATATATTCTACATCTGACCAGGTCATAATTCCTAAACGCTTATTACAACTTATTTTTGAGTTGACTAGGACTAGAATAGGACTTTTTTAAAAAAAATCCTATTTAAACAGATTGGGGTCACGAAAATGTATATACGATTTTTATTCTATCATCTATATCTATAATTTAACTAGCGGAGAATGGAGTGTCTTTACATTAGGTTCACAGTGCCTAACTTGCAGGGAAAGCGTGAACCCATAAACAAAATTTAAAACCACAACCATTACGTTCATTAATGCATATTATTAAAATACATTAAATATATTTTCAACAGTTTAAAGTGTTATTCACACACTTAAGAAATTGAAAAACATTTTTAGAAAACGTATAAAAATTTAAACGCAGAGGGATTCGAACCCGCGCGGACAGTTTTAAAGAGGCGCGAACTTGGGCGGTTTCCAAGGGGTGCAGGTTCAAATCCCGATGCATCCAAATTTTAATACGTCTTCTAAAAATGTTTTACATAAAAAATAGTTAAAGTTAATATTATATCATAAAACGATCTAAATTTCAACATATTCCACCTTTAAACTGCATGTATCACAAGGTGTGTTTAATACCTACATAGATTCTATTACGAAAGTACAGTGTCGAATATAGCTTCGTAAAGACAGCATGTATTGTTAAATGTACACAAAGGCTTCCCTTATCAAAACATTTAGTCAGTACAAAGGCACGCTGAATCATAATTTACGAGGTTTCTAAAGATTACCATAAGACGTTTGGGGAAAAGGGCAATTTTGATTAATCAAACAACCATTGTTTTTTATAATCTGACACGGATTTAGATAATTATGAACAATTTAAGTAAATGCAAAGAAACACTGTAACAGTGGAGTGAGTGACTAATATATAGCGGTTGGTGATTCAAATGTATACAAAATGAGACCATTGTGGCGCAGTTGGCTAGCGGTTGACTATATACGCGACTCTTGAGGTTCGATTCCCACTCGAGGGTAATCTGGGTAGTCAGAGAGAACCTAGTGTGGAAACACTTCGTTGTTCATGTTCCGCCCGAATCTGTTAAGTGGTGGAACTCAATGCCGCGCTTTGTCTTGTTCACCAGAGCCGAGAAATGAAAAAGATTAAGTTGTGATAATTCCACTGTGGCAAATCGAACCCACGACCAATCGCAATTACAGTAACACACTGTCCCACTGCGCCAAGATGGCCTTTGTTTATGTTATTACTGAACATTTTGCACGTAGCGATATGAGTGGCGGTAGTCAGTGACCTAAATATCTAATCTAGTAATTTTATGCGGTAGTCTAAAATATTTATGCAATACAAATTACTTTATATATATTGTAAACAAGAAAGAAAGCAGAGAACGGAGTGCAACGACACTGGGTTTTCATCCTGCCATACGGGATAAAGCGTGAAGCTGGTTCATAAATTAAAAAAAACTTGTAAGAGTAACGCCGTTAAAAGTTGAATATCTTGTGTTAATATTTTCTGCTCTTCTATACAAATATAGAGGTGTAAAAACTCAAGTTATATGGGTGGCGCGGTGTGACAGCGTCTGAATATATAAGAGATGGTTGTGGGTTCGATCCCCACTCTTGAAGTAATTTCATTATTTTCATCATATCATTTAAACAGAGACTTCTACTATACTTTAACACTGCAATATTAAGACAAAATGTTAAATTAAAATATATACAAAAAGTTCATGGGTAAAGTATTAAAAGGTACAAAACAAGCAAAATAATTTAAAAAGGACGACGAACGCATTTCATTCGTCATCGATTCTGGTGATTGGAAATCCATAAACATTTCTCCGGTGCTTCCTCGGCTGAGTGTATCCCATTAAATTTTAAAGGAAGAACGTATTCTGTACATTTACTAAATATATACTCGGTGGTAGTCGTTATTTAAAGCTAATACATATTCTCATACAATGGGTCTATCGTGGGTCTGTGATACTGTGCCCGATTGAAAACGCGATAGAAACCCATTCGAACGATTATTTATATTCATATAATATTCATTTATAAGCCATAGTAAAACGCATAAGGGTCTAGAGTTTATGTATTTAACATGCAATATCGAAATTAGACGGAAAGAGAAAGTCGGGAGTGTTTTGACACCTGCCTACCTGCTCACTACCCAAAGGCAAAAATTTTTTATAAAATTAAAAAAAAAACATTGTTTTTTGTCTTCAAGTATGTTTTACCCGTGTAATATCTAAAATTGGAGATTTAGAGAGATGTATTGTGAATTCGATCCCACACGGTGGTATGTTTATATATAAAATATTATCGTTTGGTCTTATCGGACTAAGGGACGGCATGTTTTGCCACTTAACACATAAAAATCATGTGTTTGGGAAAGAACAGAATGAAAGAATAGAATGCTATTTGGCTAGGTTCTCTTCTCCGCCTCCTCCAATTGGTCATCGGTCCCTCCGTCTGTCTTAATATAAATGATTAACAAATAAAAATATAAAAATTCGAATGAATCTAGATTGTTAGCGAAATTGTATACCAACCCGTTGAGTTCTTGTGTTATTATTATGGAACGTCCAACTACGCGACGACGACGAATTCATTATAAGATAATGATAAGGTGAAAGGAGAAATTTCAAACTTTGTCACTTATATAGATGCAATATTATATAAGTAAAAAATAAATAGCTTGTAAAACATAATGAATGGACGTGATGAACATCTATTGAAATTACAATTTTATCATTGATTGGCGTTGTGACGTCACAGTGAAAGCCAAAGTTTCAATACCTACAAATCATACTACATTTATAATGAGTCTGTTAAGCGCAGTAATGACTATTCCAATCGATTGTGTTTAGCACTAGTTGCAGGTTCAAGTCTCACTTGAAGCAAAAATGTATATATTAATGATTTTTGATGATTCTCCAATCTGTACTAAAAAGCATGGTGTTGTGTTCCGCCACTCAACACGTAATGTCTCGAATTCGGGCTGAAAATAGAGAAAGGGGTGTCTTGACACTGGGTTCTCTCTGACTACCTTGCTATGTGGGAAAAAGCGTGAAGCTGTTATTTTTTTTTCCATGCTTTAATTATAATTGCGTACACGCTCTCCTGAAGCATTCGACACCGATTACATAAATATATTACAGTACTAACTTTTTATATGGACATAGTTTTCATTTAAATAGATTTCGAAATACCGAAAATAAATAAAAAATCTAGAACTATAAAAACGTATTTAGTCTTCTCAACAAATAATAAACGATAGACTATATATACGAGGTCTATATAAAACACGAAAGTAGCATTTTGTTTACAGTTACATCAGTATGTTATGCTTTGGCACACGTTCCCAGTCCCATGACTCACGTGAGAGACGATTATATTCGATATCTTCGTGAATCACCTGGTAGAAAAAGGTGACTGGGATAAAAAAGCGAATAAAAAAGAGAATTTATGTTTGTACAGACGAATGGAAGATAAATTAAAGTGTACCAGTTCTTAGGCTTCTCAACACCGCGCTTTGCCTTAGAAACCAGAGCGGAGAATGAATATATTTTTAATTTCAACGAGTGGGAATCGAACCCACGACCAATCGCGTGTACAGTCTGACGTAGACGTTGACCGATGGCCTCTTACCGAATATACATTCAACTTATTAAAAAGTTTGTGTAAAATTTAAATAATAAAAGAAAACCATTTTTAATGTAGACACAGTCTTATGTCAACGGTCTTAGCTCCCTACCTTAAAATGACGAATGCCCCAACTTAAAATACCATTGCCATACCAATAATGTATATTAATAAAGGTAGGTAGATAAATGATTGTTTGAAATTTGTCTTCTCTTTGTACGCACGAATTATTACTACCTCTATATCTCGGTATGTCACGATACCTTAAGATACTAGTGCCCTACTTCAAAAATACACTGCGATTAGCAGACCAAGTGAAGGTTTTACTTTCGCCCTACTTTGAAACTGTCCTATTTTAAGTTTTTGTCTAGTTTCGGCCTAGCTTGTGTATAAAATGAGATAGCTGCATGCGATGATTTTGGTTTCAAGTCCGATTTGTAAATGTGTTTATATTTTTAACATTTTTGAAGTGTTACTCACTTACGAAACACACTTACGAAATAGAAATTTATTTAAAAAAAAACGTATAAAAATTTGAACGCAGCCGGATTCGAACGCACGAAAAAATATTTTTTAATTTCTTAAGTTTGTAAAAATATTTAATAAATAGCAGAATGTTAATATCTCTTGCCAATAAGTTGTAATAAGTGTATAAGAATTTCGATGCAGCTGGATGTAGAACGCATGGTTTAGCGGTCGGAGCGCTTGGACGGTTTCCAAAAGGCGTGGGTTCGAATCCTGCTGCGTTCAAATTTTTATACGTTTTTTAAAAGTGTTCTTTAATGTGTTTATTCAAATATAAAAAGAAATATTTATGGTTCTATGTTTTGATTTCTAAATAAATCGTATAATCGTAGCGTACTCGAAACAACCAACATGCGGTATATGTAGAAAGTGAAAATTGGAAGATATATTAATGATATAGGCTCTCAGTTGTCGCCGGGGTTCATGGAAGACTGGGGCGTTCCCGTGGCCTCGGGCAGTAGTGATCGAGGACAACTGTGAGGTTTTAGTGGGTATACGGACGGCCAACGTCTGCCAGTGCGGAGTCCCCAGACCGTCCCATCGGGTCGGTCAGTCAAGAATCGGGGTTAGGCTCTCTTTTTGGTAACCTTAAATAATGCAGAAAAGCGTTTAATAATATAGAAGCTATATTTTTAGAAGCTTTCAAAATGTATAAAAGTTTCTATTACAACAAATTTACAAAGTATAAGCTTTTCTGTCACATGTCATAACAATCATGGAATTTGTAACTGAACGTCTATACAATTAATTTGTATTTCAAAAATGTTCATTTCCTTCCGCTAGTTTTGACATTGTGCTACATTTAGTTAGTCGTTTGACCCTCTCATAATTAATTTATATTTTTATGTTCAATTCAAATAGGAACGCATTTCGTTGTATTGACACAGTGACAGATAGGTTCGAAGCCACAAATAAATTGCAAAATTTAATCCCGCTATAGAAAATTAATAACAAAAATATTGGTGAAATTTGATTATACTCGTATATATATATGTGTATGTGTAACACTATTAAGGTACTTCTAACTCTTCTTACAAACAAATCGTTGTTAATGAATTAACAACGATTTGTTTGCTGAAAGCTGAAAGTATTTGAAAATACTTTCAGCTTTTCTCATTCGAAAACTTTTATCTTTACTTGTAAAGTTTTTATTACAAGATACATGTGTGTTTAAACAAAAACAATATTACTTAATAATAGTGCCTTAGCCTTTAAGGGCAGGGCAGGGCGTGTAAAAACCTACACACATTTTGTACGGTTATAAAAATGAGGACTCAATTTGGTCCCGTCACATAACTTCATTTTATTACGAAGTTCGAAACAAAACAGTAATATCATTTAATTACTCTATTGTCAAAGTGTAAGGCTTGAGTGATGTTATTGTGTAAACATTGCCTTTAAAATTTATATTCAGTTTCACGCTTTATCGTGCACAGCAGGATAGTAAGAGTGTCCTAGTGTGAAGACACTCCGTTCTCCGTTCTTTGTCCGAATTCGAGACATTGCGTGTCGAGTGGCAAAACGAAACACCTCTTTCCTACCAGAGCGGATAAAAGAAAATAATTTAAAAATAATTTTAATTATTCTCCTGAGTGATGAGCGAACTATCACATCTACAGTTTGTTACACTGCACCAGGGTGGCCTCATTAAACCACTTGACCGTAATACAACAGTTGTCAACAGGAAAAAACTGGGAAAACTATTAAAACAGTAACAAACATACGTGCATCGCCATTAGGTATACACTAATATTCGCAATATTGGTGACAATTTGTAATGCCGCGGTGACATTTAAATTGGAGATCAGCTTTATTGAGCATACGAAAAAGATTGGAGTTGTTTTAAACTTTTTTCTTAATTTAGTTTAACGCAGAAGAAGATGTAAAAATAATCATTATTTTTCCCGCATAGCATGGTCAGCCGAGATAACCTAGTGTTCAAACACTCCGTTCTCCACTGTTCACCCGAATCCGAGACGCTGAATGTTGATGCTTTGTCTTTTCGCCAGAGCGGAGAAATAAAATAAAATTTGAACATACTCTTTCCTCAGAGTCTGAATCGAACTCACAACCGTCGCAAATACTCAAATACTCTTAAAATAAATAACGCTTTTTTTCCCTTAATGCCTATTTAGAATTATTGAATTTTAGTTGTATTTGAAAATAGTATTTATTTTACATTAATACTTTGAAAATATTAAGTTTCTTGGAGTGTTTTGTCACACTAGGTTTTCTCTGGCTTCCTAGCTAGCGGCACGGGTAAAAGCGGGATGCTTAAAAAACTATTTTTACCTGTATAATAATAGTAATACTTTCCGAATTTAATTCATTTAAATTATATTTAAACCGTAATGAGTTTTAAGCCCGTGTGCTTTTGATTAAACGTCGTCTGTACGTTCAAGCTTGTTAAGCTATAAGTTTCTGTCACAACGATACGATCGAGTCGCTACTCGCAACAATACTCATAACCACAAATAATGTTTCAAATTAAATTCTAACTCAATATTATTGAATATTTTACAACAAAATATATATAGGCCAAAGGTCAGATACTCAAATCTTTAATTACATACTTTAGTCAATATTTAAATTTCGTTCACATCTTAAATTCCTTTAACATTGTTTAAATTTAATAAGACGTGTACACACATTGATTATAACGTATACTTTCGAGACCGAATTGAATCGTGGTCGTCAATTAAGCCAATTGCCATCGAAATCTCGAGCGGTGACCGAAATACAGCATTGTTTGTATTTCTGTCACTAAATATAAAAAAGAAAAAGTTTTCTCCGTTTTTAAAGTAAATAGGTTAGGTTAGAGAAGTTAGTGTCAAGACACTCCGTTCGCCGCTCTTAGAATTCAAGGCAGACGGGTGAAGCTCAACGCTACGCTTATTTCTAATAGTTTCACACATCATTATTGATTCAAAAACAATCATTTAAATAATGTTCCTTTCTTCATGAGCACAATTCACAAAAAAAAGAATATTGCACTTTGCCTTACCGGGCAGAGAAAGGAGAATAATTTACAAAATATATTTATTTCCCTTGATTGTCTGACTACTCTGCTATGCAGGAAAAAACATAAAGTCGCAAGAAACGTATAGTTTCTTATATTTGCAATATATTATATTTGTAAAAATCATATGGGCATATACGCAACATCAAACAAATATAAAGTTTCACCTAATGAGTTTTCACAGAAACTCGATTTGAATCAAAGAAATTCTTTGAATTTGTATTCCTCAATTATACACAGATGTATCGAAACTCATAAGTAAATATTCGCGATATGTGGGAGTGCAGAAAAAAAAATTTCGTTCTTGTCTCTATACTTATCAAAAGACATTGCGTGTATGGTAACAGACCATACTGCTGCGCTCAGCTTTTCTCGCATAGCAGGATATTCAGAAAGAACCTAGAGTCACGACACTCCGTTCTCCACTTTCCGGGCGAATTCAAGAGGTGTTATGTGGCGCAAGAAATGTAGTGTTGATAAGCGGAAGAAAAAGAAAATACCCGTGAGCTACAATCGAACCTACGACCAACAATCATATAGAATCAGGTACATTTACAACTAAGCCACAATAGAGTAGTAATTAGGTAATTTTTTTTAAATGTTATGGCTACGGTATCTAAGACAAAGCGCGGTGTTGACCTACGCCATTAAAGACGCAATGTCACGTTTGCATTCTCTCTGACTACAATGCTATTGTATATAATGCGGGGAAAATCGTAAAGAAAATGCAATGAAACAAATTTTTAATAGTTTATATGGTTCATATGTACAGTGATATACAAAATTTATAAAATTATTGTATATATATATATATAGTTCCAAATCTATATTTAAAATTCAGTATTAGCAAAATGATCTGGAAAGTTCAACACTTTGAATGAAGTCCAACACAGCACCTATAAAATTTCTTGCCAAACTGTTTTATGATGCACCTGCATTTTGTGAAATGTTGTTGAAACACAAAATGAGCTTAAAATTATTGTTATATATATATATACTTACAGGAAATATATTTACAATATATATGTATATATTTGGACATTAAATGCCAAAACTTGTTGTAAATCTATATATATATATAGTTTAATAATAAACCAGTAAAAGTATAATTATTTTATAAGAATTGTACAGTACTTTGTTTTTTATTGAAAAAAATTAATGAAATTCCTATTTTTTTTAATTATTTTTATTTAAGTGTACTAAAGAATCACTATTACAAAATTTTAATATATATTGTTCTATGTTAAACACTGCACTTACTGGAAGTTTAGTTATTTTAAACTAATGAGCACATAATTGTTACCTAAATTCATGAACACAGTATATTCTTATCAACCCTGGTCCTATCCAGAATGTTCCTAATGGCAATTTTATCTATCACTTAAGACTTTGGCTACTGATACACAAATTATACTTTTAAATAAGTAGTTTAGTTTCACTAAGTATTAGATAACACTTTCATTATTTAGATACCAGATTCGATATAATAACTTAAATCATATAATACAATGTATACCAGTAACTTATTTCTAATAAGATACATATAAGATAATTAAACTTTATAGTTCTTAAATATATTTTTAAACTTTTACATATAAGAGGCAAGTGATGTAATACAAAATGAAAAGTATTTTCATGTTCGAAAATATTTAGGCTAAGGTAAAAGAAATTTTTATTTTAGGTATTCTAACCCTCACCTACTGACACGAATCTATTGAGTCATTTACGTTTGCTCATCTTCATCTATTTTAAGAAACATAAATGAGCGCCCGAAAATCTCATTAGAAAACTTTGTTTGCGCCAAAAGGATAAAAAAGAAATGTATATGAAGCTATCACTGGACGACGTAATGCAACAGGAATGCAAGTAACGCAGCAGATACAGCACAAAGCTTTTATTTTATTTTTTTGAGTCCTACTTATTAAGTATTTCCGCAAAATGGCAATATAATAACAGAAATAGACGATTTTAGTTAGAAATAAGGAACAAATAAATTAATTAATATAAAATAAATAATGTTTAAGTCATAACTTACGCTTATAATATGTGCACTACATAAAAATAAATTAAAACTTCACACACGTTCACTGTGTACACTACTGCACTGCAATCTGTCAAATCGTGTGATGAAAGTGTTGCTAGAGTATTTAATTCATTCTCCCTATATTTGTAGTCGCAGATATAAAATAAATAAATAAAACTATAAATATCTAATAAAAAATACTTTCCTTATTTTTACTGGATACTGAACTTGGTGGCTTTTATATTCGTATGGAAGTTTTATGTGTTCATATAAAATTTCATTATGTGTTGTCATTACGATAACTGAAAGTTCCCACATTTTGCGCTCGCCAGTTTTCTTTGCCAGCTGAGAGGTTCACATTACCTACCTTTTATTATTATTAGCGTTGACTAAAAATAGGTCAAATATTTAAAAATGCCCGCTGACACGCGTCGTGGTCCGGAACAGTTTTAATAACATTGCATTTAAGTAGAAAATGCAATACTAATTCACACAGTTCATTGTATAGCATTGCAGTTTTATAAGCTGTTAAATTGAGGACTTAAAACAGGTTATTATTTTAAAATATTTTTTAGCGCGTATCTAAATTTAACAATTTTTAGTTTAGCGTTAATTTGTACGGAATTATAAAATCATTCTCTTTGAAACATATTTTACAAATATTATCTAAAGAATTTATTATAAAATGATTTTTAACTATTGTAGTCACACACAAAGCCAATAACAAAAGCTATCAGCTGTGTTACCTTGTAAACAAAACGAAAAAGAGACAAAGTTCAATGCTCTTAAGAGAGATTAGTAAGGCAAAACGAAAATTAAAATAAGAAAGGATCCCTAAACCGGGTTTAGTGACTTATGGGTCATAATTTCGAAAATGTTGCACCGTGATTTTATGAGGCATTATATTTTTACGGCATATTTTATTTCTATTATAGTAATATATATATGAAAAAGTTATATTTCATGATTTAAATACCATTATATATAATGAGTTTACTTAAATTTAACTAATCTTAATTTTTCAAAATTTTATATATACAATTTTTTTATTGTTGCATAGGTCGAGGATTTCTAGGTAATACACACACACATACACTTTAAATATAAATATCAACGATCTAGATCCAAACCTGGAACCAATGTGTCGTATCAGACAGGTTATTTATAATATAAACGTAATATCTTATTTCGTATAATTTGTTTAGTAGTAAAATAAAACAACAAAGGAACAGTAAACATTTTTATTTTATTGTAAATATTATTTATTGTATTATCTGACACTCGCGATGATTTTTATGAATTTGAAGCCAAAACTCAAGTATTGAATTGTGACATAACATAGAATGTTTAACCTTAGGCACATGTTTTTACTAATGTCTGAAACAGAAGTCTTTGTTTACCGACAAAGCGAACCTATAACTAACAAAAATATTTCATTTAGGTGAATTTATGGTGGCTATACGAATATTAAAGAATGCCATAATGTAAAACGCGATGGGCTCGGCACCCGCACGGTGAATCTATAAAATGCCAAGCAGTTTCTTCTCTTAATATGAATTTACTGTCACTTTGAGATTATATTACTGATATTTAAAGTATATTATGATACAATCATCGTACCAAAATTTGAATTTTTATAGGTCGTATATATGCCATGTTATGAAATAATAATTTTCTATTCATACATTTACTATGAAAATATAATTTAAATAATATTTACCACCAATCGGGAAGTAACAATGAAGTTAAAAGATATGTATATTACATATGAACGCTGAAACATTTAACACCACGTCAAATGTTTCTATTTCAGACATTAGCAATTCACTAACAAATATATTTATATATTATAAATATGAATCAGTGACGGCTTAGTGTTCTCAATAAAACCATTAGATTTACAGAATTTAAACATATTTCTAAGAGTTTAATGTGAATTTTTTAACATTCGTTCTATATATATTAATGTGAAAATTTATAGTCATCACTGGGTGCAAATTAAGCTAATCATCGCGAGTCATCTCATGTGAAGATTTTACAAGCAAAAACTACCTCTATGTAACTTCAGTCGGCTCATTAATGCACTTACTCTAAATTTCCGTCCATTGAGCTTTACCTAAACATGAGTGAGATGAGAATGTCAGCTGCATAGAAACCAATATGCCTAAGACGAAGGAAAATATTTGCCAAAACGATATTAACATTGTAATTTTGTAGCTGACAAGGACGTTACATTTAGAACTGAGACTGATTTTACTATATGTTAAATTTAATGTGATATATGAGCGATATTTTGTACTGTGTTGACTATGATATTTCTAAGTGAAAGAACAGTAAATTTAAAATGCAAGTGGTTAAAGTGACTATATAAAATTTAAATATAAAAATTATATAAAACATAAATTTTTACATGAACATATTTTTGTTAAATAAAATTATTTAGTAATAAGATGAAGATTTATCGTATGAAAGTGAAAACGATTGAAGTTCAAGACTTATTCCTACACCTCGCAAGCCGTCTTCGAAATGTTATTTTTAAGGCGAGTCAGCGCAAACTAACCTTTAAGTTATTTACCTAAAACTTTTAAACTGTCAACTAGATGTTTAAAATTTGTGTTTTTTATTAGCGTAGAAGAATATTTTTGTTAACAAATGTAATTAGTAATATTTTTATATAAAGTTAATGGGTACCTAAATACTTGAAGACTACTCCAAGGTAAAGTGACAAGTCTATTATCGAAGACTTTATAGACAAGAATCTAAACAACGTTCGAGCTATAGAGATCCACCTACATCAAAACAGTTTCTAATAGACATGTTATTCTTGTAAATATAACACGAAATTTTTATTCTGATCTTTCATTATTTTCGTGATATTTTTACAAAAATATTGGAAAATACGTATATTCTTAGATTGAGGTAAGTCACTACAGTTATGAACTGATAATAAGTAGCGTTATTATATTAGAAAAATATTGCTTTTATTTTAGAAAAATTTGCATTGAAAACTGCTCTACTATATACTACTATAACACTCGGTAAGATAAAAGGGGATACGAGTCTTCTCCACGTTATAATAGAAAGTTAGCAACAATACAATGTAATATTTACCATCAAAAGCAAAACATAAATCTAACCGCGAGTAACGTGCGTAAGCCTCTTACGAAGAAGGACAAAAATATATTGTAATATAAATAAATAAGAGCTGAGAAGAAAAATAGTTTTTATATTATTAAAATAACGATGACCGTTCATCAATTTCCTTGTTGGTACATTGCCGACTATAATATACTGTAAATATTTTTTACTTCCACACAATATACTTGCACAAAGCGATATGTTTCCTTATTGTAGCACTGTGTTTATATGTAATACGTACATACGTTTTTTTTATATTTCCTTTATATCAATCGTGATATCAAATACTAACCTTACTATACAAATTTAATATATGTAATTCGCATCAAATTAATAATGTCACTAACTGTACATAAAGCTTTTTATAAAATAAAATCTAGACTTCGTTTATACTAGAACTCTAAGCTACCTGCTTATATTAAGGCGCCATTTTGTTGTTATGACGAAATGGCGGATTAAACATCGAATGCGAAATTTCATCACAATACGATTTTAACGGAAAGCTGTTAGAAATCACATCTCATTATTAATTAAAGGTAAATAATAAAAATATGATTTTGTTTGAAATGAAGCCCTAAAACCAAGAAGATGCTCCGCCTAGTTTTGTTGATAGCTCGCCGATGCCACGTCCAAACATATTGCCAACCTGAAATGTTAAAATTTGAATATTATATATACTTTGCCTTTGATTTGTGTTTAACAAATATAAAATTCTATTCATTTTAAAAGACTGAAATTTGAAGACCATTATTTTTATGTTTATTTAACAAAAACTAATAGTGTGTAGTAGTCAGTGTCTAAATAAATAGTTATTCACAACACAGAATATAGACCAAATAAATAGTATACATATTAAAGAGCAACGTATTCATTATCAAATTTTACCTGTTTGTTGGTATCTGTAATAATATCTCAACACATTCAGATATTAATAAGGAAAATTCAAAAAAAGTTATTATATGCAATTAAGCTGAAAATTAATTATTATTAAATACAAAATTATGTTTTAGATATATTTAGATATAACAGAAAAAAAAAACAAACTTCAAGAAGCGGAGATCAGAGTTTCTTGACACCTCACTCCCTCTACCTACACTTGTATGCAGTTAACATTATATTTAAACTTGGCGGGTTCCACTTGATCATAATGCCATCTAGCGTACACTAGAAAAACTAAAATGAGTTTTCATGTTTGCATACTAGAGGGCTTATAATAGTGCAAAAACCTGTATAGATGTCGCTCATATCGCTTTATATTATTTTAAATCTTGGCTTCAAATCTTAATTTATGATTAATTTCAAAATTTGAGTATATATATTATAATATATTTATAGAAAAAATTATAAAAATATCACTCACTTTGCCAACTACAGCTGTTACGTTTCCTAACTTTGCTTCCTCAGTGAGAGATTCTAATTTAGATTTTCCACTTCGTGCACCTTCTTCTGAACCACCATCGTCGCCGCTGCTGTAATTTACAAATAAAACTATGTATAGTTTTTTAATTAACTTAATCAAAATATATTAACAATTATTGTCCTATTGACTTTATGGGAAATACTCAAACAAATGGGAACAGTTCATTACATTTTAATTATTGTTTATATAACAAATAATGGCTTGTTAGTATTTGGTAATATATAAGGCGTGTGTAATTGGAAAATAAGAACGGATATATTCGGAACTATGTAACATCCCATATTTTGAAATATCTGTAACGTGAGTATATCAAAAAATTATATGCATTATAAACTAAATTAGCTGCTTAGTTCTTAATAATAATAAATACATACCCTTGATCCTGTTGCGCCAAAAGTAGGCTACAAGTCGTTTCTTCAGTATGCATGCGTACTGCGATATTTTGATAGGGCTTGGAATTTAGCTTATCATCAATAACTCCTTGCAATTCGAAATCACTGTACATTTTCTGAAAATACATTAAGTCGTTACAATCTATTTAAAACAATTGTCTAATAGAGTTAAGTTAAAATGGGGGAAATAACAATTTTAAATATAGGTGGCGTTGTACCTTGAGAACGATTGAAAGGCAGGCAACTTGTTGAGGATGTAATACTGGACGATCGTCTAGCCACTTGGTTAAAAGTCCAATTTGCACACCATACCACTGTTCGAACAGCTGCAGGATCCATAGCTCATCTGTCACCTAACATAATTATTCAGATATGTCATAAGTTTTTCAATTAAAAACTTATTATCGAATTAAGCGAGAAATAATAAATAAATATTTTGATAATGGATAATAAACAAAAGATAAATATACAAGTGCAGATTCAGGGCATCTAATTGTGATCACAACATGAATGTCAGTCTTGGGTAGATTCAAACCTGTGGTCTATGATGGTTGCTGGACTAACAGAACAATATACTCATGTTTCACCAGTTTCACTGACTTTACTTACAAACAAATACTATACGAAACGATGAAAAACTAAAATTGTACTAAATTTTTTACCTTTGACCGAATTTGATCCATAGAATTCCTCATAAAATTGACGTAGCCTTGACCTATATCTTTCCCAGATCCAGATACATTAGCAATTGTCAAAATGGATCCTATTAAACTGTAAATATAGATTATAATATTTTTAATACCAAGTATTGAATTAGTTGTGTTCAATGTAACTTCAAATGTTAGCAGCTTGTAATGTATGTATGTATAGCTTGTAATGTATGTATGTGTGTAATAGCTTTCTTGTAGCAATATGATAAAGCTATATTTATGTTTTTAAACTATTAGGTATTCTTAAAACACTAATAAGCTATAAAACTGGAATGTTATCTTTTAGTGTTCAAAAGTTTTTAAGTTAGTTGAGCTATGTAATTACTATATATACAGAATTTTATCCTGGCATAGTATTCATACAGCTCATAACCGTTGCAATGTCATAAAAATGGATATTGTGCTTAATTATTAAATTAATTTAAAAAATAGCTAAGAATACCGAATAAGTCTACTACTTAATGTTGGTGTAAATAGATGGTTAATGTAGTGTGGTGTTAATTTTATGTAAGTAACTTTTTGAGGCTTTTATTTTTTTAATTTTATTTTATTATATATGGAAGTGTAATTGAGTAAGAGTCCCAATCCCGAGTCCATCTTCTTAACTCAGGACTGGGACTCTGCCCATGCCCAACCAATGTAAAATTTAAGATTCAACTTATTTATTTATAATAAGATAAATAGAGCACATTACCGATCGATTCAAATACTTATTTATCTTCGTCGTTGAATAAAGCGGCAACGTGTGACGATGCTGGCGGATGCGGCGGCTTGTCGACTCACCTGCCCTCGTCGAAGCGCGCGATCTTAGTCAGCGTGGCCTCCAGCACCGCAGACAGCCGCGCCGTCATCCCCGTAGACATGGCTTGCAGACACGCCTCGATCTGGGCATCCATTTTAGCATGGTACTGGTACTGTGAGAGATTGCGGGTGTTAACACTTAAAGCAAGCTTAACACAAAATATGGTTACCTTCGCTCCGTTTCCCCAAACTTCAAAGTGGTCACCATTGATGCTTGTGGAAAATGCTCCGGCAAACAAAGGAATGCCATGCACAACTTGCAGAATTGTGCAAATAAAAAAAAACAAAACAAAAAAGAAAATGCGGTCAGCAAGGGTATTATAAAATATTCATGCAATTATTATTATTACTTCAGGCAAAAAATAAAAAATGTGCTACAAATGCGATGACGTCACAAATTCTGCAAATCATGCCTGACAATCCCACAATGTGCATTTAATTATGTTACTATGTGTTCTATCACGTTCAGTTGCGTTATAGTCAAGTTCTTTTTAAAATAATGTAATAGTAAATTTCATAATAAATGTAATTAGTGTTGTTGTTATATGCAGAATTGTGAAAATTTAGAAGGTAAATTGAATATTATTAAAATGCGTAAACAGAAGTAGTTGAGGTTTGCAGTGTCTGTGTGAGTTGGTGAGAGTGAGTGAGTAGCAACTGAATGTGATAAGATTTCAAGAGCCACTAACATGCTAGCAGATTTGATCACTGTGCTCTGTGCATGTGTTTTTGTGGCACTTTGTGTTATAATATTTTTAAGGGTGTCTCTCGCACGCTGTTTTGTAATTTCGCATTTGCAGCATGCCATGCTTAGGAATATGCATCGAGAGCCACTCGCCTGTGTATGCATGTATGTACATTTGTATGTGTGTATGGTGGCTGTATTTTGATTGTGAAATTATTGAGTGGATTTTTTTTTAATATTTGGATCAAGTGCTATTAATTTTACTTGATATTACTTTATTGTTTATATATTTTCCTTCCTTCTTTATTTTTTGAAAATTATCAGTCATTCGCATTCGTTTTATCCTTTGTATGAAACAACAAAGCTTTACTATAATCTTTCAAATAACGCTTTAAAAGCAATTTTCCTAAAACAAGTAAGCGTAACTTGCGAACTAATTGCTTAAATCATTCTTAATAACTTCATGCAAAAAGCTTCGATCGTACTGCTTTATATGCATATATGTATAATAATGAAATGAGTATAATATTATGATGTGTTTATACAGTCAGGCACACGAAATGGAAATAGAACAAAACGTAGTGTGGAAAAAATCGCATTCACATGTCAGTAGCTCTTGGCGATGATGGGGTCGTTTGTATTTTATGAGTCGCAACAACTTTTATTTTGGCATAAATTTAGTTTTTGTATTAAAACAATGATATATATGTATTTTTATTAAATTGTTATTGCAAATGATTACAATAAATATTTTCTAAGTAAATTTTTTACTATTATTCGAAGTGAATTGATAAACTAAATTAATACTTTATTTAACAAGTTGATCCGACTCATTTGTCACGTAAAGAATTTTGCCAATTGTTTATTATTTATTCTAATTGAATAGTTCAATTAATTAATTTTGACTGTTTTATAAGCAGTAAGGTAATCATAACATTATTTTTAATCAAAAGCAACTTTTTTGCAAATTCATTAGGATTTAAAAACTTAGGTGTGACAATATTTAAGCATGCATTTTACTAGAAAGTGTTTATGAAATTAATGAAAACCCCGACTGCTTATTTATATACTACTAAGTGGATTGTGTGCGATTGCATGTTATCTAAGATAACACAGTATTTAGCAGTTAATGATGTCAGTACTTATGTACTGACTGGAACAGTATTCATGTGGATGCAATGATTGTTTGTAATGACTTGATGCGTCTAAAATGAGTTACACTTACGATGTCAACACCTTCAACAGCACACAGCTTGAGCGCCTGGTTCTTGGCATCTAGAGCTACGTTGACCATGGCACAAGTCTCCGCTGGCAGGATATAATCCGTTGACATGAAGGTGACGCTCTTCTTCAACCACGCCTGGAAATACGAACGGCATGTTTAAAAACAAATGGATTAAAAATTTCTTATATAATGAGTAATATATACAATAAACCGAGTTGAAGAAGTTAAATTTCAGTTTGTTCTACCCAAAACATTTAACATCAATCCATGAAATATTCTCCAGAGTGGAAATCAAAACATAATAATGTGTTCAGTTAGACACATCCTATTTTCTCCATGATAGCAACAAGAATTAGAATATTGAACAATGTAATTATTGTAAGACTTAATTTTAAAATATAACAAACCTGAAAAGAAGCATCAGTCTTTTGGATACATGTTTCCATCATATCACTAGCCATCAGCTTGAGACGTTGTTCAAGATGTGAACGGAATTCTGGTTCTGGCCAGTGTAAGTCCCTTATGAAAGACTGTAAAGCATCCAACTTCCAGAAGAGCTCCTCACTTGTTGAACAGCCATTTCTTAAAAATATTTTTTGTATACCTTAAGTACTTTAAGCTTAGTTTTCAATTATTACTCTTAATAATGACGATAATAACGTATCGATAACCATTTTAAACTATTTTATTAAAAACAAACCCTTTAATCTCCCAACGTTCCTTTTCAAACCCTTTATGAAGCGATTGTGCAATAGATGATTCCATAAGGTCTACGTAACGCACTACAAGTGGCGCAAATGTATCACGCAAATGCTCGTGGAACCGTCCATTTCGTAAGTTTTCTGAAAAATATTTAAATTGATGTTGATAATTATATCAATATACATTTTTTTTAAAAACTGATGAACTATGTATGTATATAGTTGTATTATTCTCACCATCAGTACGTAAATAATCATTTAAAATTTGGAATAAAGGAAAAGAGTCCCACGTATCTGGTGGTTGTTCAGACAGTACTCTATCCATATCCACAGCGAAGAGTGCCCAAAAAATTTCAGCATGTTCTACCAGAAGCTCAGAAAACCACGCAAATGCCTGAATGGAACATACATATGCTTGTTTAAATTTTAGAAAAAAAAATTATATATATAGTTTTTTTTATTTGAAAGCTTGCTTAAGAAATTGCTGTGCATTCAAAACAAGACGATACAAAACTAAATCACACAGAAATTTGAGAATCACAGGGAATTATTGATGATCAAGATTTTGTTGATTTTTTTGGGTAATTTACAAGTATTTTTTTAACAATTTATTTTTTAAGTGCATAAATAACTAATAATCTCACACTGGTTTTGTTTTCACAAAGCTGCGACATTGTGCTGGAAGGTGAAATAAAAGCGGATGCATACTGTGGTTAACAGTACAAAACTAATATAGATATCTAAAACTAGTTAAAATATATACTTAACATTACAGTAAATATTATAGGTATATTATAAAAAAACAAAATAGCAAGTGAACTGCTATGTTCTACGAAATTATATCTATAAGCGTTTAAAGTGTAGCGTAGAACAAATATTTTATAGTAATCCCCGTGACGTTTAGTGACATGTATAATGTATGTATGTGTTTAATGTTCAGTGATGTATAAACATTTAGACACATCGATCTAGCCTATTATTATAATAATTTCTCGAAACAAATAGGTTTTTACACAAAGGAAATGAACATTATTACCTGTTTTTAAATTTTTTACAGTAACTTCGTATTGTTACTGTTTCGTAGCGTCATAATAATAATCTCATTTTGGCATTGTCTATTTTATACTTTGTTTAGTATAAATGTGCTCTCATTCATTTGTGAAAGTAGTGACATGTAATTGTATGACAAACTACGAGATCTCAACACGTAAAATTATAATATTAACTTTAAATAGTAATAATTAGTTATTTGAATCAAGCACTAAGATGAGAACAAGGCTTAGATTGCATGTTTATGCCTTCAATGGAACATGCATGCCCTTTAGTTTTTTTCTAAAAATCTATTAAAGCTGTGTCTTTAACTATCGAAAACGCCATGTCTACTTTTTAATTTGTGATCATATCAGAGTGAGAATGATTAAGATCGAGTGAACGAATAGACAAGTGATTCGATCAGCCGAGCAATCAATCAAATAAGTAGTTACATTTTGTTGACCGCTAGAGTCCGGTTTTGTGTTATAAACCTGCGGAGAAATAAAAAAATAAAATAGAAGTGTGGAATATAAAAAGGTAATATAATAATTGCATTTATAATCGCAAGTGAATTTAATTAAAAATATTTTATAGATAAAATATACATATAATATCGGTTTGAACTTGGCTCTTGCACTTCCTAAAATATTTTTCATGTATTTTTTTATACTTTAGAAATTCACTCGAGAAGCAAAGCAACATTTAATATAAATTATATATGTATAGTATATAAATATAAGATAATTCACGAAACAAAATATCATAGTTGCTATTTAAGACAAGACTCCATAGACATTCAAAGATATTATTTCTTTATGTCAATGAAAAATCTATTGAGTCAAAAGTACAATATGAGCTGAAAATATTATATAATAATAATGACAATCTTTTTATTTAAAATAAAATAAATATTGAAGAAGAAAGAAAGCATTTTGTTGGTTGAATAAATTGTTAATCAAAATGATAAGGCAATTGTAATTCGTTTGTTAAATCGTATCTAGTCTATTATACGACGTGTTTGAAATATTCGGTTTTAAAAAATATAAGGGTTAAAAAATTATTTAAATTAGCAATTTACGTCAATTATTTTGATTAATTTTTCAGCTTCACTTATTGTCCCGCACAGTGTTTATAGTTATGCCACTGCAATTCCTGCTTTCCGCTTGATTTGAGATATTGCCTGTTGAGTGGCGGAACTAAACCGTGTTAATACCAGAGCATAGTAATAGAGTAATTTAAATAAAATCGTTGCCTCGAGTGGATATCAAACTCACAATCTCTGCTCACAGTCAGATGCTGCCCTACTGCACGCCACCGGCATTAAGATATATACGATATATTAATTATAAATAGTTATATTATATACGAAATTTTACGTATACTATACTATAACACGGGTAAGATAATAACAGAAACTTGAAAAGCTATATATTTTACTTGGCTAGAGTATGCAATGCTTTAACACAATTATGTTATAGTATTATTTATATCGGACACATTCGAATATATTGGCTGTAGATAAATTTTTAAATAACATTGAAATTAATTCGTCAAAAACGATTGTTTTTACATTTTTAACTAATAATAGTTAATAACATTTTCAGCTCCAAAGAGAAAATGAATATACTGCCTTCATTCCCCACACTAATAGCGACAGTAGAACAGGGTGCTATCCAGCGAACATTGACTGTTTACGGTAAAACTTTTTAAGGTAAAATCAATACTATTTTCATTGTGATTCCCAATCAAAAATACAATAATAGTAATATTTACTTCATATCTTATATACAGACATACAGTAAGTTTATATAAAATCTAAATTACGATTGTCATCGTCGTGGTTATTGTAATATTTGGCTATCTATTTAAGCCAAGCAAACGTTTATTGTGGATTCCAAATTAGATATGTTCCAAGAAAATATATAATTATTTTTATATTTCATTGATTTTAACCTTAAATAGCCTTACCACGGAAAGAACATTCAACACACATACGACAATTTTTTCGGAATGTAACTTTGAACATAAGAAAAGTATTACCAATTCCTTTTTTTAATTAGTTGCAATCCGGAAAAAGGAGTTGATTGACCAAAAAATTAAACTAATTTTAAATTTCAATAAAAAATAAAAATCTTTTTAATATCATGTCTACAGAAAATAGAGTTAAAATATATATTATATTTATTTTAAGACAGCTAATATATTTTAATCAAACAACCCTTTCAAATTTCACTTGACAACGATGTTGCCCACAACACCAATATTTAGGAGAGTTCGGGTTCAAATCTGATTTGTCAGTTTAATTTACCGTATAACATAATATTTTATAGAAAAGAATACCTCCGCGTAATGTTCTTCGTTTTGTTGTAACAAATCGACGCATAGTTCCGCCAAATGTATGAGATCCTCAAGTTTCTTTGCTGGTGTTACCATAGTTTCACCTCGGAGGTCCTCTGAAATTACATATTGATTTACCGATTAACTTTATGAATATAAAAGTTTTCAAATAAAAGTTGATAGTAGATTTAAATTCAAATTCAAAATATCCTTATTTCAAATAGACTTTGGCAAGCACTTTTGATTGTACCTTGCGGTGATTTCATATCACTGACAGTCGTTACAGGTAAGTTTGTACTACACTGACAACTGGTCTCACCACATTAACGAAGGCCAGGCATTCCATTAGATTCTGGATTTCAGAAATCCAGTTCAGTATTTATTATACTACACAGGGTACATACCCAGTGCCGTTGACCTCAAGGGCCCCTGAACTATAACGGTTCCAAATTCTCTTGCATCCAATATATTCTAATCCGACTGCAGAAGCCATATTATAATCATTTTGTTTTTATTAGTTACAAAAAGCTTAATATAGAAAAGAAACGCTATAATTGAGTTCGATCACTACTCAGGGATTGAGTTCAGTTCAGTTCTTTAGTTATGGCGCTTCGAACGTGCAAGTTGAGGACTTATCACTTCGCCAATGTCACGTTGTATGGCGAATACACGAAGGAGATACATCGGTAAAAAGAGGCAAAAATTACACTATTAAAGATTATAAATTGAAAGGAGATCCAGTAACAATACAAATATTTATAATATTACTCAGGGATTCTATGTATAGTAATTGTATCTAGAGTAACAGCGCCGCATTAAACTTCGCCACTGATCATACAGGACGAAAAGTGGAGAGGGGAGTGTGTAGAGTGGAGTACCTAGGTCGCTATGTGGAATAAAATCTAAACCTCTATTTTAATAATAATAATTCAAATGTATTTCTTACCTTCAATATTAGCCTTTTGGCTAAGCGTGGTGTAGTTGAGTAAAGCAGCGTTCTCCAAGCTGGTTTGGATCATAGTGCGCACTTCTTCTGGAGCAACCGGAGTTACAACGTCCTTCATCAACACTCGCTCCAATAATGATAATGTAGCCTGAAATATTTTAATGGTAAACAAAAAATCTTACTTCAAATAATTACTTAAATACACATATTTCCTCTATAACAAATTTCCTATAATATTAACAGATATAAGACTACAGTTTCAACTAATTCTTAAGCAAACGAAATGTAAAAATAATTAGAACTAACCTTTAATGCACCTTCTGGTCGTCCAAATGGAAATGCGTATCGGAAGTTCGTGATCTGATGTTGCAACAATGTCTTTAGCCTTTCTTTTATTTCAGCGAACTTCTCCTTCTCTTGCACCGTGATGCTGCCCACTCCGTCTGGCCTGCCAGGCAACGTGGCCGTACTGTGAAAGGGTTGCTGGCTTACTCTAGTAGGGTGGAAGCAGGAAATACGGGTGGAGGCCATAATATTTTACCCCTTGAACGCCATAGATGCCAATTTGAGGTATTTTTTTACATTTTTTTTGGTACATATTTATATTAATTTAAAAATAATTACTTAGGCCATGTTCTCCAGACAGTACAATACGTAATTGGTAATTAGTAGTATAAAGTGCTTATTAATTAAATAATATTGCGACCTCCAACCAGAAGACAGATTGTTAGTATGCATAGATTGTTAGGCAAAAGCACATATACATAGATAGAACATTGCATCTAGGAAGTTAGGTAAAGATTTAAGATGAAAACTAGGTAGTAGTTTCGTAGGGACGTTTGTAAAAGATATCAGATTCGGGCAAATACTTGAATAAATAGTTTTTTTGTATTGACAATACAAATCTAAACGTACATATAACACGACATCAAACTTACCTGTTGCCATGGACATGGCTTGCACAGAAGGCAAAGGAATAATGCATGAGAGTTGGGTCCACTGTCTGTGCTCCGCTCTCAGCGACATCGAGCAAATCGGACAGATAGCACAGATGTCGATAGCATCCTCTCACACCGTAACGTGCACAATATTCATCAAGTACGAAAACTTGGCCCGGAGAGAACCAGCCCTGGAAAGGAATAGTATAATAATAAGAATAAAAATCTACTACAATATAAATCCCCAAATTATTATTTTAGAAAATGTAACGACTTTCTAATTGACTATAAGAACAAATTGGCTATGGCCATATATGGGAACACGGAACTTTATTAGCATTTGGATGTAATTTATTTATGCAAATTAGAGCGACAAGAACAGTTTAAAACATTATACAAAATATTAGGTTATTACCAAAGAGCAGTATGGATCTTGTAAACGATATTTTAGTGTAAGCGACTGAAGCATTGTGAAAAGTTGGTGATGATCAAACTGACATGGATCTGCCTGAATATAGTCTTCCATTCCATGTTTACGAGCTTTATCTGCATCTGAAGTTGTAATAGTCAATATATAAGATTTAAACCAAAAATATTCTAAAACTGCCGCTGAAAGACTAAGTATATTAGCGCTTAAAACTACGTGATGTTTCTGAAACATACAAAATATGTTATTCCTACACAGATTAAGACAAAATTACACAAAGTATTATAATCTTACCTCTTGTGGACCTAAAAAGGAATGAAATAAATATTAAAAAATCTGCAAAAAGTTTACCCATAATGGCAATCTTACGTCTTGTCCTACATACCTCCCATTATCTTGATATGGGTGTCTGAAGTCGTAGGCGGTGTTGGCTTGTGACTCTGTCCCGTAGCTCGGTACAGTGCCATAACCCACAAATGGCATTCGTTTTCGTCTCCGACTCCCATGAGAACTGATTCTCCATCACGGACGGCGTTCATGAAGTACTTCGCACCTTCTAGTTCTAAGAATATATTGCTAGGACGTTAAGATTTAGGATTTATGGATTTTATTAAATAAGTACTGATAAAGATAACATGTTGTAGGTTGCATGGTTTTCGCGACACTTGGATGGTATATTAAATAAAACTATTTTTCTAGGATAAGTTGCGTAAAATTTTGTGTACGAGTTATACTAACTTCTATATATTGTTCTAGACTTCAGGTCGTGATTACAAGCCACTGCAAAGTGCTTGAAACTTTTGACTTGTTCGTAGAATGATGCGAAATATATAAGTGGAAAATGAGTTTATTTCAAAAGTTTACACTTTCTAACTACCGTACCATTGCTTAAGTGAAGATTGTCATTAGGATTATGAGAAATGATTATGGTATAGAAGTTATTGACAATAGATTACATTTAAAAAAGCATTTTTTTATCCTTTTATTTAAATTTAGAGCGCATTGAGCGATGATTATGGTTAGTTGGAGTCCAAGAGGCGTCGACTCTAAATATGCTATATTATTGTAAAGGATTTGAGAATACATTATAGGTTTAGAGTCCACAAATTAATATTTGTGGACTCTACCCTAATGGGTATTTTTGATAATGAAATTGAAAAAGCGGAAATAAAGTCAACAAAACACAATTATAAAATTTATGTACTGGCAATACTGTATTAAGAATTTCGGACTAGCGATCTTCAAACGAATAAAAAATGCACCTTGAGCTTGATGCCCGAGATGCGAGTAAAAATGCCACTGCGTCCAGAAGTTCTTACTTTTTTCTGAAATTAAAAGCCTGGCGTAATAATAAAAAAAGATTTGGTGATATAATACAAAATATAATATAACTATTATTTTTATCAAAATATCCAATGAAAAGTTCGTAAATTAAGTAATTAAGGCCTAAGTAATTAGGATTGTTGAATTATTTGGTTAAGATTTGATTGACTACATGGGGGTTACTACGAAGTTGAGGTTGAGGGTTCCAATTCTATGTGAAGTTGGTTAGGTTGGGTAACCCAGTATGTGAAGTAACAGAGTGAGTTATCTCTCTCTCTCTCTCTCCTGGAAGATGTGAGAATATAAAAAAAATAAAGCAGCAAAAGTAATAAAGAAATAATTTCATACTCCTTTAAGCTATATCTCCAAATATGTATATCCTATACAATTTCTATTAGTTACTTAATTATTTTATTATAACTATTTTGTTATATTAGTTTTCGTAGTAAATAAACATTTATTAAACAAAATAAAAAAACAGAATGCCTGAAAACCAAAAACTACTTCATTAAGTTCTATAAAAGGTTATTTAGATATTTTTTTCTCGAGTAGGTATTATAACTACTAAGTTGTTGAAAGGAGAAATGAGATCTAATTAATCTTTTCTGAGAGCGTTTCACTCGTAGTTTCCTCTTTTAATTAAATAAATCGCTTGAGTAGGTACGAAGGAAAGTTTTGCGTTAGAATATTGTTTTCTAAATAAAATATTTACTTACCTTGCCCGACCATCAGTTGCGCTGGAAGTTAAATAATGATAAATAGAGATATATGTAAGTGAATTGTTGCCGTTACATCTCTTAAATTATTTTAAAAATTATATTATTGAGGCCCTCGTGACGCAGCATTCCAATGATTATACTTAAATTATTTTCATTTCACCGCTCTAGTGAAACAAGGCGGTTTTGAGATCCGCCACTCAGTACGATATGTCTCGAATTCGGACGGCAAACAGAGATCAGAATGTCTTGATGCTAGGTTTTTATAATTTTCCTCAAAACTTTATGTTTATTAAATTAATATTTGTAAGTTTTCTAATAATATTTATTGCTTTTATCTTTCTTTAGTTAGTAAACAAACTTCTTTCTTTCGTTCTGTATAAAGAAGTTATTAAAATTGTTTATTTAAAACTCACATCAAGTCGACTGAAGGTACAAAAGTTTTTATTGCGAAATTACAACGCGATATCTTAAACAGCACTCTAGTGGCTTACATGGCAAGTATAACTAAACAAAAGGGACAAGGAACTCAGCTGAACGTATATACATTTAGTGCTCACTGGTATAAAAAAGTAGGATACCTAGTCTCACCCATAGTTGCTTTGTATCATTAATATTACAGAGCATCCACGTGAAAAACATACGTGAAAACATAAGGACTTCTCAAACACATATATAAAAAAAATTTATGACAGCAGAGGAAGCGGAAGAGGTGTTTCAATAAATAATAAAAGTTGAATTAACACTCGCTTCAAGTTAAATTTCCGTGCAGAAGTATTTATTGCGAGGTTAAATTACACCGCGATATCTTGACCATAAATCAACACTCTAGTGACTAAGTTTCGAAAGAACGCTTTATTATTATGCAAAGTTTATTTCTCCGTTGAAATTGTGATCGCGTTCAGTTAAATTATGTAGATTTATAACTAAAAGTTATTTAATTCAACACTTGTTGTGATAAAGTGATATAAATTGCCACTATCCATAATTTCCATTTTCACACGAATTATGAAATAAATTTAAAAATAAGATTTGATATTAAAATATCCTGATAGCACTTTATGATTTTGTATTTTGGGCCTAAATCGGGTATGTTTCGAAAAAGATTCAGGTTGGTGTCGGCCATGTATAACGCAATTCTATATAGATTCTAAAAGATAAATAGAGTTGAAAACATCTTACCACTGGCCAATTCTATATAATCCACGGTAAACCCGTCAAGTTGCATCATCTCAGCAGGCTCGGATTTCTTGTCTTTGTACGAGCAAAGTGCGAAGGTGTACTGGCTTACTTGTACCAATACCATATACCGCCGCTTCCACTTGCGCCACACATTCTTCCCAATTACATGGAGATATCTGTTAAGAAAAATAATAAAAAACCTAAAATTTCACAGTAAATAAAAGAAAGTAATTAAGAAAAATAAGCTAAACAGCTATTTTATACGTTTTGTGTGTAAAATTTTGCTTTCCCAGATTTTATTTGTACATATATTATACAGCGTTTTAATTTGTCAGATGTCCAATTCGCATTATACAATATCATCGTCTAATACATGGAATATCCATTTCAATATATTTATATTTATTTTTCAATTTCACTATTTATCTAGATAATATATCCTTTAAAGGGAGATAAGCGTAAAGCTGAAAAAAAGTAAGGGAGAATCTATTGTCAAGAAACTCCGTTCTCCACCATTAGCATGAAATGAAGATACGGGTGTTAAGGCTTTGTCTTACCAGAAACGAGAAATTAACATAATTAAATATAGTCATTCCTCTGGTAGTAGAATCGAACCTACAACCGTCACATTTAAAATCAAACTGTCCCACTGTGCCATTTGTAATGGTAAAAGTAACTACAGAGTACATAAATGATACTGTAATAAATAAATAGCTTACCCACAATGCTTCATGTTAAGTGGTTTATCCATTCTGCATGCGATCTTAATCCTAAGATCTTGATCTGGTAAGTTCTTTGGTACAGTCATGCGGTGCCATTCTGGTGCCTATATAGTAATTAATCAGTTAATGAATAATTGACATGTTTAAAATGGGTCGACCTATTTTCAAAAGAAAAAGAAGATATAAGTGTATTTTCGTTTCTTATACTTGGAATCTATTTTTCCCTTTATATCGACTATAAAGAAAGACAAAATTCTGTTCAATTTATTCCAATCTACTGAACTTTTTTAGCGTAGGAGGAGAAGTTAGTCCAATTTAAAAACAAGAATTCCCGAAGTATAGAACAAGCTCTACAAACCTTACTAGATAAGGGCGTAGGTCGTAGTACAACTTTTCCAAGTTCCTTATCTTCTAGTGCTAGGACTCCAGGATTTTCGGTGTATAATTTGACTTTTACTGCTGGTAAAGGCTGTGTTGTACTAAAGTCTCCTTGCGTATCCCACCTAGATATTCAAAATGTTTCTGATAAAACACTTAACAGAATACTAAAATTTAAAGTATCTAAAACTATTGATTTGTTGAAGAAACCGTGAAGAAATTCGTCCGGAATTTTGATTTCTAATAGTCTCAGTATACTTAATCAGACAAATTCTATTAATATACATATAAGTCCACTTACATAGGCTTTGAAGCTTCAGCTTGATCAGTCTGCAGCTTGTCTCCACCTTCGACCTCCATAGTGCAGTAAACTATCCTATTAGGAGCTAATGACTTCAAACCCTTGACTTCCATGACAACCACCTAAAATGTATTGAAATCAAAATCGTACTACAGGACTTCTATTAAAAACTTTCTATTAATGATTTATTAGCATTTTGTATCTTTTATACATTCTGGAGCTTCGTTAGTTCGTCTAGTTACCTCAATCTGAAACGTAAGAACTACGTCCATTTTGGTGAGTTGCGCGTCAACGTCGCCACCGTCTGCTTCACCGGTCAGCTTGTTTGCTAGAGATCCTTGGGATCTGAAACATAGCTGCTTACTCAACCTTGGACTCGGATCAGGTCCGGCATTTGATCTGATTTCAAAACCGACCACCCATATGATGTATGAAATTATATATTATTTTATTATGTATAAAGTTAATAAATTACATTTTTCAATACGTTGACCAAAAATCTCTTGACAAAAGTTAATTATACATGGACAAATTTTGTAATTTCCATGTTTATTTTTAAATATCGTAATATAGAAGTTAATAAGTAAAGGAATAATAATTATATTACAGTTCAGAGGAATTAGACATACAACATTTATTATAAGAAAATATAGATTAACATTTCCAAGCAAATTTACAGACAGAGGAAACATTCACAGGCCCATGGAAGGTGGTATATATAATGGAACCATCACCGATACCAAGAATGATTAAGCATAGTAAATGAATTATGTTAGTTTTTAGCACACACAGTAAATTCTAAGGTGTTAAAGGATAGTGGAGTGGGTGAAATTAGAGTACGGTATAAATGGATAGTGTGAAGCCAAAGCGCTTAAGCGAGTTTAGATCTTCCTTTGGATACTTTGTTAAATAGAAGGAAGAATAGATACGTAAAGGATATGTATAGGTAATAAGGCGTGACTTTATCTTCGTAAGCTTTAATTTGTTCGTTGCATATTTCAAACACTAGTTCGTGGCATATCTAAAATTAATCTAAATTCAAAGCTAAATATGTTACTAGCAAAAATAGCTAACTTTATAGTTTCATTACTTCAAGCTTAAAATTGTATTACAAGCTTTGTATTCTCTTATGTTTTGTTCAACCTTTTGTCAGACCACATGCTACCAAGTGTTCATGTTACCAAAACGCAAACTCTAAACTGATGAAGAAACAAGACTTAACAGCTACAGTCTCTATACGCCCAATTAATTATTTTTCTCTCTTTTTGCTAAACTTTGATCTTTTGTATTATTTTAAACAAAAGGTTGTAGCGGTGTTATATACCTAAGCCAATATTAGTGTAATTTGGTTTATAATGTTTTTGTATCTTCATTAGTTGTTCTATCTCTACTCTATTCGATCTATATCTACAGTGGTACAGTGACAATAAGACCGTCTCGTTGGTGTCAGGCAGTGGGTTCCTACACAAGACACGTGCTGATTATCATATGATGGAATCATTACTTGTACTTCCTTTGTACCGTCCGGATTCGTGCCAGGGACAGAAAAATCAAAGAAATGAACAGTAGAAAAGTAGGTGGCTATAGACATTGTTTATTATGTAACCAGATCAACTACTAATATAATAATTTATATTATAATAAAAATAATATTCAATGATATCCTTATTTCTTTACGTTATTTGATATTGCAGAAAAACACAACAATCAAGTCTAATTTCTGTAACTTTTAAAACTATTTGATGATCTGCTTACATTAAAATACACATTTATTTATAATTTTATGCTTATTTTGCTGGGGCTTTGTAGCTGAGGTGTTCTAGAAGTATAGAAATTGTTATTAAAGACAGTTAACTAACACCAATAGTGCAAGGGGAGTGAAATTTTGGTATTTTTATTGTAGAGCCAGTAGAATCGAATATGAATGTTTTAAAATCAATATATAAAGAAATAAAGTAGTCGATAATACTCGACAGATTTTAAATTGACTTTTATCATAATATTAAAACATTAAGAATATACCAAAAAATCTATATAATTTGACCTTTTTAATTAATCCAAGATGGATTTTTAATTATTAATTATAACACATATTTAAGATGGTTTCAATGTGTACTGACCTGTGATTATACCGCTTGATCTTATGCAGGCCGTACTTGGAGTCAGCTCCTCCTTTTGACACTGGTAGACTCTCCAGGTTGGCCATCAACAGATTAATGGACGACTTCAGCTCTTCAATGTACAAAGATTCCATCTCCTTCAGCACGAACTTGGGCATCAGCTTGCGGTTCTAGTTAGGTCAAGTTAATTTTAAAACTTTATACAGTTTTAATTTAGAAAAGTGTTTCATACATGTGTTTCATCATAAAAGAGTTTCATATGTAACATTTTAATGTCAGTAAGTCTCTATTTAAGAATTTGTAGTAGTTTGTAAATTTTGAAACTTATATAGGTAGCAGAATGTGTGACAATTATTTAATTATTATTCGATGTTTTTCTAAATAAACACACGTGAACCCTAGTTTTTTAGTCTTTAGTAACTATGCTACTTATTTTAAAAATGTATGAGTGGATCTAAAGATTTCATAAAAAAGTTATCATAAAGTAAATTTAAGCTTACCCTCTCCATTTCGTTTACTTTTTGCATTCTGCCATCCAATTCTCTTCTGATTGCTGCAGCTTGTTCGTCTGCCGAGTCCAACTAATCGACAAATTAAGCTTTTTTTTAAACTCATTTATACAAAATGCCAAAACTACATGAACACATTAATAAGTATATATACTCGTATACTTAGTCTGCCCATAAATACTGTTATAATTAAAAATAAACAAAATATTATTTTGAATCTGGCATCAGTCATTTTTATATGATTGTTCATTGTGTTTTCTTATATTCACGGTAATATATCGTAATATATTTTGTGATATTAAAATGGAGCCGGGTGATAAAGAGAACCGAATTGCTTTGATTACGATCTGAGTGAACTAAGATCAGGACGAGATGACAGATAGTTTTCAGCTCTGGTGAAGATCGGAATGTTCGTTTCTAACCAATATTGGGTGGATCGAGCTTTATCGAGCTTTATGGCACCGAGTCTTGCAGAAAGGACCATTCTTGGTTATTGAATATGGTTAATAACATTAAAGAGCTTAACTATCTTCTCAAGAATGGTATCTTGATAAACTCGTGCTGATGTTTTGATACCTTTTTACATAAAATATGGCTCGGTTACTCCTTCATAGTTAACACCAAACCATTGCTGAAGTCAGATAATGCTCATATTGTATTCTGTAGACTAATAATAATAACTAATAAGTATAGCTTCATTCACATTCACATTCTTCAAAGAATCCAGTGATATATCACTCCTATTTCGATACTTTGTTGAGTTGAGCTTGTGCATATTCAGAGTCGAATGTTGTATAATCAAATTTACTTATTTTTCTACAAAAATTTTTCTAAAACTACCCATAAATAAAACTTACATACAGATTTATCTCAAAAGAAAAACCTTTAAACAGCTCTTAGCAAGACCATTAATTTCAAAACAAAAGTTGTTCATAAGCTTTCACGAATGTAACGCGAACGGTAATACCTCTAATATTACTGCATTATTTTCAGTTCTTAGCAGCACTTTTACGAAGGCTATATTACTTTTAGTTTAACCATTTCCTTTATTCGACAAACAATATAAAAATGTGGAAAGAATGTAAGTAATGAGTTTTTCAAGGCTACATAACATTTAGGGATTCAGAACGGTAAATTTCTTTATAGAGTTTCTAGTAAATAAGTGCAATGTAATATGAAATTCTAAATGAATATTATAAATTAAAGTCAGTCACAAAGTCTCTTTGATAAAAAAACCAAAACCTCTAAATTTACAATTCTATCGTAAATGTACACAGAACCTTAAATTTTTCAAAATTATTGACTTAAAATTCTTCAGTAAACATTGATTGAACAAAATGACTGAATCTACTAATTGTTGATTCAGTACTCAAATTTCAGTCAAGACAAGTATTGATTTATGCGTTATCGTTCTTATTACATATGATATGACATCATATACATCAACAAAATTAAATTTTGTTGTATCGTAATTACAGCTTAGATAAATTCTGCTTAAGTCTTGTAACGTAAATTTTGATCGAGCGCAAGCAAAAACTGTGCTTAAAATACATTATGAGTATGAAGAACCAGCAACCAAAATCGATCCGGATTCAGATTTCACTTACCAATAGAGCATTAAATAACAGTTGGTGTTCGAACTTCTTCACCCCCAATATCTGCTGGAACATGTCGTAAAGCTGCTCCTTGCTCAAAATACATTCTGCGTTCAGACTTTGTTGCTGAGCTCGCGATGGTCTCTTGGAGTCATCATCACCGGGTATACCTAGAGTGATGAAACTTGTAAAATTCTCGGACTAAATTTGGATTTTAATGTTGAAAGTGGCTTTTGAATTGCATGTAATTTGATTGAAATTGAATTTGATCAGTGCCATATTTGTGGAGAAAATAAGAATCAAAATTTAATTTATAGAAATATACACAATTTGTAAATGTTATAATAAATACGTTATAGTTATAAAAAAGTTATTAGTAATAATAAAATAACTTAATATAAAATAAAATATGAACAACTCATTATAAAAGTGTATGAAACGAAATAAAAGTTGGTTGAAGCACTTAAAACTTGACCGAAAACTAAGTATTTACTTGAACGCAAAAAATACCGAATCCAAACTTCTACAAGCATGTCGTAATAAAAAAGCTAAAATGAGAAATTCTGAAGTTTTACAAAATAAATTATGTGTAATTGTTATTGTGTGAGTTTTTAGGTTAAAGTTTTATATAGCTACTATTATTTTATTTATGTTCTAAGCATTGTATACAGCGTATTTAGTGTTCATATGTATATAATGTGCTTATTATACTTGCTTCGTATGTGTTTGCTGTAAATTACACGTGAACACCTTTTAATAGAAACACATTAGTTTACTCTTTGCTTAAACTAAATTCAGCTGGAAAATTTGACGCTAAGAATTAAAACATGTTCACATGAAACGAATCGCCTTAAATTTAACAACGATAAAAAAGCAATGCCACAAGACAAAAGCTTAGTCGTAGAAACGTAAATGAACCGATCTCCAGCGGATACCTGTTATTCCTGGGAGGTGTGGAAGGAGAGAAACACACACATGAGACAGATGCAAGCAACACACAGTATTGATATAGTTTAAAATGATTCACATTAACTTTACAGTCGGGAAAGTATACATATTTTAATATAAATATCCCATTATTGATAATAAAAAAAATATTATATATTAGTAAATAGATTAGAAGACTATTTAGTAATAAGATCCAAATTCAAATACAGCTATTGTCGAATAAAAGTTTTTCTTAAGTTTTGCCTAACTATTTTAACTTTCCTTAATTTTAGCTTTCCTTTTTCATATACTCTGCAAGGGTACACAGAACAACACACAGGAAAAATTATATAGTTATTTCTTTTTATTATTATATATGGGCAATATAAAGGTATTAAGTGAGGTGAGTCGTAGCTGCTACTTGGTAACATATCCACGTAAGTTGTTTACATATTTTTAACTTTACTGACTGTACTGTAAACACAACCAAACAATAATATATAAATTAAAATATTTAAATAAGTTAAAAACAAATATATTTTAAGATATATAAATCTTGTCTGAAAAAATATTAATTTTGCAGACGCCCATTTAAATATAAGGCAACTGTTTAATATAAATAATTTTAAAAGCTTCATAAAATATTGTTTTTGAATTGTTTGGTTTTGTTAATGAGCAGTTTCTTGTATTATATCTATAATTGAAGGCATTTCCACCATTATATTTTTTGTTTAAAAATCTATTGTCTATTCTTTTGTTTTAAACAGATGTATTAAATTTTGGCGATAGTTCAATACAATTTCATTGAAATATATAAGTATTTTATTTTTATTTTTATGTTCGTTGTGGCTATTAAGGTTTTATTTTAAAACAAACAAATTTACTTTTTTTCTTAACTCTTACGAAAAACGAAAAAAAATCAAGTCGAAATATTTCAACGTCCCACAAAATTAAGTTTCAAATTATAAATTCTATTATTTATAGACTAACTAGTTATAGACTAGCAAGGTTTTGCAAACATTGCTTAAACGGTTCCATAAATAAAAATATGAGTTTAGATCGAATGCAAGTCAACCATATATTACGCATATGATGACATACTCGACAACCTGAATTTATTTATTTGTTAAATGGTCCTTTACATTATACGCCTTTAGATAATTTGTTATAAATTTTTATATAAGTTAGTAAGATAAAAGGTTGGATCAAAAACCATATTAGTACTTTACTATATCTAATATGTAATTTATAATATTTTCCAAAAAATATATCTAAATTAAAATAGTTAATTAATAACAGTGCTCGGTTAGTGTACTAATTATTTTAGTATTTAAGGCTATGGTACAAACAAAAGGGAGATGAGCACACAGATGTCACACGCATTCAAAGGCAGCGACTGAAGCTTTTCACTCGATGCTTGGCACATTGCGACATGCTGTTCATCACATTTTCAAGGCAACTAGATATGAGAACTAAAATAAATAGAGGTACATTTTAAAAGAACTTCTATTCACCGGAATTACTAGAACTTTTGTTTTAACTAATATTTTTTTAATTCTCATATCTTTTTGGACACTTAAGTGTCACCATAACAATGAACTCACCAGTTCCTTTCATTATACAATCTAGCTTGGCAAGCCAGGTTGTTAATACTGTTTCTTTGCTAAGTCCATCTATTTCTGGTAAAGACCTGTGAAAATTTGGACGGTTTGAACATCTAAAGTCAAAAGTGTTAATAATATCCATTAGAGTCAAAGTCAAACAATTCTATACACAATAACTAGTTACATGCTTCGTGTTTTGATCGTCAAATAATTTACCACCGGTTCACTATAAAGTTCAGTCAGTCAGTCATCAGATCTGAGAAAATTTAGCTCTTAGTTATTTTTTTCAAGTCAATTTACAGATGTCATTAGTGACTATGGTACCTTTTGGAGTGGATAGGAGCTCCATCTCGTTCCCAAGGCGTTAAGTATGATATTTTCGTATATTTATAGTATAGAAAGAAAAGTATGGAAGCCGTTGACGTTAACTACTCCAGATTCCAGAATTACATTTCCATTTATAAACGTTGATAGGTTAATATTGGAATATTGAACGAGCAATTATAATTCGTTGTCGAAACGCTTTAAGAAGCCAATTCTGGAAACTGAAATACGAGCTCGGAATATCGGCTTTGCTTAATTTATCATTCTATTTTTAGAAGTTAGAGAACTTAATTCTGTTTATTTATTCATGTTATATTCATGAGATTATTTTCGCTACTATTGGCTAAAATAAACGGTTAGGTGGTGGAAAAATGAAAATTAAACATAATTAATATGTAGATTTATAAATAGATATATGAAATTATAGATACATATATATGAATACATACATATATGTATTAAAAATTTTGTACGAATACATTCATTCAGCTCTAGTAAGCTTATTGGCAATTTCGAAAATCTTTGTAGAAGCAATCTCGTTTAAATTGTGAATGGTACGAATATCTGAATTGAAAACGAATGTTATTTTTCCTTTGAGTTTTATTAAAAGCTACATATTATGCCTGTGAGCTACTATTGATTGTTTTCAAATGACAAAGCTCTATGTAGCTGAGCTTTAAAAAAGCAAGACAATGACAACACTGCTTTATGAAAAAGCTATTTTTTTTATTGACCGATTCTCCTACCTCATGGAGGATAGCTGCTTATCCTAGAGTACAAACTGTTTTCCACTTGCTGCTCATTACAAGAACGTGTTGGGATTCGGAATTAAACACCGCGCTTTGTGTAAATAGATAGTGGAAAGAAGACAGTAGATTTATCCCTGAACAAAAAACAATCAAACCTGACACGTTTTTCGATATTATTTCTGAAGACCTCTCGGAAGTCGTGATGGGAACAAGCTCCGGACTTAACCATCTGTTCCACTCTCTCCGACTTGAGGAACACGTCGTAGTAAGACTGCACTGCATTTTGAAAGGCTTCATCAGCTAGTATTTGTGTCTCTCCTTTAAGGAAAGCCTGGATAAAATATATGACAGTTAGTTACACGCTAGTCTAATCCGGGTATGTACTTGTACCTTGTTACCTTATACATAAAAGAAACACATTTGAAACAATTTTACAAAAAACATATGCGGTCGCAGGAGTATGAAGTTAGGTATCGTTAAAGTTTATATAAAGAGTAATAGATTAAGTCAGTAATTATTTTGTATATAATAATGTATTAGAAGTATATTAAACTTTAAAAATAAATACTACTAATGCTTAACGTACATTTTTAAAGTATTTACCATGAAAACAAATTATGGCATTTATAGCAAGGGCTCTACTTTATTCTAACACTTTTAAAAGGCACGGGCTCCTGTTTCTTATTTCCTTTTTAGAAAAATTCTGAAACTTTGTTAATTGTTGCAAAAACAATACTGTACCTGAAATCTAGCTTGAATAGTTTCGAGTTGGTGCGGCGTTAGCTTAGTATGTCTGCGGGTCATGTCGGTGGGTTGTTTTGCGTTAAACGGGTGAGCTACACATCTTGACACGAATACATACAGTTGGAGACGACGTTTCTTGTCCTCTTCTAGTTTTTCTATTTTTTCCTAAGTAAAAAAATAGGTTTATCATTAGAGGATGGTATAAATTATAATCTCTATAAATTATAATCTCTATAAATTATAATCTCTCAAATTATAATCCTCTAGGAAAACGTCCAAGACGGACTCTTGGACGTTTTCCTAGAGGCGCGGGTTCAAATCCCGCTGCGTTCAAATTTTTATACGTTTTCTAAAAATATGCTTTTTAATAAGGTTATTATAAGGTTTATATATGTCGATGTAATTTCGCCTAATTCCACCATATTGCCGTAGAAATAAGAAATACAGTTTGTTATTACATCGAATCTCACATACTACTAATCATTTAACACATATGTAATGCTTTAGTCACACGCTTGCCTTTCTCTTCTAGTATGGCTTAGAAATGTGAAATTTTTCGCATGAAATCTGGTTTTTTCATTTGTTAGTTATGAACAATTTGTTTGATTTTCATATAATAAAAAAAACAAACGCAATACAATGCATACCATTAAAATATAAAAAATCTGTATATATAGTTATATATACATGTATATAAAATTAATTAGAATGTGCTTAAATGAAGGTAATATTAAATACAATGACAGATTTGTTGTATTATCGAGAAAAGAAAACAGGTCTATAAATATGAAAATGTTCCAAGTCTGAATAGAGCTTCGCTACACAAACTTTAGTGTTTCCGTATAAACTAACAAAAATTTTTCAAAATTATCAGATAATTCGTAATAATTTTACTAATAATGAACTCTTCGTATATACTTAGTCTTGCCATAAATATTGTTAGAAAGAAAAAAAATTATAAATTACAATGTATTAGTTTATCACAAATTACAAAAATATATAAAGCTTATTCGATATTCGAGGTCTCCATTGCATTACTGTGATACAGTCCTTATAACGTTGAGGCCACTTATCAATAGCAGAACGTACACTTGCTATGGGAAACGTTAAAAATAATATTAACAAATAACATGTTCAAATTCTATCGCTAAATGCGTTCCGTTGCATAAATTTAGCCAAACTTTAAGTTGAGCTAAACCTTAGCCGTAAATTGTACATCCAAGAAGTTTAAAACTTCAATTGCATAGTTTGAGGCTTCGTCTTTGTTTGTTGCACAGTTAAGAAATTTTAATCAATGCCATTGTACCAGTAATTTCAATTTGAATTACGGAGTTAAAGTTGTCCAGTTTTACTTAACCAGTCGTTAGTTTTGTGGTTAGCAATGATGTTTGGAAATACTGATGATTGATGACTGATTCGTGTTTGAGGCAAAATTACAAAATTTGGATAATCAAAATTATTCCGCTTCAGTGACAGGAAGTCAGTACTTGCTCTTCCAAAGCTTTAGCAGATTGTCTATTGATTGATCTGTTGTCAGTTGAAGTTTCTTCACATAACATCTTAGATTTGATGATTTGAGGCAAGCGTTTATTTCATCAGACGCAATTGTGAAAATTGTTGCAATTACCAGCAGTATATTTTTTTTACATTTTTTAAAGTGTTATTCCCACACTAAGGAAATTGAGAAAGATTTTACAAATTTCTGCTATCCCGAAAAAATCTCTCTACAGAGATGCTAACAACAAATACAAGTTGTAATAAGCGTATAAGAATTTCAACGTAGCTGGATGTAGAATGCATGGCTTAGCGGTCAGAGCGCTTGAACAGTTTTCAAGAGGCGCGGGTTCAGATCCCGCTGCGTTCAAATTTTTATACGTTTTTTAAATATGTCAATTACTAATATAATATAATATATGGAAATTGCCAGACAGTAAAATCATTGCACCTCCGAAACGTTTCGAGTCACTGCGTAGATGTTTAAATGTTCGGTTAAATGCTTCCAATATGCGTTTATACGCCTTTGTACAGTCCGTGATGATGATTTTCGATTCTACTTAAACTTTAGCCATTGCAGTGTGTTTTGCAATATCACATTGACTGTTTAATAGCTTTTTGAAATGAAACTATTTTAACCGGATTAATCGCGTATAATTTTGGTATTCGAAAATACATTTTTAGAACCCGACGTTTCTTATTATATTACTTATTATGTTTAATAGCTTTAAGATTTAACGCTGAATAAGCCATACGGTATCTAACAGTGTGGCTGCTATTCTAGAAAAAGCAACTGCAATAGCAATTTTGTTGCCCGAACAGTGGCTAAAACTGCTGACATGAGGAATGTATTACCAGTTGCATTAGGGGCATCTCTACCTTCATTAACGTTTTATATACTATTTATTGCCTTGTTTCGTTTTATTGTTCGATTGATTCGTATTCGAATCCGTTTGAACTATTAAATCTAATACAATGTGATCATATTCACGCTCCCATTAAAGTTCTCGATTAAATGCGTCATTCATTCCACGATATGGCGTGCCTAATTTGACTATAAAACTATTGAACATGAGGTAACACATAACTTTGTCCAAGAAAGAAGCCTAATTTACTCCTTGTTATATCAGCTATCTGCCAGGGAAAGTCTCATCAAAATCGGTCCAACACTTTGTATATGTACCATGATATGTAATTTAGTAAGCGGTTATTTTAAGATTACAAACAGACACTCTAATTTTATTTATTTGTATAGATTTCGATGATTAGACAAAATGCGGCGTTGACTCTAAGTTCTTCTGCCTACTCTTCTATACGCGAAAAGGCTTTTTAATTTCAAATCTTTCGTTACAGGTACAAAGGAATATCTTATTAAATAACAAAACTTAATATAATACCTTTTTTAATATATGTAAATAATGTTTAAAAGAAAAAAACAAAAAAGAAATATGACTGTGTAAGTTTAGTTGCGTGAGATATCACTATTAATAAAGGTTTTACAAACATAAGGTTATATTAGTAGTTGCACGCTAGTCTTTGTTAGGAACTTGTATACGTAATATTTATTTTGTACTTCAATTTGCTGAAAGCTTAGTTCTACTGTAGAAATTCTACTGTAAAGGAAATACAACTTATTTAAAATATCACTTTAATAATTAAGTACTAATAAGGCTGCCAGGGCGTTCATGCTTATTAAATAATAATTCTATTATAAATTTGTTATAATTAAATCTCTAGACCAACGAGACACAATGGGAGAGCATCTGGTTGTAAACGCGATGTGTATAGGATCAGCCCCCGTTTGGGGAGCGATTATATTTAAATTAGTTTTATGTACCTGCTCTGATAAGATAAGGCGCGGCGTTGCGTTTTAGACTGCGGATAACGGAGTGTCATGACACTAGGTTCTCTCTGTCAACCCTGCTATGCAGGATAAAGGGTGAATTTTTTTTAGGACCGTATAAAATTAAAGTGTGTAAATAATAATACTTTAAAGAATGTTTAATATATATAAACTTTGTTTTTAAATATATATATAAAAATGTAGTCAATATATATATTTTTATTTACCTGAGGGTCTTGATCTTTATCGGAGTGACTGGTGCCAGAGGGACTGGGTGAGGGTGCCGGGGCTTCCCCGGAGCTCGCACTCCCCGTGGACGTCCTGCGTAAAAACGATCTAAACGCTCTATAGCATTAAATCGTCAATGTAAGTGATCTTAGTTCACACAAACTGATATTGTTATTTTCGTTTTTATAGAATTATTGAAATTGAAGTCCTGTATTTTTGGCTTTTTTATGTGAAACATCAAAGACTTTTTGACCTTGACCTTTGATGGATTAATATCAGTGTGTGTAAACGTATGGTTATGTTGTGGTACTACCAAGCTACCTATAATCTATGTCAAAAACACTATTTAAGAAACTACTTAACATATTATCTATATAAATCTAAGCAAAAGTTAACAAAAATATATATGTATAATTTATTTTATATTTCAAATAAACTTATACCTCTTTATACTAGAATTTAAATAGCTGCTTAAAAGAATGGGATTTGAACCCGTCAGTAAAGCTTTCTTAATTTAAACTGACTTCAATTGTACTTCTATACTATAACAAATACATATTAGTTTTAGACAGTTTAGAAAAAGATACAATTTATTTATTTTATTTTAAATAAGAAAAATTAATAAATTTGAGACCATCCAGGCGCAGGTTTGATTCCCACTCGGGGAATTAATTATATTTTAAATATTTTCATTTTCTCCGGTCTGGTACCTTAGACAAAGCGCGGCGGTGAGTTCCACCACTATACTATACTCACAGTCTCGATTTCAGGGTAGTGGAGAACGGAGTGTCTTGCACTTGGTTCTCTCTAATTATCCTGCTATGCGGGAAAAAGCGTAAAGCGCGATGACGATTTAACTAGGAAACTTTCTAAGTTGTACTTTTGAGTTTAAAAAAACAATATTGTATTACTTTTAAATAATAAATATAATTCTACCTAAAATAGCATTACTTACACTAATGTTTACTTAAAATGGGAATTGTACCCGCTTTAATTATAGTCTACATGTCTATTTCTATACTATAGCTCAAAACCTGTAATGTTTCATGAAACGAAATGTCCGTGAGCTATTTTTTGTATTTAAGTATATTTATATTTTAAAGCTCATTTAAATATTAAAAAATACCTTTTAACTTTTCTAATCTTTGAATTCTAATAAATAAATGATTTATTAGAATTCTATCTTTATTTAGAAATATTATTTTAATATTTAAATGAGCAATAGGTATTTCCGATATACTCACTGGGGGGGAGCGAGCGCGGCTGCCTCCCGCTGTCGTGTAGCCGGGTGGAGCGGGGCGGCGAGTGGCGCTGTCGTCAAAGGACTTGGGCCTGTGTGAATAATTTATACTTAGTTATATATAGCTAGCTATATGTCTTGTTATTTAATATAATTGTTTTTTTTTTAATTTCTGGGCTTAGGGAGAAATAAGTTAACATTCAGCGTTGGTGTATACTGAAACTTTATTACATAAGATATGCTTTGAAATTTTACTGTAATTTTATATAAAAATTGAGGCCTTCTAAACTAAACTACACTAAATGATTGTCGGTTCGAGTCGACATTCCGGGAAATGGTTATATTTGTATAAGTTAACAAATATAAGTTGTAATAAGCGTATAAGAATTTCAACGTAGCTGGATGTAGAACGCATGGCTTAGCGGTCAGAGCGCTTGAACGGTTTTCAAGAGGCGCGGGTTCAAATCCCGCTGCGTTCAAATTTTTATACGTTTTCTTAATGTCTTTTTCAATTTCCTTAGAGTGGGAATAACACTTTAAAAAATGTTAACAAACTATATATATTTATATTGTTTTCATTTTACCGATACAAGACAAAGCGCGGCGTTCTGCCACTCAACACGCAATGTCTCGGTCGGTAGAAAATATTTTTTTTTAAGTATATTGATAAGATTTTGCCTATTTAGTTGGTATTTTTCATTTATTCATTGTGTTTTTGATTTAGTCACGTATCTACAGAATTGGGAGGGTTATTAATGTAGACAATGATAGCAGCTTCAAATGTTATGTAGAAAAGTCAATCCCATTCAAGGATTCGGATCAATCATGTATAGTGTTGGGTTCGAATAGTTACTTCATAATACGTTTTATGAGTACTAACGTGCTTAAACTTATTTTCTCTTTATACTGCACCTTTTGAAAAGGACTTTAGATTTATGGTATAATAATAACATAACATAATATAAAAGTTTTTTATTTCGCACCAGCGGTGCGGTGTAAAATTTTTGTAGAGTTAAGCCGGCTTAAAAAATAAATATAAAAATCTAGGATGGTAATATATATATATTCCTTTTAATTTTACGTCGAAATTGTCTTGTATCTCACAAAATAAGTCTTTGTAGTGGTTTTATTAGATTACTTATATATATTGATAATTGATTTATTTGTAACAATTTACAAATACAGATGGGAATCGTGTTATATTGACACATCAATAGTGCACAATATAAGATACATAGTATATGAAAAAATTAAAAATATTTAAAAATAAACCAATAGGACTACGATGTAGCCAGAAAACAAAGTTTTAAGCAAAACTAATAGCATTATTCAGCCCTTCGAATAAAGTTATTAGTAGTAAAGACCAGGTATTTACGCCTTATCGAACGTTTATTTAATCAATCTATCATTTGTATCATTTAGCTCGTACCAATATCTAAATTACCGGCACGTGTAGCTTAAATACTACCTAGCGTTTGAGTGTGATGTTATCGTGAAATACATTTCGTTAATATTTCTTGATATTTGTAAGTATTAATTAAAAACTTAGAAATATAGAGGTATCAATTAAAACCAATAGACCTATTTAAGCGTACATGCAACATGAACCTCACTTTGTAATGAAATATATATATAACAAATTATATTTATTTTAGTAATTTTATGTTTTTCAGCATTCCTTTTTCATATAAACTTTAAGTAATAGTCAATTTTCATACTCCATCGTCTTCATGATTCTCGTACAAAGTTATTTCTTCATGTGTTCAAATATAATGATGATTATTATGTATATATGTACATTTTCGTATATAGCATAATTTGAATCAAACCAATTACAAGCCGCTCACACCAATTGAGCTCTTTCATCTTGAGCGTTGAGCGTTTTTCTATCACCTACCCATTTTTTTTATATTGCAGCTTTCACGATTCCGCCCGTATTTCCCGTATGCCCGTAGTCACAGAAAACCGTTCTTCTCGCCCCGCTTGAAGTCGAGCCGCGCTTCAGCCGGTACCAGAGCGAAGAAATTAAAACATTTTGAATATAATTACTCTCCTGCGTGGGAATTGAATCTAAAACCAGCGCGTGTATAGTAACACGGGTCTCCATTGCGCTATAGTGGTCGCGTATACTTAGTCTGGCTATAAATACTGTTATAATTAAAATTAACAAAATATTACTTTTGGAATCTGTCTTATTTTCGCGCAAATATATTGTAAAATGTTTTGTGATATTAAAATAGATTGGGGTGATAAAGAGAACCGAATCACTGTGATTGCATTACATAAAGTAGTTATGGTGCCAGATACAATTTCTAAAATTAAATATATATATACGTATATGTATTTAAAATTTTGTACGAATACATTCATTCAGCTCTAGTAAGCTTATTGGCAATTTAGAAAATCTTTGTAGAAGCAATCTCGTTTAAATTGTGAATGGTAGCGTAATATCTGAATTGAAAACGAATGTTATTTTTCCTTTGAGTTTCATTAAAAGCTACATATTATGCCTGTGAGCTACTATTGATTGTTTTCAAATGACAAAGCTCTATGTAGCTGAGCTTTAAAAAAAGCAAGACAATGACAACACTGCTTTATGAAAAAGCTATTTTTTTTATTGACCGATTCTCCTACCTTATGGAGGTTTTCCACTTGCTGTTCATTAAAAGAACGTGTTGGAATTCGGAATTAAACACTGCGCTTTGTGTGAATAGATAGTGGAAAGAAAACTATTCGAAATAGATTAGGAAAATGGTTAATTTTTCGAATCGAAACCATGACTAAAGTTAACAGCCGTTTGCAACCGAAAAATAAGGGATATTATTTTGTTATCTCATTTCGTCCATATTTTTTTATTACATTTCTAATATAAATTTAGTTTAGTTATATACACCATAACGTACTGTACTTGATTATGTAAAGAGTTACAACTCAACAAAAAGAACAAAAGGCTTATTGCTTCAAGCGATTTCTTTCATCATTTCATTGTCTATATTAAAATCATAAGAATGTTTTTTTTTCGTAACAAAATTGATTAAACGTTATATTTCAAATCTTTCATATTGAGTTCAGACGACGATGATCACAGCGATTGGATGTGGGTGTGATCCCTTCTCAGAGAAATTGTTATATGTATATTATATACATTTCTTCGCTCTGGTACTAGACAAAGCGCGGCGTTCAATCTAACACGCAATATTTCGAATTCGGCCGGATACTGGAGAACGGAGTATCTTGACACTAGCTTCACTCTCATTACCCTGCTCTGCTGGAAAGTGTAGTGTGCTTTGTGTAGTGGTATCATAAGGTATCATAATATATTTGTTGTTAACTTACATCACACTAAACCATCTCTAGCTGAAAGAGAACTGACTTTTGCTTGGAGACCTCAAGAGGAAACCGTCAAATTAGAACCATAGTGTCGCAAGGGTGCCTCAGATGAGGGTCGAACCCCTGCTTGCGACACCGTTTGTAGCGGGGAGCTAAGTCTACTGGTTAAGGTCCTTGATGAACTGTAAGAATTAGATGGCGTCGTCCCGTTGGAAAATTTGGACCTAGTCTCCTCCGGCACGGAGGGGTTTTGTAGTGTGTGCGTTTGTGAGTGTGTACAGAAGATTGCGCGGCTCGGCATGGATTATGTGTGATATCGTAATTGCAGGCGTTTACCACCAGCAGGTTCTGATGAGTAGCGGCTTTTAGAAAGCTTGCGACAATGCTCTTTGATGGAGTGGAGTGGAGCCTTAGTGTCTCTATATAGGTCTATATTGCGTACGTACCACGGTTCAACTAGTAAAAACACATACATACAAACACACGAATTTTGTCATTGTAGTATTCATATTGTAATTAACTGAGAATAATTAACAAATAATTTAACCTTCCTTCAAATCGATTAGCGTAGTTACTTTTATAATTTCACTCGCCGTTGCTTCGGTATACATATTTTTATTAATATCAATTTAAAAAATATGTAAATGAAATTGTAATAACAATCTTTAAAAAAAACTTTTAACAAGACGAACTGAAAATGACCAGAGTTTTTAAAGCACAAGGTGTCGACGCTTCCATTATTAAATTGGGAAAGTAAAACGTCAACTTTTTACGAAGAAATATAAAAGTTTTATCATTAAAATTTGAGGCTATTACGTTGAGCTTTTGGATTTTAATCTTGAAATGAAGATTTTATAGCCATGATATATTATTTATGTGATGCCTGTTACTGAAACAAACCAATATAGCTTTTACTATAGCCTTCACTGATATAAATCGAACACTGCATTGCGTTTAAAGTAAGACACTGATATACTGCCACACGATGGCTTGGTTAAATTAAAATATTTAAATCTGAAAATGATTAATTTATTATATTTTTACACGTTTCAAATGTTTTACAGAATGTAATAGCAATCATACTCTTTGCGCGTTTTAAAGATTGTTTAGTGGTAAAAGATACAGACTGACAAAATCATATTTTCCATAAATATAAAATATATTTTATAGCTCCCTCATAGCCTAGTCTAGGCAGACAGAGATTAGTGACAGGACACTCAGTTCTCCGCTTTCATTCTGAATTCGAGTGGCGTTACTCAATGCCACGTTACTTACCAGAGCGAGGAAATGAAAATAGCCACTGCGCTACCATATCCTTTATAAATAATCGTAGAGTAAATCCCTCCTAATAGTGTTTTAAATCACATTCATCTTATACTGACAAATTTATCACCTTTTTACAAAACTCAAATAAAAAAAGAAAAAAGAAATGTAGGGTCTTCTCTAAACACGAATAGTTGTGAATAAACTAAAATCTCAAATGGTTATTAGTTTGTAGAGTACATTGAAATACGTAGTTATATCAATGAGAAAGTAGGCAAAGGAAGTTAAATGATTGTATTTCCACATCAGTAGAGCAAATGGAACGTTTTGTTGGACGAAGTTTCTAAGGTTACGGAGATACCCTATTTTAGAAAGATTTTCGGGCTTTATATATAAAGTACGTGAATGTTTAGGATTCAGTTATTAATTTTACTTTTTTTTAAAGTGTTATTCACATACTTAGGATATTATGTAAAAACATTTAAAAAAAATTGAATTTCAAGCAAGCGGTTTCCACGAAGTTTCCGCTATGTTTTTTTTATTAAATTTCTAGTTACAATCATTTTAGTTTTATTGGAATTTCGTCCTTGCTTAATTGAGAATTTATAATTAATATAAACAATTTGAAGCGAAGTTCTTAATTTGTTACTAGGAATTGCTGTTCAAATTGTTGATAGTTTACAATTTTCAAGAGATGCTTATCAGAAAGTAATTTAGAAATTAATTGGTATTTTGTAATTATTAAGTTTAGCTTCGTCAGGAACAATGTAAGAAAATATTTCAAAGTTATATTACATATATATTGTATCTTTTGGCGTATTTTGGCGTAAGCCTAATGTCAAAACACTCCGTTCTACACTTTCCGCTCGACTCTAATAAATTGCGTGTTGAGTGGCGGAGCTCAACACCGCGTTTTGTCTTGTTACCAGAGCGGAGAAGTCCAAATAATTTTAACATTTCTAAAGTGTTATTCATACACTTAGGAAATTGAAAAACCATTTTTAGAAAACGTAAAAAAATTGGATTCGAACCCTAGCCTCTTGGAAACCGTTTACGCGCTCTGACCGCTTAGCCATGCGTTATCTAAAAATATAAATAAAAATAATTTAAAAAACTGCCCCGATTGGAAATCGGACCCACAGCCAAACTCTGTCACACTGCGCCACAATGGTCTCTGGTGTTTTATAGACAATACATTAACTAAGTAATTCATTACTATATTCTTTTATATTTATTTTTTACCTGGTAGGCCCGCGGTTGAGCCTCTCGGGAGTTCAGGCTTGCCTCTAACTGATGGTCGTCCACCGGCAAGACCACCCGGGGGTACCGCTGTGGACAAGTAAAATGAATTAAGTACAAAGTTTTAGCATAACCAAGTCATTTAGGGAGGTATGGAATAGAATAAAATAATGTTATTGCACAAAAAAAAAACCAAGAGAAAAAGAACACATATGTATACTAAATGTATAAATATGTATAGATAAATAAAAATAATTAAATGTGTAATATGTATCTATATTTATTTAAAAACATTTTTCTCTACGGACAGTGAAGTGGAATTGTGTCATATATAATTACATACATATATGGTTGAAATTTCGTTTTTTAGAAAACGTTTAGTTTGAACGTAACGGAATACGAACCCGCACCTCTTGAGAACTGTCCAAGCGCTCTGACCGCTAAGTCATACCTTTGAACCATATGTTCAAAACGATTTCTAAAAGGCGCGGGTTCAAAACCAGCTACGTTCAAATTTGTATACGTTTACTTAAAATTGTGTTTATATCCTTAGTTTACTTTAAAAAGGTTAGAAATTATGTGTGGCACAAATTTCTTGAGACTAAGCGCGGCCTTGTGTTTTATTATCTAATTTATTTACTTTAAACACAAAATCGACAACATAGTAGATTACATTGGAAACATTCTTCACAGCAGTTTCACGATTTTTACCGCATAACAGACATTGCGTATTGAGTGACGGTACTCAATGACGCGCTTTCTTTTGTACCAGAGAGAATAAATTAATAGAATTTTTGTACACCAACCTAATTCTTGGTTTTTTGGTCTTCTCTCTGTAAGGGTTGCCTGGAAGAGATCACCTGTGGTGTAAAGGCCACCTTTACACCAAAATTGTAACTGGTTTTCTATTGTTACTTATGTATTTATCTTGGTGTAATAAAGAATTAAATAAATTATATTAAATTAATTTAAATATAGGCATCCCTCCAAGTGTTAAACGAACCTACCAATCGCGTTTGTCAGACACTGTCCCACAGAGTACCACGGTGGCCTAAACATTGGAAGATAAACTTACCCTTAAGTAAGAATACTTAACAAATTTTTATACGAAAAAGCTATATAAATAATAGATTAAACATAATTTCAAGTATATTACAAGAAATAAATGATTAATGTATACAGATTCTCAAACAGAATATTTTATTACGAAATCATAATAGATGGCTATGTCGTGTGGTTGAGATGTAGTTAGCTTACTCGTATACTGGAGAAATGGTTATAGATTCAAACTGTACAATAATGAATGTAAAATTATTCGAATTTTTATTAAATGAAGAGATGATGAATTTGTTTGAGAACTTAGGGCGAGCTTCTAACTTTTTTTTCATTTTAAATTTCAGACTTACCCGCATAGCATGGAAGACAAAGGGAACCTAGTGTCCTTGGGAACCTAGTAGTACTCTGTTCCGACTGCTGAAACTCAACGCCGCGCTTTGATTTACCAGAGCGAAGAAATGATAATAGTTAAAATATATTCATATCTCCAAGTGGTGATCCTCAATCAATCTCGTTTACAATCACGCATACCCGCTGCACCACGATACAATGGCATGAAAATAAAAAAAATATTTTAAAATATAATTTAGGTTAACTATACCAGAGCGGAGAAATGGAAATATTTTTAATATAATCGAACCCATGACCAATCGCGTCTACAGTCAGACTCTATTGCTGATCACTGCGCCATGATGGCCTCTAAGTTATTCGTGAATAATCTATTTCCATCTAAAGTGAATGAGGAAAACACAAAAATATAACAAAAATTCCCTATTAAGTAAAATTACTTAGGCGTGGCTGGAGAAAGCCCCAGAAGCTAATCTGAATTGAATGTCCCATTTTACATTTAGATATAAATTGATTTTTCGTATGAAACTCTAGATTATATTTACGTAAATACATTGAAAGGACGTGGCTAGTTTATATATTGAATTGATTTTTTTTTGAGCCTTTCATCCTGTCTTCGAGACTATTGCTAACTGAGCCATTCATATTTTTTCTTTGTTTCTTTGACTGATACTATTTTCCAAAACAACTACGAAGGTTTAATTTGTACCAAAAATACTCACTATCTAAAGGTATAAAAATTTCAAGGCAAGGCTCGAAAGAACATGTACTTTAATTGGCTAGAGCTTAGCTTTGATGGGCCATAAGGAAAGCTTACATAAACTATACAGGTTTATATTAGAAAAATAAATAAATTTATAAATCATTGTGCATATTGTGGGTTCGATACATACTCGGGAAATTATTATATTTAAATTGTTTTCACTTCTCCTCTCTGGTAAAACGAAGCGTGGCCTTGAGTTCCGCCTTGATTTGGTCAGAAAGTGGAGAAAAGTGGAGAACAGAGTGTTAAGGCATCAGCTTCTCTCTGACTACGTAAAAAAGTCAAAGCTTTACCCAAACTTTAAACATTAAACCCCAAAATCCTACGAAAATAGAATGAAGTACTTAATTTGTACATGATAATGACGGAACTCCATTTCCAGATATTGGAAATCTAGCGCAAAACGATCGATGTCAAGGACGAAGCGTTATTGGTTGCAGTAAACTAATTTATTGCAAACCACTAACAGTTCACCCCTTTTTGGATACATTTCTATGCTTAAGAGAGTTCAAGTTATACAAGACATACCAATTTACGTGCAATATACTTTTATTACTTAATTATATTGTTTTAAGTTTTTCTTTATATCTGTTTTATTTGCTGATAGTTGTAATTGGTATTTGGTGATTTCAAAAATAATTTGTCATCTACAAAGAAAAGTTTAAATCCGTCTGAAATAATGGCGGTGAAGGTTTTTGTAAATTTGAATAAACAACGTTAAATTACGAAATTTAAATCACCTTACTTAATTTAATTCTAACTTACTAGAATTAAATTAAGTTCAGTTAATTTATTATCACGCGCTAAGTTTAAATTTAAGTCGGATTAATATTTTATATACATATCTCACTCAATGTAATAATTTTAACAAACGTTTATATTAGAGTGATTTTAATTATTTAATTTATTATCACAAATACATAATAAATTAGACACTTTTGAATCGTCAATTAACTTAAAAATGTAAATATTCTTAGTATCTATAAATATTCTAGTCTCTGAATTTAGTTCTGAAGAAAAGAACCGATGTGACACTCAACCTAATGTATAATAACATAATGTATACAAATAAATAAAGTTAGAGTGTCTGTTTGTAATATTAAAGTAACTGCTTTTTAATAAATGCATATGTATGTATACACGGTATACATACATATGCATTTATGTATAAATAATATGTCAAAGTAACATATTTTTCAATTTTTGTTTGTTTGTCTGTCTGCCTGTTTGTTTCAGCTAATCTTTGGAACAGTTGGGCCGATTTAGACGGGAGATAGCTGATGTAATAAGGAGTAACTTAGGCTATTAATATTTTCCACGCGAACGAAGTCGCAAGCATAGCTAGTTTTATGATAAGCTTATAGCTTGCCGAGTGAGCATGGACGGCATTTTATTCCACACTGTAACATTATTTCTTTTGTACAGCTTCAAGCTGATTCCCGCATAGTAGGGTAGTCAGAAAGAACCCAGTGTCAAGACACTACGTTCTCCACTTCGCCACGCTGTGCTGTCTTGTGTACCAGAGCGGCAAATTATATTATTTTAAATATAATCGATTATTACCTCCAGTGGCAATTTAACTCACTACCATCGCAAATACAGTCTGACGCTGTCACACTGCGCATCAATGGCTTTCTTATACTTATTTAAATCTTATTTCTTCACAAATACACACACACACTTAGCCAATTCTATCTATCCAAATGAATGAATTATCTAAAATAGATATTTGAAAATGGTAATATTGAGAGCGGCTCGAGCATTTCAGGATATTGAGAATCGATATCAATTGAAAGGCGTTACATCTCCCTGCATGTTGAATATATGTATGTGGCTCTTTAAAAGTTTTCAGTCTATATATTTGGATATTTTTAAAGATTTTTTTTTTTTTTATTAGAAAACTAAATTTTATATCTTATTCATACTTGAGTATAATTTGTTTCCGAATTCTACTAGGAAGTACGTTATTTATTACTAGTTGTCGCTCTCAGTTTTGTTTGGATCGGCTTTTTATTTCCCTATTACTATGCTATATTATTTGCTATTTCCATTTTTATCTTTCGTAGTCTCCATTATAAAACGTAGCATCATATTTTGTGCTTTTTTCATATAAGGCCTTCGGACGGAAAATGAAGAATGGAGTGCCTTGACCAGATATACTGGGGGCTTTTCGTGTAACTCACAATATCTAAGGAGCGGAGAGTTCACAACAAGCTGTCACAGTGACATGACACTAACTTCATATAGAATCGTGTCCCTCACTTCGCTGTCTTATTAAATACTTAAGACGCACGTAGATAAGTATATATATAGAATTTAATAATATATACTTGTAAATTTTAATACATTCCAAATATACTCATCATCATCTCTATATATCATAAAAATATAACTGATAATACAAAATATTAATGATAGATTAATATTTTGCATGAGGGGCATTTATCAATAAAATTGAACCCTAAACAAATATTTTTAATAATAATATATGTCGTTACTTGTTTAAAGTTAATACTTTGTTTAAGTTGTAAACAGAATATAAGATTGAGGCCATTGTGGTGCAGTGCGACAGCGTCTGACTGTATACTCGATGGTTGTGAGTTCGATTCCCACTCGGGGGTATATTATTATTATATTTAAAATATTTTCACTTTCCGGTGCCAAGAAAAAGCGCGGCGAGTACCACCACTCAACTCGCAATGTCTTGGATAATGGAGGACGGAGGAAATGGAGAACGAAGTGTTTTGACACTGGGTTTCTCCCTCTGATAATCCTGCTATGCGGGAAAAATATACACCTTTACCTTGTAACTTTGAGGGCTGTTTCTTGTGTTCATCCTCGCTGTCTTCCTCGGATGAGCTCGGATCAATCATGTTGCTGGATCTGAAACAAATATTTTAATATAAAAAAACATTCGTCATCTTTATACTTATTTAATTGTTCGAAATACACCATCGCCATCATAGTTGACTTTAAAATTTCTCGACTGTTCTCAAGGCATCTGGTTTCGAATACGATAGGTACGAGTAGTGTATTTAGTATAAGTTTCGTGGTTCTCTCTCTCTCTTTCTCTATATATATGCTAAGGTTGGCCATAAATACTGTTATAATTAAAAATAAACAAACTATTACACGGCACAGAAGCAACTTTTATACATATGAAAATTTTTGTATAATTAAGCAATATTTTAACAAACAAAATGACTGTATTTATGCTGAAAGCTTTAAATATATTTTTTGACATTTTTTAAAGTGTTATTCGCACATTTAGGAAATTGAAGAAGACATATTTAGAAAACGTATAAAATTTGAATTTGGATTTGAACCGGCGCCTCTTGAAAACCGTTCAAGCGCTCTGACCGCTAAGCCATGCGTTCTACATACAGCTGCGTCGAAATTCTTATACGCATATTACAATTTATATTTGTTGTTAGCATCTCTGTAGAGAGTTTTATAAAAAATTCTGGTTCTAAATAAGTTTCCCAATTAGTCAACAGAGTATAACGTGGTTAACCGCTTTCGTTGGTCAAAATCGGTTGTGGGTTCGATCCCCACTTGGGGGCATGATTATATTTAAAATAATTTCATTTCTCTGCTCTAGTACTTAATACAAAGCGCGGCGTTTAGTTCCGCCGCTCAACACGCAATGTCTCGATTTCGGGCAGAAAGTGGATAACGGAGTGTCATGACATTAGATTCTCTCTGACTACCTTTTTATGCGGGAAAAAGCGTGAAGCTGTAAAAAAAATCCAATGGAAATGGGATGGTCAGGGTTTTACTTTTTATAAAAAAATTTAAATCGGGTCATAAAGTCCATGCAATCGAAGTCACTGGCAGCAATTAGTGAAATAGAGCTTTTTAATGTAAATCCTTTAATTAGTCCAAGCTTAGCTTTTAACTTCTTTAGATCAAAGCTTATCCTGGCCTTTAATTAGTAGGTAAAATATTTAGTTAAGTCCATCAAAGGTAAAGTAAAGTATTATTTTATAATAGTTATAAATAGCATTCGTATATATTTTTTCTATTTTTTTATTATTATTATTAGATTACTATATGATATATGTACTTCTTTTTTAGCATTTTCAAAGTTTAATTCACATACTTAGGAATTTGAAATACATTTTTAAGAAGACATAAAAATTTGAACACAGCAGGATTCGTGCCCGCGCCTCTTGGAGACCGACCAAATGCTGACCGGTCTACATCCGGCTTCGTCGAAATTCTTATACGCATATTACAATTTATTTTTATATTTTCTTAATGTACTCCTTTTTCAATAGTTTCACAAATATATATTTGACATAGTTTATATATAGAGAAGAAGCGCAGAAAAAAAAAATTTATATAATATATACTACACACTACCATATGCTTGAATAATACTTTTTTTAAAATTAAAATGCGCGTTGCTAATGTAACATGCCTATATTTTACGCGACTACTACAAGTCTACTAGAAATATCCATAGTTTTGTGTCTTTACGATATAATTGTGGGTTCAAGTCCCATCGATATATGTGTCGATGTAATGTGAAATCAATTACTAGTAACAAGATTCCTATCCAATTATACAATTAGGTAAAGTAACTTAAAAATTAATTTTGTTTTAATAAATTATAAAAATCTTATAATAAAAGAAAAAGCAAAAGAAAACCAGTTTCAAATATATAGATAAACAAATAAAATATCAATTTTGATAAACAAAAAGTACAGAGTATAAAAAGGTAACGAAGTTATAATAATACTCGATCACTAATTGGTTTCGTTCATTAAAAAACAATAGAAACTTTGTAATGACAATTTAACCACTGATTTCTTTCAGCTTTAGCTTTCAACCAAGTGACAGGACAGTGGAGAAATCGAGACATTGCGTAATGAGTGGTGGAGCATAAAGCCGCAATATAATTTATATGATTTAATAAAAGATAGTAAAATATTATCTACTCATCGAATTGCTTGTCTATTTAAACCTATTTTTAGTAAAAGTATAAAAGAAAATATATATATTTTAACGCACATGAATTTGAGTCTTGAAAATCATTCAAGCGCTTTGACCGCTAAGCCATGCATTCTACATCCGGTTACGTCGAATTTCTTATACGCTTATTACAACTTATATTTGTTGTTAGCAATATAATAATAAAATTTTAATAAATTCATATTTTTATACGTTTACTAAAAGTATACACATAGTTTATTCAAGACAGGTAACAGGTTTACACATTTTTTATATATATTTTTCAGGTTTACACATTTCTCATTTAAAGCAGGGTAGACTGTAAAAACCTTATCTTACTTTACCCTAAGTGTTTAAATACTCAGTTTCCTATTTTCCACCAAATTTCATGACATTTTGGGTTGAATGGGGAAACCTAGGCGTTTCTTAACAGAGCTGTCTAATGGAAATGGAAATAAATCAAATGGAAAATAAATGAAGTATTATTATTATCTCGATTAAGAATCGAACCAACAACCATCAGTAAGATAATGCCTCACAGCGCCACTGTAGCCTCTAATTGCGAAATCTAAAAGCACATCATTCATGCTGCAGTGGATCAATAATCTCAGACAGTTCATCTGTCACTTCTAAAAGGCAATGCCATCTAAATCGAAATAAAATCTTTTCTTTCGCGAAAAAGCTTTGAAAGATTTATAAAGGCATGTTGTGTTTTGTACTCAGCTAAAAATAGCTGAGTGGTATTGCACGAAAGCCGTTTTCTTTTATGCTAAGAAAAAATCTTGATATATATATCATAATTAGCATAATATAATAACTTTTTCAATATTCTTTTGACAGATCGTTGTAAGTTATATATTGAGTCTAGACGCTTTGAAGGTTACCTGTTTGATTCCCACGCAAGGTAAATGTTATTTTCGGCACAATTCTTTGCATTAGTAACTTTTTCCGCATATCAAGGCAGTCAGAAAGAAATAGTAACGTGGCACTCCGTTCTCCGTTTTGCAACTATAGTATTTAAGAATAATCTACATATTTAATGGGAAAATTGGGAGGCACAAAAAAAATATATTATTTATATGAAACAATTTTGCTACATATGAAGCTTGGTAGCTGGATTTGAATCTGTGGCTTTGAATTTAGATTTACAGTTTTCCTAGCATATAAGATATTGAAGATTAAAAAATCTGTATATAATTTTTATGTGGATATATCCTGAATTTGTGAATAATATTGTAAACCATAAAAAGATCACAAATCGACTATAAGTCAGTAAATTAAGTAAGTGAATACGCAATCTCCTATTTTTCTATCCTAAGGGTTTTTGTTAAACTTTTTTTATGGAACCAACTTCGAAGAATACAATTCATTTAAAAAAGAATTATCTAAATTGGTCTATTTTGTAAAAAGCTATTTCCATTCTCACATAAAAATATAAATACGGGTTGAATTGAGAACCTCATCTTAAAAGAAAACAAATATTTTCCACTTTCTACATTACCTTACATTAACTTAATAACCAACATTTCTCCCAAAGTAGCTTCTAATTACAGGCAATTAAACGACAAATCGTCTTAATAAGTTAGCTCGTTAGGCGCGACTGTTTCTATAGGGTTTTACTCAAAATGTGAAACCATTTTGGGTTAAAGTAAAAAAAATTAGAAATGGGAAAAGTTATGTATATTGTTGTTGTGCTTTCACGCTATACCCCTAACGGGGTAGTCAAAGACGACAGAGCGCCAAGCGGTCCCCTCATACTTCATTCCCCCCTCGTCATAAGCCTCTTCATACATGCCCTCTGAGGGCCCTCATGTTTTTTACCTACCTTCGTCCAGTATTATACACTACTAAGACTGGGACAGGTTTTTAAGCTTCGTATCATATCTATTCTAGTGCGGAGACTGAAAACACTCTGCTCTCCCCTTTCTGCTCGATTTGGACACGCGGCAACATCGCGCTTTGTTTTTCCACAAAAATGTAATTATAATCATTCCGAGTGGTATCAAACTCAAAACCATCTTTTGTATAGTCAGATGCTGCTAGATCATGCTTACTTCAACAGTAAAAAAATAAAAAAAACAAATGCCAAGTTTGACGTTTAATTTCAATATCAAATACATAAAATATAAGTTTACAAAGTATTGACAAACAAATTAGTTGAAAGGTAAAACCATGATCAAAGCTATCTAATACAGTAATATTATTCTAATTCTCTGTATGTATGAATAAATAAGATAATTTCTTACATTATCCATGTAAGTAATAATTCTTATGATTGCAGTACTACGGGTAGATTTTGATGTTCAAATTTATATTACACATCATCATTTATGTTTTGATTATCTAAATATATATTTTTTTAATTAGGAAAATGAATATGAAAAATAAAAAATATTATTTTGAAGCTTAAAAAACTATTTGAAACCATCGTGGCGCAGCGATGTCAGATTGGTTGGGTTCGATTCCCGCCAAGAAGAATAATTATATTTACATTTTTTTTTATATGTCCGCTCTGGTAAGGCGAAAAGAGAGGGATGGCCTAAAATGCTATGCGGGAAAAAGTATGAACCTGCTTATTTAAAAAAAAACAAATTATAAATAGTATAAATTTGACGTAATTTCATTTGAAGTTGGAAATCTATTCTTTATTAATTTAATAATATATTAAAAACAAACTTGCTTTGGGTCAGCTTAAATAGTTAAGGTACCGTGTTGGGTTCTGTAACAGATGTGATCTCTAAAAGGGTCGGAAAGACTTGCTTATTAGGTTCTATAAACCTATACTGCACGGAGAGACTTGTGAAGGGTACAAAACAAAAATGTTCCATGTTTACTAGCTGTTCCCGTAATTTCACCCTTCTAAAATAAAAGTAGCCGTAGTTCTCCTTATAACAGCTATCTGCCAGTGAATGTCCCGTCAAAATCGGTCCAGCCGTTCCATGAATTACTCTGAACAAACAGACAGACAAAAACTGTAAAAATGTTATTTTGGTATATGAACCGTATATACATACATATGAATTTTGCGAAAAGCGGTTATTTTAACAACAACAAGAAACAGACATTCCAATTTTATTTATTTGTATAGATAAAAATACTAAACGCGCAATCTCAGAAACTGCTGCAGAACAGTTGATTTATAATACACATTTCCTCTGTCAGTGCCACGAGATGTTCGAGTCGTTTAAAGTGATGAAAAAATGGATCCAACCCAAGCTTATTTGTTATTATAATAGAATTATTTTTTTTTTTTTTTCACACTTTCCTATATATATATTAAAAAAATTGACACGTTATTCTATCCTTCTATTACCGACCAATTTTATAATAGATATTTCTTACTAGGCGTTACTTAACCCGTGCTTTTAAAGTTTGGTTTGAAATCGAATACACAACTATCGTTTATATAATAGACACTATTTATTATCTGGCGTTTATGATAGCATAGCCACAATGGCGTTGTTATAGGGGATGGTTGTTATAGGCAATATGTCGTATAGTTAAACATTTAATATCTTAATAAAATAGCATAAAAATATAAGTTTTAAAGTTAATTCATCATATATGTATATATATGCAAGTAACTACGAAGAATCGAAAAAGTGACATCTGTCCTACATTTATCCATAAATAAAGAGTATTGGTAGTGAAATTGGCGCATATCTAGATAGTATAATTCAGTGGTATATTAGTAATAGATTATCTTATATGGAAGGAAGAATCAAAGTCCTTAAATATATCGGTATAATGAAATCTATACAAATTTGCAGAAATACCAGAAGCCTAGTTAAAAAAATATAAAGTAAGTAAAAGATAATATTTATATAAAACATTATATTATACAATCGTAGGTTTTCGTGATGGATTAATCGGTCACACCTGTCCACCGACAACATGAAGAGTTGGAAACATCAGATTTTCAAAAGTAATATACGCGATTCATACAAGTTCTGAGTTTTATTCGTTATTAATGTAACAAAGTATTTTTATTTAAATTGAGAGTCGCTTTCAATTCAATTATGTTCATTATACTATATACTATTTCACATTATGTACTGAAACTTATAAGATGACTCTACATCATAAGTAATCCTTTTATGTGGATGAAATTAGAAAATTACAGAAAAACCTAAGAAAAAGCTTTCTGGCTCAAGGTGGTATTAAAACGGCACGTTCTTTACAAAGGTTGCTTTGAGTCTTCAAAAGTCGTTAATGAATTTGAAAGCTAATTTTACAACCACATCGTGTAACAGTTGGTAAGCTGAAAATTTCTATATGTATTCTTTGGGAAAAAAATTTGCAGTTTCATGCTTTTCTAGTATAGCAGGGTAGTCAAAGAAAATCTGTCTAGACACTCCGTTCTAGACTTAACGCTCGAAATATTTAAAATACAAGCATTCCCCCAAATGGGAATGAAACCCACGGCCAATCATGTTTTCAGTCAGTGACAGTCCACGATGGTGACATGGTTTTTTTTAATATTCAAAAATCCTTTTCCTTTACCCTTTTTGGTACCTAAGACAAAGTGCCTTAGTGAATGTCTCGATAGGGCTGAATGTGAATTAATAAAAATCATTAAAAACCACCTCAGCTTCTCCCCTTTCGTTCCCGCAACAGAGTACTCAGAGAAGATTTAGTATTAAAAACACATTCTCTTGCCACTTTCCTCCTGAACTAGAAATATTTCGTATTCAATAGCGGATCTCAACGACACATGCTATCTTACCAGAGCAGGAATATCAAAACCATTTAATATATTCACTTCCCCAACTGAAATTGGAACCTGTGCTACGCGACAATTGTCAAAATTAAAAGTATACTAATATAAACTAAATAATAAGGATTACAGGTAGAGGACGCCGCTCTAACTGCGTCACGATGGCACTCTGTATAAGCCAATATTTATGTCTCGAACATGAAAGTACTTACCTAACAGTAGTTTTAGTACGATTCGTACATTTATTGCGAGTTGTGGGTGTAAAGGTTACCCTTAAATAAACTTAAATATAGATTAAGATGGAAAACGGAATTTGCTTTATACAGTCTTTATACAGTAAACGTCTTTTATGATTACTTTTTTGTGTGCAAATTTTTTAAAAAAATATTTAATTTTAATACTTTAGACACTTACTTATAACTTAATTTTTAGAAAACGTATAAAAATTTTAACGCAGCGGGATTGGAACCCTCTTGGAAACCGTCCGTCCGCACAGGATTATTATTTCAACTTCATGATTTTTGCCTATTATTAAACATCAAAGACGTAAATATCTACTACTACTACTACTACATTACTATTAAGCATTGTTGATCTGCCATCTTTTATTCGCAAAAACGAATATCTCAGTTATATCTCTTTCTCTTTTACGCATGTACCTGATTTTTTTTTTCAGCTACACACCTATTGTCAATATTCCGTTCTCCACTGTCAGTCCGAAAATTGAGACATTGCGTGAATGGCGGAACTCAACTCCACGCTTTATCTTCACTAGAAGAGCACAGAAATAAAAATAATTTAAATACCCGAACCCACAACCAATCGCGTTTACAGTCAGAGGCTGCCCACTGCACACCATGAATTGTCTCTATGGGAAATAAGTAATTCAAATGATAAGAATGATTGTTGCTCGCAGTGGGGATCGAACCCACAATCCCTACGATTGTCATAAATTTGTACATATAATAATATATAAATGAATAAATATGTATATATAGTCTATGGAGGTAAAGTATATCCGAGGCAGTATCTCCCCACTTGGTTCGTGGAAGCTCAAGTGCCCTTGTATAGGCGAGAGCTCTCACATTGCCACAATTTTGCTTCACTATTTTAAATATTTATAATAAAATGACGTTGATACCGTATATTTTTCATAGTTTTATAGATATTTGTCTTAAACAATTGTTTTATTTCAAAGGTATCAATTAACAAAAACATTTTGTGGAAAGCGTATAAAAAGTTTAATGTAGCGGGACTCAAACCTGCGCCTCTTGGAACTAACCCGTACGTTCTATCCAGCTACGTCAAAATTTATATAGGTTTGTTATAACCTATTTTTGTTGGTAACAGGATTTTTACAAATTTCTGCTACCCAAAGATTATTTCTACGAATAATCGTTTGGCAAGAGAGAATGCTATTAATTTAACATTTTTTAAAGTGTTATTTTTAATAATTTTTGAAACCATTTCAAAATTTTTATTTGAATAAGAACGCATGTCTCTTGGTTTTGGTTTCCAAGAGGCGTGAGTTCGAATCCCGCTGTGTTTAAATTTTATATATACAAAGAGAGAGCCACATAAACCATTCCATTTTCTTTTCCATCTCAAACCCCTTTTATTTCATATTTATAAAGGACAAAAAACAGTAAAATGAGTATAATTTATTAAACTGTTAAATAAACATAACTCTTGTAGTCGTAAATTCGAGATATAAAGGGTATTAATGCAAATGTTTAAGTACCGACCCTTGCCTTGTTTTTACAGCGACTCTTAGTTAGGGATGCCTTAAAACTTAATCTCATAGAACAATGTGTATATTAGAAAGAACGAAAATTTTATTAAATTGTTGCTTTAAATAATTAATTAAAAGTAAAGGGTTTTTTATGATATATCTTGTATATTTCTTTTCATGTACATAGCTCCTAGCTGTAAACGCAAGTAGTACAATCCCTACTCGGAAAAGAAGCATTTTTAATTTATGTTAATTTTCATGCTCTGGTTAGAAAAAGCGCGGCGTTGAGCTCCGCGGCTCAACACACAATATATCTAATTTGGGTGGCGGGTGGAGAACGAAGTGTCTTGACACTAGACCCTCTCTGTCTATAAAATGTGAATGAGTGATTCAGGTCTCCACTTTTTACCAAACTATTGCTAAATTATACACTTCTTCTTTTTCAGTTGCAATTATGAAACACTATGGCATATCATGAACGGCGGGTGGAGTGAGTTATCTCAATATACTCTGCCTACAGAATAAATAAAAATGAAATGAATAGTAAGTACTAAAACTTTATGATCAAGGCTTTTACATAATAGTAGAACCTTGTTAAGTTGAAATGACTTAAATCTTAGACGAGAGATAATTAGACCCTCACGGTGACTTTAAAAGGAATAAGTTTGACATCTAGAAAAGTAGCAAGTCGTTGACTTTATAGTGAATATGTTCATGAATTCTAGGAAACTAATAAGTCTATGTATTTAAAACTAGCGGCTTCGCCCGCGTTAAGTATAGCTGTTTCGTATTTTCAGCTGCCTTTTCATAAAACAATGACATTCCTGGACAATGAAACTAAATAAATAGGAGAAAATCTCCTCAAGGACCCCCAAGTATCTTGATATAAAATTTCATCACAATCGCTTTAAACAAACGGTACTTTACTTTCGTATTACTTGTAGACGAGTTGCCTTAGTGTATTTCGAAAATAGTTGTGTGTTTAGTGTTTTTTATATTTATTTTTATCATTCTATATATTTCAAATTTATTATATTAAAAAAAAGTATTAGGGATTTGCACTTTTCTTTATATAAGCTTTTACCGTGCAAAATTTCCTCCGTGTGTTCTCTATACAACGTTACATTGCCAAAGTGAGTTTTGAATTTAGGCTACTTTTAATTGAATTATGTGAAGGCAACTAATTTGCAAAAACTCCACTCTCTTAAAGTATACATAGAAGCACTCAGCTCATTATAAGTCTTAGCCTAGTTTTAAAGTACTAAAATTGTCATTTTAAAAAAGAAAGTAAAAAGTAAAAAAAGTTACCTGTGCCCTGTGTTACTGGCATATTGAACTGATGAACTGAACTGATGAACTAAACTAAAATACTCTTCATGTATTTATATATACATGAGTGCAATTTATGGTAAATTAAAGCAAAAATCAAAAGCAGAGAGACCGTCACTAACTTATATGTTATAAAAGAGCACAAAAGATCGGAGAGATTCATTAGGCTCTACATACACTTCTAACTTACAAAGTACACAAACGAAACAAACAAACATATAAAATTTCCTTTATAATATAACTTTAGGGATTACCTAAGAAGTGAATTAGTACGGTACATTTAATTTCCCGGCAAATAGCAAACCTTTGGGGTCAAATTTTACGGCAGTTTTAATTACAATTATACAACCTAGGGTTTTATACTTTAGACTGAATGTGATGAATAATGTTGGAAGGACATGATTATTTTAATTTGCTGGAAAAACACATAATGCTTAACAAAAGAGTATCAGAGCATTATATATGTAAACTCTGGGCAGAGAGAAAGACTCCGCTTCTCACCTGCAGCACATATATACATATATATATATGCAATGTATATATATGCTTTGGACTGGCGGAGTATAACGCTGCATTTTATTTAGCGTTGAATTTCCCTCACGCAACACAAAATGTTTTAAACTTGTTCAAAAAGTAGAGAGTGGTGTGTCTTGACACTGAGTTCTCTGTGCTTAGTGTGCTAATTAAATATGAAACCTTCATCTATTGGATATCGAATCCATTATATTCACGTGTATAATAATGTTCCTCACAAGCTTATTAACGTGTTCTATCTAACAATTAAAATAAATAAGCTAAACGGCCGATACTACAATACAGGCCATCGAAGTGCCATGTGATAGCGAGTGACAGAATACGCGATGGTTGTGGGTTCGATTCCTACTTGGGGGATTATTGTACTTTCATTCTGTCACCCTGGTAACAAGAGGACATGTGACGTTGAGTTACGTTACGAAAGCGAAAGAAAGGAAGCTGAAAAAGGTGTAGTTTTTAAAACAAATTTTTGCTATATTTTAATAGAAGTACCATAATTAATTGAATATTGAAAGGGTTGTACGTGGCATGTGCTTTCCGCTCTTATCACTGTCAGCATTGCCTCAATGGTCTATAGACAATAAGAGGTGCTAGAAAAATACACAATGCTTAACAAAAGAGAATCGTGGTTACTTGTAAATTATATTTTTTATCTTTATGATTTCAACGGCGCACCTTTTTTAACATAGGGGACATGAAAATATTAAAATAATATATTTTTTATAACCTTTCACGACTTGTTATCGAACTCCCAACCATCGTATGTTCATTCAGACATTCCTATTGAGTCAGGATTACGTCATGTATAATATAATCTATATATGAATAAATAAATCGACGTAACGCCTTAACAGAGCTACTCTTTGCTATGTCCATAAAATACAGAAATACTGATAATACGGAAAAGAACAAAAAAAACGACAAGACTGGTTAGTTCAGTATCTATACATATATTGATACGTAAAGCTAACCCCTCTGTACCCCTTGTTACGAAAACTACGCGGGCAGAGCAGAATGCAAGTTGTTTTTTAAATAATTCATTAAATTAATTAATAAATGTAACACACACTAGCATAATACGTTTGACATCCACGTTTGTATAAAGTGACAGACGGAAGCGGGACTATTAGTATATAGTAAATTTAGGATATAGTGATGCACTACTCAGTTACGATTTAATATGCGACAAAATTATTTTTATTACAACTTCACGGTCTTACCCGCCGTAGCTGAATTATTGAAGATTAGTACTGTCAGGATACTCAGTTATTCGCTTTTTGCTGGAATTGCAGACATTGCTCGTTGAGTGGAATTCCACGACGCTCTTTTTCATTCCAGACAAGGGAATATGAAATTAATTTATATTCATGCTTTGAAATGAGAAATTATTTTTAACTGGATTAATCGCGTATATTTTTCGTATTCAAAAATACATTTTAGAAACCCGACGTTGGGATAAATAGTTTAATTACAAAATGTTTAATAATCGCGAAAATCTAAGATATTATTATATATTCATGCTTTTCATGTAGTAAGAGAGGGCCTAGTGTCAATACACAATGGTTTCCCTTCCCTTCATTTTTATTAGCCTTTATACCTTGACATAAAAACTAATTGAACGATATCGGTGTATAAAGTGACACGTCCGCTCATCACCCTGCGATAGATATTGCTTACGATAACGCGCGATCCAATTATATAACAAGTAGCTTGTTGGTTTGTTTGTTTTAAACTGCCATAGTATTAAATAGCAAGAACGTTCAAAATGAGTTACGCTTTTTAATCTATATATATATATATATATATATATATATATATATATATACTATATATAGAAAAGTCAATTCTGAACATAAAAGATTTTAGAAGAAATTCAATTGGGTCCGTCAATATGTCGATAACAGAAGCAAAATACCAATCAGTAGAATTTTTCTGTCTGTCGGTCTGTCTCTCTGTTACTTTGGGTGCCAATCATAACATATATAAAAAATAGAATTAACAATTAATTAATAAATATAATTATTTAACAAACTAACAAAACTTCTATTAGAATATATGTTAATTCATACAATACAATTCCAACTTAAAACGTATTTCTTTGCTTAATCTTTTGTACAGGCCGCCTTAGACAAGCACTTTCTATACTAAAAAGTTTAGTTTATTCATAGAACTAAAAGTATTGCTGTCTCATGCACTGTGTGTGAATATGTGAATTTCCCGTTTTATTGCTTTTTCGCTAGATTTTATTGAAATTTGTAAATTTTTATTGAAAATTTATAAATTGTTACAATTGGTAAGTTTGTAATCATATACGACATTATTTCAAAATTTGCCTATTTAAAAAACTGTAAATATTGATTTTACAAATATTTTTGGACAAAGGCATATTGCCCTATTTTGGCAAATAACATAAAATCTAGTAATTTAAAATGTTTAATTTGTTCTACTCACGTAATATATAAAGTTTTGAATGAAAAATATTAGTTTATATCGTGTATATTTATTTGTTTAATTAAATCAATATTTAAATTTCTGCAATATAGTAATTAATATGTAACAAAAGTTTCATTATTTAGTACTAACAGGGTTTTTAAAACTTTGAAGTGAATAAATATTAGCTTTTGAAATTATCTAATATTTATAAAAATAGATGGAGTTTTATATAATTATGCGCCATCTATTCTTATTATCTTATATAACGTTATTATTTATTGAAGTTTTATAAGTTTTCGTATTTCATCACTGTAGATGTCCCTACATTAATTACAAATTATTTGCTTTGCTAATAAAAATGATAATTATACCGGATTTTTATATTATTGCAGGGTGAAGCTTTATAGTTTTACTTTACAAAAATTACACCTTTCGCCACTGGATAGTTAAATTTTCATCTATGACTGATAGTTACTACTTATTTTTTTGTTGGCTTGCATTTCAAAGGGTGATATTTGTAAGTTGCTAATCAATATGAATAAAACACTTAGAACTAGGAAAACTCTTCCGCCACTAATTCAGTTACTGATAGACAATTCGTAGCTGAAACTACTGGGTCGTAGAAAGCTGAAATTTAGATGCTTTGAAAAGTATGTACTTTGGTATAGGCGAGCATAAAGAAAGGATTTCCGGAAATACTAATTTATTGTTTTATTAAAAACTGGAAATATAAGCAATGTGAATAAAAATTCATATACTGCAAAAATTAACTACAGTTCCATAATGCACACCAAGGTCGTATAATGCAATTAGTCAAATGGATTGTGCAGTTGTCTTTTATTTTTTACCAGTGTATTTGGATAATCTATTTACAGTCGGAAATTACTTTGAGTGATATTTTTTTTGTTATACAGTATAGTACTAAAGCCTCTGCATCTGCCTGTAAGCGCGATGGTTTTGTGTTTGATTTCCACTCGAGGAAGCGATTGTGTTCATATTGTTTTCATTTCCCTACTCTAGTAATACGAAACGCGGCGTTGAGTTCCGCGCCTTGAAAGGGTTTATAATTCACATAATTTATCTCGTATGTTAGCGAAGAGTGGAAAATGAAGCATCTTGGGACTTGGTTCTCTCTGCTTTTATATAATAACAATACAACAACTTCGCGCTATTTTGAAATTAAACTATTTCTAACAGGATTAATCGCGTATGTTATTTTTATTTAAAAATACATTTTAGAAACCCGACCTTTCGAACACTTTACAGGAGTCCGCGGTCACAGGTAGAAATCAAAGGTGCTAATACTTCAAATGTTAGCCATTTTTTCGAGTGAGAGTCGAACCCACAGCTAGTGACCACAATCCGACCATACTCAACTACGCCGCAAGGACACACACAAGTTAGTTTTTTTTTTATTTTGTGCTATTTCCGTATAGAGTAGGGAAGGCAGAGAAACCCTGGCAACTTCAACGTTAATTACATTTTTATATTCATTTCAAGTTGAGTTTGTTTGAAACAATCATTTTTACACAATTTAGTTCACACACACACTTTACACAAACAAATGAAGATAAAAGAGATATATTCCCAAATGGAACGTGAATTTACAAACATTGCGTAGATTTAGGCATTTGTCAACTGAATATTTTATTTTCAGCTTGATGACACCTTTTCTCGCATAACAGGTGGGAGATCGTGGAAACGCACGAATTACATACGAGTGCCCCGAGTTGCTGAACTCAGCGCTGCGCTTTGCCTTCTCATCAGAGCTTAGAATAATTCAAGCGATTTTGTATCATGAGAAAAGAATTGTGTACCTAAACTGTAAACTGAAGGACTGTAAAGTGTCGGGTTATACAGCTATTTAAAGTTGTGTGATATAAAATAACTTTTGTAAATAGTATAAAGATATATTTAACATACATGTATTTCGTTATTTTATTTATATTTTTTTAACCCACCTTCACTGTTTCTAGCACTTTTCGCAATACATTGGCTAAATTCTGTTCGAAGTCTTTATATGCTTAAGAACAGTAGGTATATATGTGGTATATACTTAAAAAAATTATAAAGACTCTTTGGTAGTTTACTTTTTTCTACTATACGACAAAAAACAGTAAATTCTATATTAAACTATGGTGCAAAATGCGTAAAGGTAAAAAGATTAATTATTAGATAGTTGAGTATTTGAGAGTCCTCGACACGAGCACTGCAAAGCGATGATATAGGCAAAAAACCAAGACTTGGCTCTTAGCTTTTGACGCATCACTTTATAGTCTACGAACTTTAAATTATTAGTAGATACTAGATAGCTCACTTTGTATGTAAAATAAAATAATTACGTTAAGTGTATTATAAAATAGGCGCTGCTGGTAGTAGAGCCGATGCCATAAAGTACGCGTTCCCTTAGCAACCTCTTTAACACACTTTATACAAAAGTGTATGTCATACAGATATTAGTTTGTAATATTTATTTAGTTAGTTTTATGTATTTGTAGTAAATTATAATCAAAAATATTGGTATTCTGCATTTCTACTTAAAATCATGTCAAGGCCATCGTGACGCATTTGGTTGTGGGTTCGATTCAAAATACGAGAAATGATTATTTAAAATATTTTTATTTCTCAACTCTGGTTCTTAAGGTAAAGCACGGTGTTGCATACCTTCACACGCAATACACACAATATACATAACACGCCACGATTTCAAGCCGAAGCATTGAGTCTTGACACTAGGTTCTCTCTGACTACCCTGCTATGCCATAACCCACAACCCATCAATCATCATTATCACCCACAATCCCATTTGCAGTAAGTCGTTGTCACACTGCGCCACGATGACCCCAAATTTCAAGAATATATATAGCTTAAGTACATATAGCTTAAGGGGCCAGAGTGTGAGAAAAATAATGTGCAAGACATTAAGCATTCGTAAGGAATTCTTACATACTACTGGAATATAAATAATACCCTATATTATCATTATCATATTGTATGAAGAGTGTCATCGCCTTGAACTCATTAGTGAGTTCGTACGTAATCTTATAGAATCTAATCTTCTTAAAGAATCCTCCTCCTTCTTGTTTTCAAAATAAATAAGCTCTTAGGAACTTTTAAATTATATTTTCGAATTTTCGAATTTCTTGTTTTTGGTTTTGCGTATGTGATAGTTGTAGATTGAAAGTATTGTTATAATAAAATAAAAAATATATTTTTTTACAAAGGCCTAAGCCTTATATCAAAATATTCTGTACTTCTGTAAACACTTCAGTGTTTCTTTGGACGGGTTTATTAACTTATTACCGTCCGCTGTACATAAGCGAGTACACCAATAAAGATAACGATATTTTTTTTCATTTCCTATTAACAGATATATTTCGTTTTTTCTAGTGTTTTTTGTAGCCTTATTTCTTTAGTGTTTTGCTTAAACAGCTAAGTGCAAGGCAGCGTAAGTGGTTATTTTTTTAATTACCATATATTATTTGTGTTAAATTGTTTCTAAAATAATAATACATGCACTATATTAGCGAGTATATAGTCACATACCAGTATAGAATAAATTGTTAGCAAATATTATAACTAGCTCAAAGACTTTATTCTTTACAAAATTATTATATACAATTATATAAGAAGCTGTTAATTCTATAATTTTTGAAGTGATGACAACTGAACCTGGTACCAGATAACTGAGTAACTGATGATTGGCAAGGAGGTTCCAGGGATCACCTAGGGGGAGGTTCCTGTTATTACACCATTCCACATATATTGTGGCTGACCCTGTAGTATCTAGTGGGGTTAAGTCTCTACTAAGAAAAATGGCCATAAATCCAAAGTAGCACGTTATCTACTTTGACGACTTTTTGAACTTCGACAAAGGAAAAAGGTGGATTTCTATGTGCCAAAAGTATTTCAGAATTACAATAGAGTTGTGGGCGGCGCGTGTGGAATGGATCAAACAATCTGCCTATATCGTATGGCAATTAGAACCAAATATGGTGGCATATTTTGTGAATAAAATATTTTTCTCCGTTGTACTTTTTAGTATAGAAAATATATATTTTTTTCGTCTTGAGCGTTAATGGGTTAAAGTGTATCGTTGAATTCTATGTAAAATAATTAGTATCGTCGCCAAAAGACGAGACAGTGACGCAAACAACAAAAACCCAATGCCGCAATTAGCATAGACAGGAGAAATGAAAATAATTTTAATAAAACCGTTCACCCGATTGGTAAATAAATGATAGAAATGTAAAGATAGTAAACCAAACAATCAGTAATATATTTAAAGCAAAAAAATATTTTGTCAATAAAACTCATTAATAAATAAAAGATTCAAAACTAAATGTTGTCTTATCACCCGATTTGGTCAATTCTCACTTAAAATATTATCTAAAATTTTATTGGAATCCGGTTTTATATATTTTTTTCTAAGTCGATTTTTCAATTCACAACTATCGTTTCATACTACTCATTTCAGCTACACCACTCGGGCTTAGCAATAATTTTGGGGCTTTTATAATTTTTTTTTTTTATTATAAAAGTATAAATATAAAAAATTATGTGATTTATTAGTGGTTTGCCTTTGCGTACCCGCTTATCAGTTATCACGCGAGGTCGACTCAATAAAATTTATTTGTAATAAAATTTGCGTTCTTTTTTTTTTGTATAAGTAAAACTTTTGCCTGTTTCAAACAATTTATGTTAGTTTTAACATTCTTTTTAAAGTGTTACACACTTAGGAAATTGATTAACATATATTTAAAAAACGTATAAAAATTTGAACGCAGCGGGATTTGAACCCTTTAATTTGTTTCTAAATATATGTTTTTCAATTTATGTTATGTTTGTAGAAACCTTTTTTAGTTAAATAATTTGGTAACATTCAAACTAGTTGCTGTATAGGTCATCAAGGTCTTTATAGGTCTTTAATTCAAGAAACCAGATTATATAATTTAAAAGCTACATCTGAATTAATGATGTTTTAATGTGTAATATTTGTTTTTCTGACTGCAAAATTTCCCGCATAGCAAGATAGATAGAGCGAGTTCAGACACTCTATTGCCTTCTTTTTGCCCAAGCTTAACGTTACTGCGTATTAAATTATGGTACTCAATACAACGCTGTCTTACCAGAGCGGAAAAATGACAAGGATTTCAATATAATTAATTACTAATACTAATATGAGTGGGGATCGAACAAACAACCATCGCATACATTGAGACACTGTTCCACTACGCCTTAATGGCCTCAACTACGCTGGAAAAAGCTTGAAGGATATCTATAAAAAAGATTTTGCGTATTGAGTCGTGCAGTGAAACTTATCTTTTTCATTAAGCAAGTGCTGGGTGAAAATTATGCTGCTCAAGTGGCGGAAATAAAGAAAATGCAGCATTAGATGCTGCATTTACCGTAAAATAACATAAAATAGATGAAATTTAAAAAACGGAATATTTTATCACTATATTTTACATGTATTAAGAATTTTATTAATAATTAATCGAGGTCATCGTGGTCAAATGAGACAGCCTGTAAACGCTGTAAACGTGATTATATCTATATATTTTGATTTCTTCGCTCTAGTAAGATAACGCGCGGCGTTGAGTTTCGCCACGTAACACACTATGTCTTGAATTACGGCGGAAAGTGGAAGACGGAGTGTCTTAACACTAGGTTCTCTCTGACTACACGAAAAAAGCGTGAAGCTGCAAAAAGAGATTTAAAAAGTGTCCACTGTCTAAAGCTATCTTAGAAAAAAGGGATTGCGAGAGATAAGAAAACTTTTCGAAGTGATTTATCACTAAATTCTCGCAAAAAATAAAAAATACACGATGGATGTATTATTATTATATAGGCATTCATTATTTAGATAGTACTGTTGAGTAGGCATAATCGTTTCACTTACTACCGCAGTCGAAAAAAAAACAATAATTGTCATTTTATAGATAAACCAATCTATTAACAACTTAAAATGTACGTAAAATGCTAATAAATACGTGGCTTTATCATTTATGTATGTAACACTAGTTGACATTGTTAAATCCCCTTTTGAACATTATGTTAATCAACATTGAGCTTCAGATCTTAAAAATATGGAATTTTCGAGTAATTGAGATTTTAATGAAAATAAACATTTTGATATAACAAACTATTACATCATCGAACGTTGGGCACAAATCTCAAAAACATTTTTTCTATTTCGTTTTTGTAATTAATATGGACACCATTATGGTGCAAATTTGAAGCGACTAAATTTTGCTTTTAAGTTCGATTTCCTCACGATTAAATATATCCAATTAACCACTAGAGTAAAGTGTAATGGATATTGTTTGACAAAGTACAGCCTTTAAATACCAAACACGCAATTCCTAATTAGGCGGAAAGTGAAAGGCGTACATAATAAACCTATGGTAAATTTTTCGCACATACTGCACCAAATGAGAGAAACGCATGCAGTATTTTCAGTTTCATACTTTACCTGCATAGCAGAATCAAAGAGACCGACCGAGTGTCAAAACACTCCGTTCTCCGCTTTCCTCCCAAATGCCAGACATTGCATGTTTAGCGTGGGAAGTCAACCCCACGCCTTTCTTTGCGTGAGAGCGACTAAATAAAAATAATTTAAATATAACTATTCAACCGAGTGAAAATCGAACCCACACCAATCGCGTTTCCAGTCAGACGTTGTCCCATTGCGCCAGGGGCCTCCAAATGATATTTAACAAATCAATGTTATTTATTGACTAAATATGGGTAATTAAACAATTGAGTTTCTAAAACTATTAATATAAACATATATTTAGTTTAGATTGCATTCACACGCTGAAATGAAAAAAAAAGTTCTTCAAAACATCAAAAAGTCTATTAACCAATCACAATCTAGACCGTAAACTATTAGTGCAAGCCATATATTCGTATAAAATGAGGAATTCACCAAATGTGTCACGTTATCTACTTGTTAAATGACGTAACCCTACCAACTATAACTACAAATTTGAGCCTTAATTGCGAAAAAAAAATAAAACTTTATTTACGAAAAATTATAATACAAATTTTATGATAATAAATAGCTTTATTCAATATATTTCTTCTATATAGATGTATATTGAATTATATTTACTTACCGCTTGAGATTTCAGTGTGACATAACAAGTAGTTTCAGCAAAGTGTATGTTTACACGGTTAGTTTCGCACTGGCTCTCGGCAAACGTCAGTTTGTCCGCATATATTCTGCGCATGTACCCGCTATGGTTCGGGTCGATAGCGGCGTTTGATAAGACGTTATGTCGCTCCTCCATAGAGGTAAAGCAATGAAAGCAGTGAAAAGCGATATTTTTGTTTTTTTTGTTACTTTTTATTGTTTTTTGTTATAGTAGGTTCTTTTTTTATTAAAAGAAGCGGGCAAACGGTCAAAAGTACCACCTGATGGTAAGTGGTTATCTTCGCCCTTGGACGTCTATATCATTAGAGTTGTGAATGCGTTGCCGGCCTTAAGTGTGAAGGTGTCTGTACACTCAAAGCTTGAAAGCCCCTTTTTATAATGTTTGGGGTAACAGAATTTGTTAAAGGCTTATAATTGAGTTTTTTTTCCTTAAATTCGTTTCGGTTTAGTTTCGGCCTATTTACGGCCATCAAAAATCTATAGTGTTAAGTTTATTCTCCACTTTTCACCCGAATTCAAGACATTGCGTGTTGATTAATGGAATTCACCATTGTTGCCAGAGTAGGGATTTTTTTTCACGCTTTTTTCCGCATAGCAGGGTAGTTAGAGAGAACCTAATGTCACGACACTCCGTGCTCCATATTCATGCGTGATATATGGCAGAACTTAACGCCGCAGTTTCTCTTGTCAACAGAGTGGATAAAAATAATTAAAATATAAATGGAAATGATAATGTTTTGAGTTTAATCATTTCGCGAGTGGGAATTGCAGCCACAACCACCCCAATTATAGTCAAAAACCCGTCCCACTACACCGTAGTATTTAAAACTAATTTTCGTGATCTGTCAAGATCATATCAGAAGATCTTTACTGGTTTAGTTATTTGTTTTGACGAAAGAAATTGCAAGCTGTTATCTACATTATGTTTTAAATAAGCTAAGATGGAGTACCAATAAATTTTTTACCTACATTACATGATGCAAACATATTGAAGAAAAAAACAAGTACTCAAAAGTACTATACCAATAAATAAAATCACTTTAACATAGATATATATCTTAATATATTTATACGATATCAGTGCATTACGAACCTAACCTGCGCCCCCATGCCGGGTGACATTGTAAAAACGGGGTAATGTTTAGGAACGAGGTCACCATTTGTATTAGCCCGCGTTTCCGTTAGAGGTTGCCAGTCAAAACTCAGTGTTGCCACAAGTAAATATTGAAAAAGAAAATATTCTTCATATATGTATATTAGAAAAATATTTAATTATAAATATTCGGTGTTCTAGAAAAAACTAAAATGGAAAATTATATGCAATTTCATTGTTTTAAGATGTATTACAATCTTGTAATACAGTGGGCAACTGCTTGTGGATTATTCTAAAACTAGGGTAATGTTCCTGACTGTGCACATGATGGTTTTTTTTAAATATATATTTTATTACATACAATGCTCTCTCGAAAATATTACATTGGTGTAGTGCTAATAATCTACTATTAACTACTAAAAAAACTAAATGTATAGTTTTCAAAACACCAAATACGAAACTTATTAAAGCCGGTGTAGTCTTGAATGGTGAAGTCGTGGATCCTGTTGATTGTACGGTATTTCTCGGTATCACCATTGACTCCAAATTACAGTGGGGACCTCAAATTGATGGATTTGTGAATAGACTTTAATCAGCAGCCTTTGGGATTAAAAGAAATTATAATTAACTGACGTGGAAACGGCTTGCCTAGTTTACTTTAGCTTCTTTCATAGTATTAGGTCCTATATACTTTAGGGCAATATAGGTGCAATCAATTCATTGTCAAGGTCATTCATTTTTGTCAAGACAAGCAGGCTTCTGCAAGCAAAAGCGAGCTATTCGCGCAATCTATAACTTAGACCCGAATGACTCCTTAAGACATAGATTTTAAAAAAATAAATATATTGACAGTTATGTCTCAATATATATTTTATAATGTAATGTAAAGAAGAATATTGTGATGAACATAATATTAATACTGTAAATAGGCTTAAACTTACCGTGCCAGTCACTCGATTGCATCGAATCCGTAATAATTTCACGGGACAATGTGTCCGCTTTTACAATAGCATCCCAGAAAACGTCCGAAAATAGCCACGGTTAAAAAACCGGTTAAGTAAAGATTATTACCGTATATATAGATTTTATAAATAATTGCACACACCTTGGGAATGAAATGCTCGCTCCAGTCTATTTTAAAGGTTTTCAAAGGTTTGTCACTAATAAATCTGTAAATTATTGAATTGAAAAAAGATCAAAAGTTTGTAAGCTTTCCACCAGGTGGTGGAAAGTAATCAACTACGAGTATGACATTTAAAGGGATCTATTTTACGATTTTTTTATTAAAATGGAATTTACAAATAATGATGATGATAATGAAAAACCGAAAAAAATTAAACACAAATATCAATGAAACACTATTTAATTATCAGTTATCGACAACAATCGACTCATACAAGAAATAATACCAACGTTATAATATAAATAGGAACCTATGAGAATGTCACTATCAACCCATGCCTTGCTGGTTGATAACAATTTAATTCTTCGACTGAATCGTGTAATTTCTTTTAATGTTTAATACTTCTGTAATTTCTTTTGATTTATATTAATATTTATAAAATTTTACATAGGTAAATCAAATACGGGTTCTAATTAAAAGTACAACATTCTATACTCAGCTCATTCTTTACGAAGCGAAATAATGAAGAAGAACAAAGAATAAGAAATTTAACATGATTTATTTTGAACAATAAAATAATATTTTTAATTGATGTAAAATGTCAGTAATAGTAATCTAAGTTAATAAGGTGGTATTGATGAGAAAAGCTTGCAAGAAACGCGACAGTAGTTCTTTTAAAACATATTGTTACAATATTTATGATGAAAAAAATTGTTTTTAGGTGACTTGATATTTTATTTAATTATTAAGAATTTATAATGTTCAAATATTATGACTTACGTATAAAAGTATACTTGTGCCATGTTGTGTGCATTTAAAAGGGTTTACCTTTTACTTAAGTGCACACAATAGCAATTAAGGGCATAAAAATATAAAAAATCGAAATTAAAATATTTACACAATCAATGTGCTTCTTTTTCCGTTCCCTTTCTCTGTATATTTAAATTTCACATTATAAAATATGATTAAGTAATTTAACCCCATGTGAAAATTAAGTTAAATAATAACCCCTTTTATACATTATATTGCAGCTGTATACTGATAAATAGGTACACATTATAAAAATTAAGTACATATCAAATGGTATGGTAGGTATATAAATGTTCAATCATTATCAACGTCAGTTGAAAGGAAGGACACTTCCGGATCGTGATTGATGTGACCGCGTAGTAGTGCGACTGTCATACTGCCGCGCGACGACCGTGCGACCATCATAACCCACGACGCACCCCCTATACACGCTACTACACCTAATATAATTAAAAATATCTTCCATCCACTCGAGCTACTCGTTTCAGAATCTGAAAAAAGATATAATGTGTCAAAATCTATCGTTTTTAATTTCATTACATATTAATATATTTTTTTGTGTACTGTGTAAAACATACTGTAACTAAAACATAAGAAAAATATGTACGAAGAATAACTTATTTGAAAAAGTGAACCAGGAATCCTTGAATGTGAGAAAGTTTAAGGTAAATTGAAGCTAATCGAGTACTGCACTATTTGTATTTGTTACCGAATATAATAAACCTATACACAAATATACTTTAAATTATTTGTATAATATTTTTTTCCAGCTTCACGCTTTTTCCCGCATAACAGGGAAGTCCGAGAGAAACTAGTGTTGACGGTCGGTTCTTCACTTTCCGGCCGAAATCAAGACATTGCGTGTTGGCGGAACTAAACACTGTGCTTTATCTTAGGTAACAGAGCATAAATGAAAATAATTTAAGTATCATCACTCCTCTGAACGGGAATCGAACCCATGATGCCACTCCGCCCCGATGGGCTTTTGGACTTTGTTCAAATTTATTGTTACCGTACCATAAAATTTATGCGATCTTTTGCGGCGAATTTAGAAAATGTCATATCCTACCATAGGTCTGCATATGACTTATTTTTCTCGTCTCAACTTCCTTCTCCTTTCGTGCTTTTTCAACAATATCATGATAATAATTGTGATTCTCTATAGTTCTTGAAATCCCGAAAGGAATATTAGACGTAGCTCTAATAGTAGAAACCGGCAATTGTGTTGTTTGTATTGCTTTTGTTGATCTTGGAACTGGTTTGACGGTAGACGGTTTTTTCGTAGTTGTCAAAATTTTTGTAGTACTTATAGATGGAGTAATTTTTCTAGTACTTATAGATGGAGTAATTTTTCTAGTACTTATAGATGGAGTAATTTTTCTAGTTGTAGTTCTTTGTTTTGTTTTAATTGTTGATGGCCTTGATGTAGTAGTAGTAGTTGTAGTCGAAGTAGAAGTACTAGTTGTAGGTTTCGGTGTAGCTGTTGTAGTTGTAGTAGATGTTGATGTAGTTTCTGGTGTGGTAGCTATTAGTTTTTGTGTTTGAGGTACTATTTCTGATACCTCTGAACTCTCACTCGTTTCAGCCGTCATAAAATCTGCGAAAAATTCCAAATAACCAGCTCAATTAATTTAAATACTGTGCCCTATTTATAGCTGCATAATTTTGTAATTTTCCCTGGAGATAATGAAGAAAAATAATTTGTTACATTGTATTGTGGCGCTGTATCGTATCTGAATATAAACAACAATTGAAAATTCATATATTCATAAGTATATGTATTTTAAAATATTGTGGTCAGTTTGGTACTGATAAAGGATAAGAAATTATAAAATATTATTGAATACTGACGGACGGACAGATGGAGTGAGCTTGCAGGTTTTTGTAAAAATATCGTAAGTTTGCCAATTTAATCTAAACTAGTCAGATATCTCCAATTTTTTTTACTATTTAATTTTACAAGCATAATTTAACTAAAATTTTTACTACATCATCTTCTTTATTGTACTTTACAGTTAGTATACACATCTCCTTGCCCTGAGGCTCTACAGTAGAAATCATAATTTACCGAAACGATCGCCTTTTGTATTTAACTGTTGTTGTAGAGTACATAAAAATATAAAATAAATCTTAATTTTTTTTTAAATTCTTCTTTAAAGAGAGTCACTTAGGTGCCTATGTTGCTCTGGATAGTATAACAAATGATCTCAAAAACAAGTTCTAAAAAATACTTTAACTATTATATACACACTATTTAGGTTTTCTTATATTAAGTTTAATCTAACTATACACCATTTAAGCTAGATCTGCTGCAGGGTTCGTAGCATAAAAATTACAAGCACCAATGCATTTTTCTCCAATTTAAGAAAGCAGAGGTTCGCTACATTCTATTAAAACATTGTACACGTCTTCTGCACCTAAACAATCGGGGCAGTTAGAGGAAGAAACTTTCTTCATTAAAAATCCAAATTTATTTAATAGAATGTGTCCGGAACGAAGCCTAAATGCCATCACTATACATCCAAGAATAATAAAACGGCTTTGGCTTAATTGTTCGATAACATATGCCTTTCTCTTTAGATCTTTTATCAAAATATTCCTTCCAAGAGTTTTTACATTTTTCTTTCATTATATACATACAATCCGTATAAAAAGGAAACACGTTAATTAGCATAGGAATCCATTGCATTTCTACATATTTCCCAAATGTCTTAATTTTAAAAGCCTTTCAATTATAGTAATGGCTTTCGTGTGTGTTTCTTAAAAAGTCGAAGTACATCGAGCCAGATGTTGTAACGAACTTTTTGAGTCGTTAAAGATAATAAATATAAAAAAAAAAAATTTAATTTGATAAAAACTGTAATATAATTTATTTGTATAGCTTCACACTTTTTCCCACTAGCAGAGAGAACCTAGGGCCAAGGACTCTTATCTCCGTTTTCCGCACGAATTCGACACATTGCATTGTTAAGTTGCTGAGCTCAACGCAGCGCTATGTCGTACCGAAAATAATAATTCCAACCAGTGGTAATCTGACCCACAACGTTTACAGTGAGACGTTGTCCCACTGCACCACTATAGAATATAATACTTAAAAATTTATAGTTTATACACAATTGATTGTGAGTTCGATTCCCACTCGAAGGGAATGATTATATTTTAAATATTTTCATTTCTCCGCTCTAGTATATAATATAACGCGCGTCATTAAGGTCTGCCATTCATTTCGCGATGTCTCGAGTTTGAGCGGAAAGTGGAGAACGGAGTGCCAAGACACCAAGCCTGATAAGCGGGAAAATGTGTGAAGCTGAATAATATCTATTAATATATTATGTATTTTGTTTTATACATTCTTATACGCAGAAATTCTTATACGCTTATTACAACTTATATTTGTTGTTAGCATCTCTCATACCCAAAAATTATTCTACGAACAATCGTCTGGCAAGAGAGAGAATTTCAACGTAGCTGGATGTAGAACGCATGGCGGTCAGAGCGCTTGAACGGTTTCCAAGAGGCGCGGGTTCAAATCCCGCTGCGTTAAATTTTTATACGTTTTCTAAATATGTCTTTTTCAATATATTACGTATTAATATATAACATTCCTAACTTTGCTTTCTTTAAAAAGATCAAAACATATTATATAAGATACTTTCAAAAATCTACGACAAAGGAAATGACAAACGGAAAATATATGGACGTAAGTCGAAGTTTCAAGTTTTAGAAAGTTTCGTATTTTCCGTTTCACTTAATAAATGTAACTGATTTAGACTTTCCATGTTCAATATATTTTTGTGATAAAAATATGAACTAAACTTGTACTGTATTATAAATAAGCTTGGGAGCTTTTGACAGAATATTTGTCTTGCTTTTCTTTTTGTTTGTTTCACAGTAGTGTATATTTCATATTTATATATTTTGCCTATTATTTGCTATAAGCTATGGGACAAGTCACTCCAACTTACTTTAGACGCACGACGCAGCATGCGCAAATATACGTGTGAGATTTGAACCCGTAGTCATCAACATTAAAAACGCCACAACTAGCTTATAATAACATAAAGTCACAAAAATTCCATATCTAAAAGGTGGATAGAGAGTAATCTAGTGATAATGCACTCCGTTCTCCACAGAATTGGAGACATTGCAATAAGTAGCGAATGAGTAGTCTTGTAGTGTTTAGCGTAAATCAATGAATATTTTTTCTTATCAGCCCGATAAAATGGACATAATTTGAATATAATCACCCACAATTATCGCGTTCTTTTGTTTGTTTTTTTTCTTATTAACACAGTACATATGGTACTTTTTGTTTATGAGTTATTTCTTTTATGAAATGATACTTTTTTCTAACAGTTTCAGTTCTTTACTGTATATACCCTAAGAGAGTCCAGTTTTAAGTTTATAAATATAATTTAATGTATAACTAATCTACCAAAGCGCGTTAGATATTTCTGTAATATAAAGAATTCATTTAATCTTCTTAATATTATATTAAAGAATTGACAGTCACTTTGATATAATATAGTAGAATTTCTTCAAAAATACCTTTTTATCTCAACAGCACAGCACTTTGGCCCGAAGCCAGAATTATTCAGCCAAAGCAATTTCTTCTCAATTTGAAATATATTTTAGTGAAGTTTAAATAGGTATTTGCTGCATTATAAAATCGAAGTTGAAGTAAATAGTCCATTTTATATAAATGTAAGAGGCTAAACTTAGTTACATCTATTATTAGTTACTTCTATTATTAGATTTTACTAGAAAATATACTTATGTAAAATCATGGTTTTAAGATGTTTTAGTACAAATACTTTATTAATTTATAATTTGTGTAGAAAAGTCCTGTAGAAAGAGAAGAGTTAAAAAAAGGTTTAAAAACAAAGGTTTTTATAAGAAACGTTTTGGTATTGTGTTACTTTAAACCTGTGATAATTTCTAAAGTATTTACTTAAATGAAATAACAAAAGAATAATTTAGATCTGCAAAAAATGGCCAAGGTACTTACTATACTAATTTAGATACATATAATTATAGTAATATTTTTAAATTATTTAGAGATAAAAATGGTTACTGGTCTTTAATCTACACATCTACGCCATATAAATTTTGCCTATGTAATGTTTTACTAATAACCCTTTACGTAATATTTCATACAGTATATTTTCTTGCAATTGCCACATTGAACCATAAGGTTCAATATAATCAATAATACAAAAAAAACTTATTTCATAATTAAATTAAATTAAAGTCTGAGGACTGAGACTGAGACTGACATATGATAGACTACTATTAACTTATAGACTTACCGGCTTGAAAAATGCAAATGTCGAAGAAATCGTGGCAACAGCTGTCATGAAGGAAGCAGTATTTTGTGCAAGAACATCCTAAAGTGTTGGTAACGTTAGTGAAGCACCGCTTTGTGCAAGAGTCCGCTGAAAAAAACATATCATATAAGTTTATTACCAAACTATAAGGGTTTATAAGGTCATGGAGACGCAGTGGAACGGCATCTGACAGTAAAAGTTATAGGTTCGATTCTAACTTGCGGGAAGGACTATATTTAAAATTTATTAATTTCTCCGCTCTGGTACCTAAGAAAAATCCTTACGATGTAAAACGTTTAAATTTCTGTAGTGTTTGTAACAGAATATTATAAAAAGCAATATATACATACCTAAAACAGGCGCAGAAGGAGTGACGACGGCTGTTTGTTTTGCCGTACAGTTGCTACCTTGGAGTATCGCTACATCATCAATTGCAATGTCACTTGTGTAACTACTACCTCGAATTCCTTCTATTACGATCTAAGAAGAAATATTTTTAAAACAATTTAAACATGTTATTCACACACTTAGATTAAGGATAATTTTTTTAGAAAATAAAAAATAATAATAAATTTAATGGGACTCAAACCCACGCCCAGCGTCCATGTCCAACCCATGTCCCTTGGAAACTGACTACTAAGCCATACTTTCTTTACAGCGCAACCCAACGCCATACTTTCTCTTACCATAGCAGGCAAATTGAGGTAATTTAATTATATTCATTCCTCCGAATCTAATTCATAATCATAGTATATGCTGTCCCTCCCTCCCATACACACACTGACCCGCAGGCCCACTGTAGCCTAAACTATACTATATTCCTTAAAAAGTTGCTATCATTTGAATTACATATACTTATATTTAAGCCAGTCAATAGACACTAACGTATGCAAAGTAATCTTAAATATATATATATTTTTTATAACAGTCTTTATTGCTGATACTAATCATAGTTTTATTCTAATCTACCCCTGTAAGGCAATACCCTACTTAGTCAGCGTGTTGTATGACACAAAGGCATCTTCTGCTTCCAATCGTCCTTATTAATAGCTTTTCTTGAATAGGTTCCTCCATCCATTTTAATATCAACCATTCACCTTTTTGTTTGCCTGCCTCTTTTTCTTTTGCCGTCGTATGGTTGCCATTCTGTTATTATTTTGGATCAATTAATTTGGCTGTCCCTTGGTATATGTCGTGTACATCACCATTTTAGCTCTTTTACTTTCTATACTATATACTACACTTTTGTTACCTAGCTTATATCTTCTGTTCATTTACGGTGTTTAAATGTCACCTGCAACATACTTCTTTACCCTTTGGCACGTTCTTAATTTCTGCGACAGAGGCCAAGTTTTCTACGACAAAGCCCAGATTTGTCATCCATATGTAAGGCATGGCAAGATGCACAAGTTGAACACTATTATTTTTTCCAACATAAGAAAATAATTGCTTTTCAGTATTTCTTTAAGTCTTTGAATGTTATTAAAGTGTATGTAGTTTGTAACGTATTCAATACTTTCCATGTCTACTTGTATAATTATCTCCTCCCTGTGTGTCATTATTTTTGTTTTGTCTTTGTTTATTTAGTAAGTCCAACATCTCTGTTTGCATCCATCAACTGTTGTAGCATACACAACAGGGTACTAGCATTTTCAGCTATTAGCACCAGGTCATCCGCGAATTTTAGATGATTGACCCTTCCATTGATGTTTATGCTAATACTATTGTCCTATTAAAGGTCCCTGAATACACTTTCCAAGATTGCAGAAAAGAGTTTTGGAGAAAACGGGTATCCTTGTTATACTCCTCTAACTATTGAAAATTCTTCGCCAACTGACTCTAGTTGTATTTATGCTGTGCTATTAGAGTATACATTCCTTATCTCTACATTATACGTATGGATTTTTTTGGCACTCCTTGCTATAGCAGAGCTCTCCAAAATGAATTATGCTTCACTGAGTCGAATACCTTTCTATAGTCCACAAAAGCGACGTTTGATTGTATTCTTGGCCCTTTTCCACTATTTGTTTTAGTATGTGGTCAGTTGTTAAAAATTCTGTTCGGAATCCAGCTTGCTCAATACGAGTAGGTTTTTGGTAGTCTAGTATTCTTGTTATTCTATTCAAGATTAATTTCGCCAGTACTTTATGAGGCTGATGGGCTTTTCGATATTATTCATATCTCATTTTATATAATAATAATAATATAACCTTTGTTTTTTCAATAGATTTTGTATGAATATATATTTTTTTAACATTTTTTAAAGTGTTAATCGCACACTTAGGAAATTGAATTTCTAAACACGTCTTTTTCGATTTTGAGTAAAATTTATTTTTTTGGGTTCTTTATAGTGTATTGCTGCTTTTACCATGATATGCTTTTAACCTCATGGTAAAAGTATCGCTTAATAAGCCAATACCATAGCTTCCTGTTGTTTCCCTTTTATAATATAAAATGTATTCGTTTCGATCTTTAATCCTTTCGCCTATTCTTTAACTTCTCATAGACCTAATATATTACACTTTATTTTTGCAAGTGCAAGTTCACAAGATAATTCTCAATTTCGTTCTCATCAATTTTATATATTAAATGACATTTAATAGAAGAATGTCATTAAGAAGACTATATTCTCTGTTCTTCGAATTAGAAATATTACTTGTTGGTTTCCAGAATCTACCGCCGCGCTCTGTTTAGATCGCGAAAACATATAAAGAAGAAAATAAAACATATATATGTATACATTTTTAAACATAAAAATTCTTTCAAAATTGCTACAACAATCACAAGAACAAACCCTTGACTATGCATCTATGGTGTAAAATACTATATATACATAGGTATCAATTATTTAGATATATAAAGAAATATTTTAATACCTCCGCTCTGGCTCAAGACAAAGCGCAGTGGTAATTTCGCCACTCAACTTGCAATGTCACAATTTCGGAAAGAGGAGAACGGAGTGTCTGGACTAGGTTCCCTTTCCCTACCCCAGGAAACGGAAACAAGGTATTTTTTTTATCTAATAGTTTTTTTTCAGTTTCACACATCTTTCATAAATAGGAAAATAGGCAGAAAGAACGTAGTGTTTAAACACTTGTGTGGAATTTTTATTTCCACAATTAAACAATGAATATAGATAAGAATAAAATAATACCTGAAAGTTGTCGTTAACGTCGGGCAATTGAGTCACTGAATTGTACCAAATATCACCCAAGTTCCCCCATTTCTCAAACAAATTATATTTTTTATTATCTTCTCCTGGTTTAATTAATTGCTCTAGGTCGACAAAATCAGGCTTTATATAGACTTTCAGACCTCCAGTAGATCTGAAATGGAAGTAAAATATTTATTAAGCGATGGTTTTTTAAACTTCATTTTCAATTAGGGTCTACCTGAGATTTCATGTATTTAGATTAATAGAGTCTAGTAAAAATAATATTGAAGTCTAAATAAGACCGTTTGTCGTAACTATGAACTATCTTTATGTAAATCGCTATCAAAGCTCAGCTATTAATAAGCTATTAGTAATTAGAAAATAGTTATTAATAATTGACAAACGGCTAAAGATTTACAAAGTATATTATTTGCTTTTTATAACTACCATTTCATTTAATGCAAAATATAACGCAAAAATAATGTACGAACTAGTTCGTTATATTATTTTCCTTACTATTCATTATAGTACTAGCCTATATGTATATACTTGATGCTATCATGGCGCAGTGGGACAGTGTCTAACTAGAAACGCAATTGGTTAATTTCCCATTCGCAGGAAAGATTATATTTAAATTATTTTAAAAATTATTTTTAAATTTAGAAAACGCTGCGTTGAGTTTCGCCACTCAACACGCAATGTCTTGAATTTGGGCGGAAAGTGGAAAACGGAGTCTCTTGTCACTAGAATCTCTTAAAAACTTAAAGCTGTACATACTACATATACTTACTCCCCATACATATGGTAAAAGAATGTAAAACAGCCGTCTTTCAGAAGCTTACGATCGTAAACAGGCGATACAAGGCGCGCTGTATCGTTCTCATACTTCGATGTTGTTTCAATGTACAAATAATAACCTGAAAACAAATAAATAATTTAAATTATTAAAAAATATTAAAGCTAGCTTAACTAGCCCGCCGCTTAATGCTCAATGTCTCGCGAATTGAGGTGGAAAATGTCTATGCGTGCGTGAAGCTGCAAAAAATATATATAAATAAGTTTTAATAACTATTTATAACAAGCACAGATTAGCAATGAGCCCGCTACCCAACACATAATGCCTTTTTGTGGGTGAAAAATTCCATTTACGTAGACATTAATGTATAGTCAGTCCATGGTGCAAGACTCCCCGGACGCCCAAGAAAGTGATGGCTGCAGGTCGTGAACCAGGATATGAGAGCCATGGACTAATCACTGAGGATGTCAAAGATCATGCAAAGTGGAGGAGATTGAGCAGAAAGGCAGACCCTGGCTAGGCCGGGATTAGTGCCAAGTAGAAGAAGATGAATGTATAGTCTGTATATCTAGCTGTAAGCGAGATGGTTATAGGTTTAATTCCCATTCAGTGAATGAAGTGATACAAGTATATCACTAACATTTATTAATTATTAACTTACTCTTCAACATGAATTAAATATATTCAGTTAAAGTAAAGTAAAAAATTATACGTACCCGAACCGCCTTTTCCATAAGTATGGTCATATGAGGGTCCCGTTTTAAGAAAGGAGCTCCGTGTAGCCTTATTAAGTCTCTCCCAGTCGAAGTCGTGCAGTTCAGAATTAGCCCAGCCACATAAATCCGGATCTTCGAAGTCACAACTCAACGGGGTTGATTCAGTTGAATCTGTGAAATGGATGGTATTTTTATAATCAACAGCGTCAAGCTTTTTCCCGCATAGCGGGATAGTCAGAGAGAACCTAATATCAAGACAGTCTAGGCTCTACTTTCTGTAGGATATTGAGACATTGCGTGTTGAGTGGCAGAACCCAACACCGCGGTTTGTCTTGTCACCAGAGCAATTAACATAACTCAAATACATAACATATTTAAAAACCGATTATTTATAAAAAATATCTAAAAATTACTTTAAATAAAAAAGTGATAAAAATAAAACGAGCCCTGTATTTGTATACAGGGCTTGTTTTCTGCTGCATTTATATACAGGGCTTGTTTTCAGCCGGGGTTATTTAAATTTTACCACGTTTCTTCGAGATTGGTTGATGAACTATTATTCAGTCTATTTCAATATTCTAAACTATTTGTTGCTTGTTTTTTTCTTTTCAGTTTTTCATGTCATGTATTTATAATGTTTCTTTATACGCAGTCGGATTCAGTTTTTTTTTATTTGACACTTTTTAGTTAAGATTCATTGACTTTGTTATTTCGATTACAAGACGTTATATTTCACAATCTTGTCATTTCACCAAGGGAGTTAATATCGTGGAGCAACAAGTACGTATTATTAGTCCCTCTGAAGAAGCTTTATATTACGAGTATGCTTGCTTACGTCAGTGGTGCGTGCTTCAGGATTTGAACCCGACGTCTGTTTTCGCAGTACACGGTCACACCACTAAAGTGGAATAACTATAAACGTGGTATAATATAGTACACCTATTGGAAACTTTGGAATCTCGTTAAAAGAATGAAAATTAGGTAGAATGGTTGTTTAAACAATTAACAACATTATATATCCTGCGCGGATTCTTAAAATGAAAAATAATAAGGAAACCTAAAAATCAGAGTGTACCCCAACGTTAGATACTTGTCGTAATTTGTCGATTTTTATTTTTGCCGGTCTTGACAACATGGCGTCTGGTTATCGCTGTGGTGAATTTCGATAACTGTCATATCTTTAATGACAATCGCAAGACTCATTTTAGACTCAAGACTCGCAAGACGAATCGATTGTTTTAAGAATTATCAAAATCGGTCAACGGTCAATTGATTTGGCCTCTACAACGCGACATAGGAACAAACATTCATCCATTCTCATACCTCACTCATACCTCACTAAACACACATAAATACATACAAAGATTTATAAACACATTACCCTTCTTTGTGTCCCACAGTCGAGTAATTAAATAGTCCATCTTTTAGGATTTGAACCCCCTGATCTAATCTTTTTTTACACTCTACTACGCACTACGTACTATTGCTCCGTAGTGTCATAGCGTATTCCTGTTCTGAGGCATTCAGACTTAATGTTCAACGCGTCATACCGATCTTACGATGTTATCTCGTTAGTAGAAATTTATAAGGAAAATTAAATTGAAATCTTGTATTTACAACTCGTCTTATGATGAGCTAATTGTAGAGAAAATTTATCCTCGTATTCATTACATAGAATTTTTTTCGATGTAAACATAAACTGTGTACCGTGATGGTTGTGAATTCCCAGTGGAGTGTTTATATGAACAAACTAGCGAGCCGCTCGCGGCCTTGCCTGCGTAAACTACACGACTAAACTAAACTAAACTTCTTCGGCCGCCCGCGGTCTCACTTAAATAACAAACTTTGCTTAAATTAAATTGTTATTTATATTATTATTGTTAATATAATTAATTTATATTGTTTTGATTTTTTTATTTATGAACAGATTGAAATAAAATAAACACTAAATGTTAGAGAAGTTTACCAAAATACAATAGTCAAAACTGCATTAAAATCGGTTACGTCGTCGATTCTTAGATTAGCGGCACAGACATATAGAAACACGTAGTAATGACTTATCAGATTAAGAATGCCTTGTTGAATGTAAATAGAATTGGTGCCGATATAGTTTATAAATAAAATTATGTAACGTTGGGTAAACCAATTATATTAGACGCGAGTGTTTTCCAATGAGTAAGGCGGTGTAATATATGTGTAAATGCAAGTTAGATTATTACAAAGTCAACAAAAAAATTATAAATAAAGTTGAAAGTGAGAGTGAGTTTTTATGGGCTGTCGTGGCCAGCATTGTGGGTTCTATTAACAGTCGGGGAAACGATTATATTAAAATTATTTTCAATTCTTCGCTCTGGTGACGAGACAAAGAGAGGCGTTGAGTTCCGCCACTCAACACTCGTAGAAAGTGGAGAATGGAATGTTTTAATATTAGCTTCTCTCTGCCTACACAGCTATGCGGGGAAAACCGCAAAGTTAAAAAAACTATATTTGTAAAAACAAGCTTTTTAGCAAGTCCTTTTCATTTGATATACATATTGTAAGAGTGCGTCAAGAATTATTTTACTATTATACTAGTCCGCCATCTTGGATTGACATCCAAATTAAGAGTCTATGCCAAAATCCAGCTCAATCGGCTAAACGCTTCTTCATCGAGTTTCAAGCTTTCACCCGAACAAACATATGTCATCTCTACAATTGAAGTACACAAAGCGCGGCTTTTGGGTTTCTGGCGAAGAATGAAATATCTTAACACTAGGAATCTTTGTGCAATCAAACTCGCAAAAATACGCGGCAGAAAGAAAATGAATAGCATTCTCTATTATGATTAAATTTGATGAGGATTTTATGCAACCCTTAAGTTCCTCGTCATATCTTACCCACGCATACAGGAGCAGACGCGTTCCACCATCTCCCATCACAGTAAATGGCGCTAGATCCTATAAGCTTAAATCCTGGCATACAAAAGTACATGATCCAAGCATTATGATAGCTCGGTATCTGCAACCCGTTTTCAATATCTGGTGCGTCTGAACACCCAGATCCTGGAAATAAAGCAAGAAAAAAATTACAGTTTGAAAATTGGTGTTATATTTTTTTGTGTGTCACGCCAAGGTAATCTAGTGTTCATTTCAATGATTAATACGATTATTTTAAAACATAGATGCCATCGTGGTGCAGTGACACAGCATCTGACTGTAATCACAATTGGTTGTGAGTTTAATTTTCACTCAGTGGAATGATTAATTATTATAATTTCTCCGCTCTGGTGACAAGACATATAGAGGTGGAATTAAATATTATTCGATAAAATAAGGAGGATAATTTTTAATTGTAACCTCTTTTTACTATTCTCATAAACAAGAAATGCTTTTTATCCCGATCCAGCCGGCAGTTAGAAAGAATTTAGTGTCACTCCGTTTCATGGCAGATATTGCGTATTGAGTGGCGAATTTCAACGCTGGACTTTGTCTTTTTTGCATCACGACGGCTACATACTACTTTGGTTTTATGGTAATCTTTGTAGAACCGTAACAGATATCATATAAGCAGATGGGACAAATTCCACTTTGGATTGACAGTGCAAGAAAAAAGGTTTTCATGCAGAACTAAACAAATTCACATATGTGTTACTTAGGAAAGATATGAAATAAAAATTTTTCTAAAATTTTATTTAAAAAAATTTTCTTTTATTTTATTTGAAATTTCTTTCTACTATACCTGTATCCTTTTAAATTATACTGTAAAACTGGGTATACCTTAATAATATCCTACATTTTCGGTCTACCTTGGACACATTGCGTGTATACTGGAATCAAATGCATAAATTGGTCTGCTCAAACCGAAGACTAATATCAAAAGGCATTTCCATGAATATAATTTGAACCTACAACCATTTAACTATATTTGAATCCGTTATGAAATACTTCAAAACCTTTGAAAGTGGATTGATAATAATTAAAATTCGCTTAGGCATCACCTGGTTATAGTTTACAATATATATAAACACAATATATGATAAAATATGAAATAAACGGGTGCGGTAGAAATATATTTTTTTAATTTTTTTTTTGTGATTTCGAGAGACAGACGTAACGTATCAATTAGAGTGCAAAGTGGAGAGCGGAGTGTCTTGACACTAGATTCTCTCTGGTCCTGCTATCAAAGGAAAAAGGGTGAAGCTGCTTGTCTTATGTACTTACGTATACAAACTGGTATTTGTACATCCCATTCACCGTTCCTGCAAGTGGCGTAACTGTTACCAACTAGGGTATAACGTGCAAGGCACATGAACTTGATGAGACGAGCTCGCTGTCTTACTTTGACTTTGCCATGTTCCAATCTTGGTATGGTACAGGCACCCGACAACGAAAATAAGGGGTAATCTGTAAAAGCGTAAATATGAATGTTAGTAACTATTAAAATAAATTATGTAGTATACGAGACATATATTCAAATTATTTAGAAAACGTACAAAAATGTTGAACACAACGGGATTCGGAAGTGCGCCTCTTGGAAACCGTCCAAGTTCAAATTTCCAAATTTTTTCAAATATTTCTTACGTTAAAACGTCTAAATTTTTATACGTTTTCTAAATATGTTTCTCAATATCATAAGTGCGAGATTACCACTTTAAAATGTTAAAAATATAATTAATTTATTTAAGGCTAGCGTTGTGCAGTGTGACAGTGTCTGTCTGACTGTATGTGCGATGGTTGCCGGCTGGAATCTCATTCAGGGGAGTGATTACATTTAAATTATTTTCATGTCTCCGCTCTGGTGACAAGACAACGTGGCGTTGAGTTCCCTTAGCGCTCAACACAAAAAGTCAAAGTAGATGTACCTATAGTCCTGTATGTCTTAACACTTAAAAATATCTTAACTTCTCTCTGATACCTTGTTATGCAAGAAAAAAACGTAATGCAATAATATCTAAGTCATTTAATTTAGATACTTATATAGCGATCATAATTTCTGTTTCGCTGTTCATGTTCCATCCATATCAGATCCATATCAGATTGTGTTGAGTAGTTAGTAGTTAGCTACTCAACACAATAGCCCAATACTGCATGTAGTTTAATTAAACGATTTATCAATATTTTTAAGATTGTTAACAAGTAAAAATCGAACTTCCAACCACTGAACTAAATGCCTACTGAATTATTATTATATGAATTAATGAACTATTTTGAATATTTTTAAAGTGTTATTCACACACTTAGAAGATTGGAAAACATTTTAATTCGATAATTTTTAACTCGCTTTCTAATAATGTTTACCTAATAGTTCATTCAAGAAATGTGAGTTGGAAATTGATAGAAAACTCATAGATTAGATGTCACCATTGCTATGGAGGTCATTTAAGGTACCACCCACGCAGACCGACGGAAGTCCTACACGAGGGCAAATCGTCAAGAGCGTGCGTCCGGTCGATAAAGCTTATTTATTTCATATTTGTTACAAATATGTATGTGTTTTTAATATTTTGATATTTAGGTTATTATATTTGGATGCTTTTGTTGGCTTCACCTGTTTTTTTTATCTATTTATGTATCAATCAATGCATGAAAATCTTGTTGTTGCAACCGATATGTTCTATAGAATATTTATATTTCAAATTTTCTCTTATCGCCACTTTACTATTAGAGACGTTGCATATTGAGTAATGAAACTATTATTTTTTTTTTTACATTAGACATTCTCATAAAGTTTGTGCTTGTTGAGTTCAAATTTTAAACTAAACCCATCATATATGAACTCGGTTTTAATGTATTATACGACTGCAGCATCGAAATATTTCTAACAGAATTTCCAGACTATGTTCATCAATCATAATCGTAAATTTACAATATAAAGAAATTATTAGTATGAATTATACAGTATATTGTTGTAACAAATAACGTTATCAAAACTTATGTGCATATTTATCTAGCCTTTATATTCCTGTAAGTATATCTAATGTAATTGTAATAGCAAACACAACTTATACACTAGACGTGTGTTGGAAGTTCAAATTAAATTGATTTCATACAATTTTATTTTTACTATAACGGTAGGTATTCCATATTTCATCGAAGTGCGAAATAATTCTCTGTATAGCAACAATTTTCACATTTTTATTATTATAAAATTAAAACTATAAACTTACGATAAACTTTTAATAATTATAATTTTATGTCACATAATATATTACTAACTAAAACTGAGATGTAAGTTTTAACATTTCATTTATTTTTTTGCAGCTTCACTGTTTTTTTCGCATAGAATACACCGTACTCCACTTCCCCCCCGAATTTGAGACATTGCGTTTTGAGTGGCCGAGCTCAACTCCACGCTTTGTCGTGTTCACCAGAGCGGAGAAATGAAAACAATTAAATTATAATTATTTTACCGAGTGGGGATAGAACTCACAACCAATCGCGATTGCAGTCAGAGTCGTGAGAGGTGTACTACTTCGCCACGGTGGGATTTTTTTTTAATAAGTAAGTAAATTTAGTTTTGTAACTAACTTTGTTAATGTCAGGTTTCAAATTAATAAATAATATAATAATCCAAAAAATATACAAGTAGAATTAAAATAAAAAATAAACTTACCCGCTGTAATTGGTCCTACAACAAAGTATAACAAGATCACCTTAATATAAATAAACATTTTAAATGATTAAATAACACAATATAGTAAAAAAGTAAAATTCACTAATTTATTTTGTCCTCAAGCGGGACTAGAACCTGCTCTGACCGCGGCACATTTTGAAATACACTGCGCTGGAAAGAGATACGATATAATATAAAGAATAGATGGATGCGTCAAGTTACTAGAACTGATAAAGCGGCGCTTGCGCATTCAATGACATTTTGAAAAAAAATTGTGTGTAAAGTCGTAAACAAAGAACTATTTTTTTTAGAAATTGTTTTTTATATATGTATGTCTGAATAAATATGAATGTAAAGAATAAAACAAAGTTGTTGAAAATACGTAGTCTGGCCATAAATACTGTTATAATTAAAAATAAACAAAATATTACTTTTGAATTTGGAATCTGTAGTTTTATATGATTGTTGTTCATTGTGCTTTCTTATTGTAAAATATATTGTGATATTAATATGGAGTGGGGTGATAAGAGAACCGAATCGCTTGATTGTATTCCATAAAGTAGCTATAGTGTCAAGTACAATTAAAATTTTTAAAATCCTTCATACGCTTGGTATAAGTCAAATGTTTGTGTACCGTGCTTTTAATAGATACAGTAAAAAAAGCGAATCATGTCGTGTATTTTAAAAGATAACTTAGGACTATAAGACAGCCTATAAGAGAGGCAATGGTCATTTTCTAACTGATAATTTAAAAAAACAATAGCGTGGTAAAATCAACAACAACCACTTAGGCGATACGAAAAGGGAGGTCTGAGAAAATTTTTGTTTATGGATGAGACAAATACTTCAATTGAGCAATATTTTAACAAACAAAATTACCGTATTTATGCTAAAAGCTCTAAAGAAGCTTCCCAAAAAGTCAACAGAGTACAACGTGACTTCAGTGTTGGTTTGGTGGGGTGTTAGCTATGAAGGAGTGACTGAGCCATATTTTTGTGAAAAAGGTATCAAACCATCCGGCACTAGTGTATCAAGATACTATTCTTGAAAATGTAGTTAAGCCCCTTAACAAGACCATGTTCTATAACCAAGAGTCGTCCTTGCAAGACTAGGCGCTGGATCATAAAGCTCGAAGACTTTCAGGTTGACGGCTGGCCTAGTTCTGATCTTAATCCACTGGAATAATCCAGTCCAATCCATAAAGACCACAAATCATAAGATTGGTGGTCAGTTTTAGAGAGTAAAGCTTGTTCTAAATGCCAGATAATTTGGAGTCCCTAAAACGATCCATACTATTGGCAGTGAAGAATTTTTCCATAGAAAGCACTCTTTCTGCTTTCGTACTGCTACCTACTGCGTGCTTACCACGAATAAGCTTTAAATATTAAAATGTTACGTACAATAAAATTGTTTTCTTTGTACAATATTTATGACAGGACTATGTATGTATATGTTATGTAATAATAACTAAATATTCATATATATATGTGATACGCCATTGCAAAACAACAAAAAGATGTCAACAATATTATACTACAATTAGCAAAAAATGCGTCCGCAGTGAACGTAATACAAGCCTTTTTTTTTACGTGAGGAAATCCTTTACGGATACCCGCCCGATTGGGGACTTGGACGCGGTTATGTGGGACTCCGGACCGGCAGATATGGGCCGTCCGTTTACCCACTAAAACCTCACGGTGCTCCTCTTCCACCGCCACTGGCCAGGGCCACGGGAACTACAATCTTGAATGACCCTGGCGGTGAACGTAATACAAGCCTAAGGAAACGCTGAACTGCATTATTTGTTTTTTTTTCAGAGATAACCTATTGTCGAGACGGTCTCCACTTTCTGCCCGAATTCAAGACATTGCATGTTAAGTGGAGGTCCTAACCATGTGTTTTGTCTTGTTCATCAGAGCGGAGAAATGAAAACAATTAAATTATAATCATTAATTTCTTCTTAATATATCTTCTTCTTTCTTTCAACTGTATTAGATTTTGAATGATAGTAATTTTGTAAGTTCTAAATGACTGTAATAAAAAACGTGTCTGTTATAATATTTAAAGGCTACTTCTAAAAAAGGTCGATCACAGTGAAAATGATAAAAACATAACTATTTTCTCCCTGCTTCTTTATAAAACAAATCTACCAAACCTAACTGTATATTTATAATGTTGGATAGTATCTACTAGTGTCTTAAAAAACGAATTATCCAATGACGGTTTAGAATCCCAACTTAATAATTAACTATAGTTTTCTTTTTTCATCATATGATTTTTTTACTCTAGATTTATAAGTTTGTGGTGTCATTAGACTTTATATATTTATGACGTGCTTATAAGCAGCTTTACATTTGTTGTTGCGGCAAAAAGCGTGCATGCTATACGTAGTAGGATTACCAGAAAGACCCTAGTATCAAGAAACTCCGTTCTCTATTTGCCTGAAATCGAACAGCGTGTGGGCTGACGGAACTCAAAGTCGTGTTCTGTTTGTACCACATCGTAGAAATGAAAATTGTTGCGATAATTTCAAATTCACATAAATTAAAGTCAAAAAGTGCATTCTAAATTCTAATATCACGTCGAAATATGTTACGTTTTACAAAAACCAACGAAAATATTAATTTGAGCATCACATCTACATTTAACTAATCTTTGCCATAAACGGAATGGCCAAAGTTATCAAAGGAAACAGTTTTAGTGATATTGTGAATACTATCAACAACCCAGAGAATTCTAAACATGTAGATTAATATTTAAAAAAACCCTTAATGTTATCTCTCAAAATATGCAAATGATCATGAATCATACAAAAAAATGTTAATTATTCATTACTTTAACCTTTGACTTTAAACCACGTGTGCAACTATAACTTTAAAATGAGTATCAGATGCCATTATGGCGCAGTGGACTGTCCTTCAGTCACGCTTCACGCTTACAGTCGGACATTGTGGGTTTGATCTCATCTTTCTAAGGTCTGATAATGAAAAAAAAAATAATTACAGTTTGTATGACGAAAATAGTCTACTCATAAAGTTATTGTAAAAAATATAATTCATTATATGTCTATAATTAATTATATTTTTACGAAATTGGTGGAATTGGTTACGAAATAACCAGAATATATTATATGAATCAACTGTTTTAATTGCATTCTATGACAAAATAATTAACTATCAAACTAAAACATATAAACATAATATATATCAAAATAAAGCTGTTCCTGTATATCAAAAATTTAACAACAGTTTAAATTTGTTGAAATAAAAACTAACGCAGACTTATAATATAGAGTGTATACGTCCGCGTGAACTACGAGTACAACTGTTTTGTATTTTCGGCGGCCATTTCGTAAAACAATGAAATAAATAAAAGCAACAAAAAATGTGACAAAATTAGCATCTGCTCACCTACAGAACCTCAAGTATTTCTATATAAAATTGCATCACGATCGGTTTAGTAGTTTGACCATGATTACATCACAGACCAGCAGACAGAGTAACTTTAGCAATTATAATATTAGCACAGATAATATATAATGCTTTCTGTGACTCAGATATAGCTTTTTGCAAAAGAGAGTTTTAAAACTAAACTCTCTGCTTACCACGTTTTAAAGAAGACAAGCCTACAGCTAACAAAAATTTAATGTACTTGAAATGCCGTATCCACATATAAAAGAAAAATGTAAATATATTTTTATAAAACGTATAAAAATATGTTAATCTAAACTGAGTTGACACTATTTTTAAAATGAATAAAGTATATAAACTTGAATTTACAATTAAGTGATTGGGTAACTGTTGGCATATACCGAAGCAGGGATAAAATGTACGAACTGTATATAGTCTGAGGCAATGGAATCACGATCCGGGGTTCCTATCAAAGATTAGGAAAAAAAAGTGGTTCAAAAATATTAAAAACTGTTTGTATCCAGGCTAAGTGTATATGTATATATGTATGGAATAAAATTTTAAAATAATAAATAATATAAATATTAAAGCTATATGAGAGATTTAGAGCTGTCAATTCAGATTTAGAAGTGGCTAATGCTTTTAAAAAAAACTGGTCATCTCTGGGACATGTCTGTTAAAGTACTTAATTCCATTATATACAACATTGCTCCTCATCTTGCCTTTATTTTCAATAAATGTATAGAATCCGGCACTTTCTCAGATTTAATGAAGTGTAGTAAAATAGTACCGCTGATCTGATCCTGAAAATTACAGACCGATCTCTATATCACCTTCAATGAGCAAAATAATTGAAAAATTTATATTTAACCAGCTCATTAATTTTTTATATAAAAACAATTAGCTCCATAGAAAACAATATGGCTTCACCAATGGCAAATCTACTACTGATGCGGAAAAAGTCATATTGATTTGAGTCTTTTGCGATTTATCCAAGACCTTTGAACCAGAGAATCCAGAAGGTCAATATCAATAATGTAAAATCGTCTGGGTCTTCCCTGAGAATGGGCATTCCAGAAGGAACCCCTTTTATTTTTGATCTATATTAACGATTTATCATTTTATGTGAAGAACTTATGTGATATTGTACTGTTCGCAGGTGATACCTCTTTAATATTTAAAGTTGACAGAAATAAAATAAACTATGACTAAGTAAATAGTGCGTTGTCGTGAATTCTTCTTTGGTTTGACGTTAATGTTGACGGTATGCTCAATTTCAATAAAACTAAATGTATTGAATTTACTGTACCTAATGTAAGAATGTGGAATCTGAGTAGCAATTAAAGAAGAAACTCTTTATATGACAGACGCCACAGTTTTTTTAGGTATTGATCATAAGCTCCAGTGGATTATCCACCTTGAAGCACTTGCAGAGAAACTCAGCTCTGCCGCGTTCGCAATTAAAAAAGTAAGGCAAATAACTGACATTGATACTGCACGTCTAGTTTATTTTAGCTATTAGCATAGCGCTTTATCTTATAGAATTCTATTATCGGGCAGTGCCGCAGACATAAATTAAATATTTATTCTAGTAAAAAAAAGCCGTGAGATCAATTTATAATCTTTTTTTTTTTTTAATCTATTTTTATTTAGGGTCTTTTTATGTAATAATACAAAAATGTCAGCCCCATCATTCCCTAAAACAATCTTCAAACACACAATTATAGCATTTCCTTAATCTTCTAAGAACACTATTTATACTTAAATTTATACAACATCTTAGTTAACACAGAACAAGATTCAGACAATAAATCTTTGCGACACGTTTTTAAACACATAGCAGTTGCTTTGCAGTATATATATATATATATATATATATATATATAACAAAATATTTATATATATATATATATATATATATATATCAATATTTTGTTTGTCCGACAATATATCAAGTGTTATGCTAAAAACAGTGACAGACATACACGATAGGGACAGGAAATAAAGATAAGCTTGTAACACTAAGTTATCGCCTCCAAAAACAAATTGGTAAATTAATCTTTTATCGGTCTGAGTATACGTATATATAATAAGATTCCACAACCTATATTAGATTTGCAACTCCGGAAATTTAAAGCCGGTATAAAAAGCATATTAATAAGTACAGCTTATTACTCTGTAGAAGAATATAATTATAAAAATGTAACTTTTGTATTTGAAAAGAGTAACTGTTAAGTTTATCGCCGGCTCTTCTCAGCAAAACTGCCTACCGAGCCGGTGGTAGCTTCATGTTCCTTCGAAGATCCTAAAGTGCTTGCAAAAATCTATTCGAATAAAGGATATTTTAAATTTAAATTTGAATTTTAAGATGCAGTGACTAAGCACTTAAGACAAAGTGACAACTTCTTAAGTGTGTGATTTTTTTTATTATTTATTTAATTATTATACATTGAAACACTTTAAAATGTAAAAAAGGCCCAAATTCCTCACGTTGCTGTGCATCTTTAAATTCTAATTAAAAATATCCTTTATTCAAATAGACTTTTGCAAGCACTTTTGAATAGTTATAGGAAATTAAAAAACATTTTTAAGAATGCGTACAAAATAGTTCCTAAGTGTGGGAATAACACTTTAAAAATGTTAAAATATTTATTAAATAGCATTCCCCCTTGAAAGACTTCTCCTTCTTTCTCTTGAAAGACTTCTCCTTCTTTCTCCTTCTCCTGCTCAATCTTGACTATGCTGACGTCTGCTGTTTTAATGTGACTGAGAAGCAAATTAACAAACTACAGCGACTTATCAACCTCGCTATTCACTTTATCTATAATCTGCGTAAGTGTCATACTATACGTATATCAATATCGAGTTCAACTTAATTGGCTCCCTATATGTCGCAGTGATATGCAGTGATATGCTTTGGAACAATCTCCCCCATTCTATCCAGGACAGCTCAACAATAGTAACTTTTAAGTCTTCATTACAAAAACATGTAATGGAATATATATATATATATATATATATATATATATATATAGGTGTATAGTGTATGTTTAATTTTTTTGTACAGTATTGTTTTCCCGCTTTATAGTGTAAGGTTTTTTTGCTTTTTTGTCTTTGTCAATCCTGACAATTTGGGATTTATCAAATTTAATCTCAACATTAACGAGACCGAAAAATGGACAGGATGATGGATATCCCTAAGAATCGAATGCCGTAGCTGTTCACTACAGTGGCTTCAAGTATACACTAAGTAGATAAAATATAGAATTACAAATAAAAAAAAACTCATTTAATTAATAACTGTTTAATGAAATAAATAAATTTATATATAAAATTACATTATGACAGGTTTAGGCACAAAATAATAACAACATAATGATTTTTAAAATTTTGAAAGATAAACATTTTTTAGAAAACGTATAATAATTTAAACGCAGCGTATTCGAACCCGCGTCTCTTGGAAACCGTCCAAGCGCTTTGACCGCTGAGCCTTGCGCGGAAACGCAGCAAGCAGATTCGAATCCCGCTGCGTTCAAATTTATATAAGTTTTCTATAAAATCTTTAACGTAAGGATGTACATTGTACATTGATTAATGATCATTAATAGCGTAAATACAGTTAAGTTATAATCTTCGTCTAAGGAAATGAAAACTTTAATAATATCCAGCGATTACATTTTTAGACAGATATTTGTTAAAAAACAAATATTTAGGAATCATTTCTTTTAATAAAAGGACTCCATTAGTAATATTTATTTGAATTTTGTAGTTATTAAGATGTGTATCGGCTATTTTATGTAACTTTCCCATTGTAATGTAATAATAAATTATTAACCAAATAAATATAATAAATTGTTCTCGTTAAATAGTTTTTAATGATTATTAAACCTATTAATAAACACATTAAACAATTTTCAACACAATAATATTAAACACAACTTTTTAACATATAAATGTTAAATTTTGGCAATAATTTGTCTTAATACTACAGATTACAACAACTTACACTATTCGAAATTGACTATATAAATAGAATAAAATTTGATTATATTATTTGGAAATCCACACATTCCATTGAAATTAAGACAAAAGATTTAAAAAATTACTTTTTTAATCATGTATAGTTAAATGTTTTAAAAATATATTGTTCGTACAAATTGTAGGCCAAATTTTGTGTTTAGTAAAAAACTACAGTATATTCTTGTTTACAAATGTTTGGTCTCGATAGAACACAGTTAGTTTGACAAGAAAATATCAAATAAAACTAAAATCTATTAAAGCTGAACCAAAAGCTGTAGAATAGAACTTTTAAAATAAAATTAAATAAAAGCTTACACTTTCCATTAACATGTAACCATTAAATATATAAAAAGCGTCTAATAGTTTTTAAACATACAAATCGCGTCTCAATGCGTTTTACATAAGTATAGTATATAATCCTATAAATATTATAATTTCGCAAACTTACAACTAACTCCTTAAAGGATATGAACCCGTGAACGAAATTCTATAAATTGAACGTAAAAACATTAATTGCATACATTTTTATAATTTCGAATTCAATTAATAATCGATATAGAAGATTAAATATTCATTTTTAATATAAATCATTGGCTACATGGAAGACAATTAAAACTACTTGTAACTTAAACCTATATAATATATCTATAAAAATATAGAGTAACGTAAAAACGTACATGAACGCGTCGCAACGCACCCAAAGTCAAAAATTGATGAGACTAAAACCTTATTTATATATTAAAAAAAAAACTTAACATCCAATTATTATCGACACAATAATAATTATAACGAGTTAATTTAAACTAATCGCTAAATTAACTAAAGAGTATAATATGGTTCTAAATCTATATCTAGTTAATATGGCACAAAAAAGTTTGCTACTAATAAAATTGTGCGTCACATAATAATATATGTTTATTATATATTTTTTTAACATTTACCTATAGAGCTGTATAATAATGTTGTCGATACTCTCGATGAGATCGGATAAATGTCTAAGCTTTTCCATGCTTGGCTTGCTCCTCCGCCTGCATTTTTGTGCGCAACGAAGGCACGTCTTCGGGGATTCGTACGATCGTGTGGAATTTCTAAAGTACAAAAATAAATAAAATTAAGGATATTTAAATTTTTTTTTAATATAAATACTGTTTGTGTTATTTTCCTACTTTTCCTACTATTTATTATTTATATGGAGATACTCGCGACGACACTCAACGCAGCATTTTGTCAAGCTACACATCGGAACTACTGGACGGAATTGAATTAAACTTTTTTTATTGCATAGATTATAAGCTTAGGCAGGCATGAAGGATCACATAGTTCAGTAAACCTTAGCAAAGGTTGTTCAACGTCATAGGCGTTTTCATTGACATATATAAAAACATTAAAGCTCTGGGAAATCTGATGTGAAACTTTAACAGATACCGTATATAGAAAGCTTAACAAAACAGTATGATTTCGGGCCCATTTTTCGATGGAAACGGATGATAAGAAAAAATGTGGGAAGGGTCATTGAATCCACACAAATGAAGTTGCGGGCAGCAACGAGTTAGAAATATAAAGTAGTTTCTAATCGGATTTGAACCCAGAACTATTTTTTTTCCGTCTCGACTTCGCAGCAATGGCTTCATTCATTTATAAATATAAACAATTATGTGTATGAACATGACATATAAAAGTTTTTTTTAAATCTTACCTCCATTTTAGTTCCGGGGGTGACACGCCACAAGTAAATCATGTATCCAGGGATGCACAGCATGGAAGAGAGGGCAGTGAACCAACCAAACGCGTGAGACCACCACGGATATTCATAAGTCATGTATTTAATTGGCTTCCATTGAACGAGGTTGAAGATAAAAACGCTCTGGAATTTTTTACACAAACTTGTAACAAAATTATAAAGGGTGTGAATAGCACTTTGAAACTATTAAATCAAGAATTGTATGTATACATATAAAAATACTAAATATTGTAAGTAGTTTTAATATTATTATTATGGAGAATAAATACAAAATGGAATTTTGTACTTACAATACAAATGGCAGGCGTAAATCCAACCCAACAGAATTTCCACCAAATAGTAGGGTAGTAGCCGATCATTTCCTTAATTCCGTCGTAGAAGCGGTTCACACCAAATGCCCAGGAGATGGAGACGCATTCGAAGAAGATTAGGAACAAAAGACAGAACCCGGAAACAGCGTAAGAGTCGAGGATTTGGAAAACGTACATACCGCCCTGGAAAATTAAACATTATTAAGTATACATAAGTCAGTATGTATCTTTCTTATAATACGATTATTATATATGTATTTCATCAGCTTTACACTTTATCCCGTCTAGCATGGTGGGCAGATAGAATCTAGTGTGAATTCACTCTGTTTTCCGCTCGAATTTGAGACATTGCATCTTCAGTGGTGGAACTCAATGTGACATCATGTAAAAATGACAATAATTTTAATGTCACTTCTCCGAGTGGGGTGCGAACATAAAACCATTGCGTTTGCAGTCCAAGTCTCGATTAATGTAATAGTTAATGAAGCAGTTAGATTTGTAAAAAAAAACAATTTAAGGATGAATGTCATCAATTATTTTGACTGAGACATTACATGGTTTGTAACTCAATACTAAAATATTAAAGCTCACCTCAGATATACACGACAGTCCGACAAGATACGATATAACGCAAGTAATAGCGATGAATATTTCCTTCCTCCTTCTAAGTAATTTGGGCCACTCATCGATAACTGCAGTGATAAAGCCTTCCATAGTACAAAACTGGCTGTCCAAACCGATCAGCAGTAACATGAAGAAGAAGAGACAAGACCAAAGCGGAGCTCCGGGTAACTGAAGAACTGCTGATGGGTACGCAAGGAAAGCTAGACCAGGTCCTGTAAAAAAATGGTACTACAATATAATACAGATTTAATTATATTTTAAAAAAATATTTAAAATTTTATCTTATCCACGATCTGGTAGACAGAAAGCGTTGGGTTCCTTTATTCATTATAAAATGTTTATAGAATAGATGGAATTTATTTACACTACTGCATAGTGACAGAAAAATTTTGTTTAAAAATAATATAGCTTACGTTTTGAGAAACTATTTTTGTTAATGTCAGTAAATAATTAAAAAAACAAATAAAACAATGATACAAACCAATTGTCTGTAGTGTTATACGCTTAAATAAACAAAAAAAGTGGTAAGTGGTGTTCTATTCTTATAATGTATGTATTCGGGTACTTAAAAATATATATACTAATTTACCTGAAGCTGCTACCTCTGCAACGGGTCGTTGTTGCTCATGAGCCATGAAACCGACTACAGAGAATATAACAAAACCAGCAAACATTGATGTACTTGAATTTACTGTGCACACTATCAGAGCATCCCTGGAAGAAATGAAAAAAATATGTAAAACTTAGATTTTAAATAAGCAATTAAAAGAAAAAATCGATTTCAGGAGGAAAGTTGAGTGCAGTTAAAAAATAATTTTGTAACACACAAAAATATATTAAACTATATAACAATATAAACACATAACTTTAATTTAAAAGTACACAACTTACTTGTACACATTGTTAGTAAACTTATTGTAGCTTCCCAAAGCCACCAAAGTTCCTAAGCCAAGGCCGTATGAAAAGAAGATTTGGGTGACCGCATCTATCCATACTTCGGATTCGAGTAGTTTCGACATGTTCGGCATCACGTAGAACTTGATTCCTTCTATCGCTCCAGGTAAAGTTATCCCTATTAAATTTTATTTCATTATATTATTTTTCATGATATGGTCAGCTCTTTATAACACTTCGAGCAACCGATAGTCAATTTATTACAATAAATTAAAAAAAAAATCTAAATCTATAATTTTACCTCTTATGAGCAAGACTGTTAACAAAAAGTATGGGAATAAAGCTGTGAAGTAAACGACTTTGCCGGTCCATCTCACTCCCTTCCAGATGCAGAAGTAGCAAAGTATCCACACCAGGAGAAGTGTTCCAGCGAGCTCCCAACGGATGTTACCAATATGCTCAATACCGCTTGAAATTTGGAGGGCGCGACGTCTGAAATGTTATATTACATTGAAATATGTTTTTTTACACTAGATATTTGCCATTAAGGAGTTATATGAATTAAATTTACAAATTATTTATTTATAAAGTATTTAAAGTAATTAATTAATTTTTCTATTTGGAAATAAAATGTTAATTACACTGAAAACCTTTAAATCTCTTAGTGATTACTAACCTAGAACTTTTAAGCTAGTCTAAGTTAAATCCATACATTTGAATATATGTAATTGCATTAATGACGATTATTTTAAAAGTAAAGAAATAAAATAGCATACTTACTCCCAAAACTCTTTAACCGGATCAGAGAGGATCGCTTTGCTAATATTCTTTCCATTAAGCGTGCAGAAAGTAGTCATGTCCATGTCAGACCAGCAAGTCAGGTTTTTCCTGTCGTAAGGATTCACACAAGTATCCGTATTCCAGTAATTGTCACAAGTGCGCCATGGAACATCTACAAAAAAAATTGGTTAGAAAACAATCTTTTTTAAGTTTTCTCCAGTTTTTCGACAGCCTTAGAGATAATAGGGAATGCGTGGTGATACCCAAATCCGGCCTTGGTCAAACCAATCCAAGGTGATAATATTTCACTTATAAGCCTAGACTAAATTGAGTACGCTACATTATGTATATACATTTAGTGCGTATAGCCAGATTCTTCTTTATCACAAGATCAATATTTCTGCTGATTTCCGTAGTATATGTTATGCTTGGTATATAATATATCTGGCTGGCTGTATATTAAAATATGATACTATTTTAAAAACATTATATATATGATATACTCGTATAAAGAGATTTTTAGAATCATACCAAATAAATAAGAGCACTCACCAGATCTCATAGACATAAAGAAGTAGAAGATAGCCCAAGCAAGGATGACGATATAGTATACGTTCATCCAACAGGACATAACGGCTGCTGCATATCCTATACCTATGAAGAAACAGACGTTTAATTCAGTTCAGTTCGTGTGTATAGTGTTTTTCGGACATTTCCGATAAAAAAAAATAATTGCAAAAATTTTATTGGCTAGAACGCTTCGACAGCTACCAAGAAGCGGGTTCGAATCCTGCTTTGTAATTTTTTTTATATTTTAACATTTTTAAAGTGTTAATCACACACAATGATTTTTTCTGTTTTTTAAATTACAGAATTATATTTGTAGACAAAGAAACAATATATGTTTTAAAAAAAACCTATGCGTTTATTTAGTCCGAACACCTTATGTGTGTACTAAAAATCTGTTCAGCTTTATCAGTTCTTTTAAGTAATAGAAAACTTTATACAAGCTTTTGTCTTCATAATAGAAGTATTTTTTTATTAGAAAGGTTAAATATTTTTATAATATATATTTGTAAACTTTACAAATTTAATAAATATCATTATAATCTACATTATCAGCATAATATACTATATTATTTTACCTTTAAAAATTGGTGCAATTTTAAACACACCCAGGCCGCCTATGGTAAGCATTTGTCCCATGGCCAATTCCATAAAGAACATGGGAATACCAGCGAGGAATAGAGTGAGGAAGTAAGGGATGAGGAAAGCACCGCCGCCATTTTTGTAGCACAGGTAAGGGAAACGCCACACATTTCCAAGACCAATGGCTAGACCTATCACTGACAGTATAAAGTCTAGTTTACTGCCCCACGACCCTCGTTCAGGCAGATCTGATTTGGTTGCCACCTCACTAAAATACAGAAAATAATAAAAATACAATTAAACATGGTACAAAATAAACACAATATGGATAAATATAAGAAATAGGAGAAAATTTAGTAAAAGGACGCCGAGTCTTAAGAGAGCTGAGCATTTAAAATATCCACCTGGCTTTGCTGCTGACTCCCTGAACACTCAGTTCGATGTCGTCTCCGCCATGTTTCGTCTCCATCTCTTTTGCTTTTTGTTTAACTCTTTCTCGATCTCAACTCACACGACTGTTCAATCTCTTTACGTTTCCCTCACCAGCTAACAAGATAACAGTCAAGGAAACTGTATTAACATTTTTATAAAATGGGGCTAGATAAGTAACTTGTACTATATCAATCTGTAACAAAAATATATTTTAAATGTAATACATTTACGAGTCTTTTATACATATACAGAGTGTATCAAGATCGTCGGATTAGCAATTTTTATTGATTGTTTTTTGACCCGTTCTCGTCCGGCATGACCGGAGACTTTTTATAATTTATATGGACTACGGCTTCCATGTACTTGGTTAGTCGATATTTCTCATAGTCGGTATTAACTCTAAGATAATCTTAGAGCGTCTGTAACTTAGGACTATTTCTTATGCATGAACTTATAGCTATTTTATATTAATGTAAATTTTACGTTATTTTTGTATAATGTATCCTATTTCGTTAACATAATATGGTAAAATTCTAAAACCCGTATGTTATTATTTAAAATTTCTTTAAATTAATATTTCGTTACAATTATTTATGCAGTAGCATTTTTTTATGTATTTCATGTTGTAATTTAGCAATTTTTAAGTGGTTCAGCAGACATTTAGGAATTAGTGATTTTATTGAAAAAACTGGATTTCCGAACCAATCTCGAAAATAGGGCTTGGCTTAGCTTTTGGGTTTATGTGCAAGTCTTTATACATAATATCTGTTGCAGCCTTCATTTCTTTGTTTTTAGATGACAGCACAGCAACGACGACGTTACCAGAAATATTTGACTTAGGAAACCAAATTTTTAAACAATAAGTCTAATCAGTACGTAAACGTATCAATATACTTAATTTGTAACAAATTATTGTAGGCTTGTACTAGGGTGTAATAGTAGAGGGTGCAATCACCACTCGGGAATAAAATGGTAGTGTTAATATTTGAATTATTTTCACTTTATTTTCACTCGCCTTGGCATGGTTGGTATTCAAAAAAAGGCGTGACACTGCCTTACTGTACGTAATGGCGAACTTTAGCCTACACCGAGACATTGCGAAGTTCAGAAGAGTTACCGAAGTCTGCGGAAAAATATGAGATAACAAGAGTACATAGTTACTTTGGAGACAGAACTCTAACAATAAGATTACCATATATACTTAACACTTTGCCTAAGGACATGCATTGAGACCAGTTTTTTAAATATTTAAAATAAAACTAAAACAGTCTATAGCAAACACGCTATAGACTGTGTAAAATATTAAATTAAGAAACTCAATTGATCTTACAGTCAAACTTTATAAACACTTTTGTAGGACTGTAAAATATTCTTTTGTTCAAAAATTTTATGTATAATAGTTAAATAAAAATAAAGTAAATTTTGTTAGTAATTGTGCTGTAAATAACAACACAGTTATAACGTTAAATGGTTTTATATTTTAAAATTATGAAAAATAATTAAAAATAGTATGACTTCAAAGTTCATAAAGTCCACACAATTCGTCTTATATAAATCAAAGTTAAACAGCTATTTCTAACTAGTTTCATTTAAACGATCTCAGAATGTATTCATTGAAGCTAATTGAATAAGAACTGTTGATATTTCCAACGTAATGCCAAATAGAGTTGTATATTGTACTATACGAGTATATAAGTAAAAGTTTATCGTGCCGCAGTAGGACATCATCTGAATGTAAACGCGATAGGTTGTGGGTACAATTCCCACTCAGGGGAATAATTGTAGTTGAGTTCCGCCACTTAATGCGCAATGTCTCGATTAGGGGTAGAAAATGGAGAACGGGGTAAAAAAGCGTAATATATCCTTAAATTTGCTAACACCATACATAAGTTTTATTAAACGTATGCGGATTTAGACGCAGCCGGATGAAGAGCGCATGAATCCCGCTGCGTTCAAGTTTTAACAAGTTTTCTAAAATTGTTTATTATTCGGATTTAATTAACTGATAATGGTAATTATTGTGAGTTTCATTTAAGTTAAGGAATTATAAATGAAATTAATAATATTTACAATACCAACGCGCTGACGAACGGATTATTATACGAACTTTGCTGAATTAAAGTGTCTTGTAAGTATATAATGGAATCACAAATATCATTCTATAAACGAGTTAGTCAATAAGAAAATAATATTAAAACAATCCGTTCTCTCCAAATATTACGTTATTTAAAATTCTATTATTGAAAGTAATTGAACTAACGTCGCCTATCCAGATATTAAAATAAAAAATATCTTATTAGATATCATCATTTACACCAAAACCATGTTCTCAAGTGGGAACCCACTACCGCCGTGTAGTTAAACCACTGTTCCACTGCAATTTATGAAGCATTTAATATACAATTTTTTTTTAATGTAAGAGCAGTGCAAGCCTTTTTAAAAAAAAAGAACATCTTTACATGTGTAAATAAACCACTTTAAAATAAAATAATTATTTTCGTTCTCATTTATTACAGTTTCATATAACCATTTTACATTTAAAGATGTATATCGATAAATAGCAGTTCCTTAACGCTAAGAGTCTGCTTTCAAAAATATGGAGAATAGAGTGATTCATACTAACTCTCTGTTATATAACGTATACTTATTGTAAGTATATATACTTCGTTCAGAACGTAACGATAGCGCGATTTAAAAACAATCAACGCCATCTATATTTCAGATTTGTAAACATTTGTGTTTCTCAAATATCGGATTTATTTGATTTTGATTTGCTTTCATTTTACTGTAAGTTTTACTGTAAATGGTTTTCGGTGCAATTTCTACTTGGGGGAATGATTATATTTAAATTATTTTCGTGTCTCCGCTCTAGTGATAAGACCAAGCGCGGTGTTGAGTTCCGCCACTCAACACGCGATGTCTCGGACTTGGGCGGAAAGTGGAGAACAGAGTGTCTTGACACTAGGTTGACACGATTAAAGTTTTTGGATCTATAAAGGAAGTTTTTTTTTTAATTTTGATATTAAAGACCTCAACGGATGAAATAGCTATTAAAATATAATAAGAAATGATTATATCACAAACTAACTAAACTAGGAATAAATAATCTCATAGAAGCTTGTTTCGTTCTCGGCGGAGAAATGTCTTGACACTAAGTGCTCTCTGTCTGCCTGCATGCAGGTAAAGACGTGAAGCGGGAAGCTTGTTTATTTTTTTAATCACCTGTGTGTGTTATTTGCGCAGGGAGATAATTAAAGGCTTTAAATTTCATTCACCAATTTTTTATACAGAGATTGCATATGATAAGGGAACAAACCCACCACCGTCCTTTGACAAGACCAGGGTAAAAAAAATCCTAAGATTCGAGCTCACTATCCAGTATCTTCCTCTGTCAGATAGCTCTACTACGCTGTCATCCTGCTATCGTACTTGGTAACCAACCGCCTACTAATTCAATAAACTGTACCCACAACGATCTGTCATATTTACTGGTATGGGAATCTTTTCCGCTATATATAGACTTGCCGTCTATCCCCTTTTATTAGCCCCGTTGACGCGTAAAATATTAGTTGCCTTAGCAACGTTTACGTCACTATAATACAAAGTTAGTTTTACAAAAATGTATCAGAGTATCAAAGTTATGGTTTTCTATTTCACACTAAATCTATACATATAATAAAAATATATGTGATCCTGGTCTGTACGTGGAAGATATATGAATAAAATATTATTTAAATTGATATTATTCTAATAGATAGAAGAAACTGCAAACAATGGGCAAAGCCGCAAGCGGTTTGATAGTATTTAATATATAAAGCTTTCGCTTCGATTTCGAAGTTTCAACTTTACAATTTGTGTTGACGCACTTGTCCTTCGAGGGTCCTTGAATCACTAGTATTTCTCGAAATTTGTACGGGCACGGGATGAAACTGAGTACCAGGCAAGTGTAACTTGAAAGGTATACAAATTCATTACTTTGAATTCAGAACGTATAGCAAGTGTGATTTAGAAAAGATAACCTCCAATCATGTGTTAAACAAAAATACCCATACATAGATTAAAATTCAGTTTTAGAATAAATTTACTTACTTTACTTTAGAAAAAAAAAACAATTATAATGTCACAAAGCGCGGCGTCAGTTTGCAACTCAAACGTGAAAAATCATGGATTTGGGGAGAAAGCGGAGACCAGAGTGTATATGCCCAACTGTCTGTATTAACAGTCAGTATCACCAACCACTAAAATATAAAGATGCGATACTAACCATACGACATAAATGAAGACTATGTAAGAGATAGTTCAATTAAAATTGACTTAGATATATAGATTTTGAAGAGAATGTAATATCAAGACTCCCTTCTCCAGTATCCAACCGAATCTGAACCAATCCGAATCCGGAACTCAACAAAACGCTTTGTCACCAAGACAAACCAATACGGGGAAAAGCAAAATAATTTAAATATAATCATTCCCCTGAGTGAGAATCCAACCCACAACCATGAGGAATACAATCAGACATTGTGCCACGATGGCCTCTGTTTGAAGATGTGAGACGATAAAAAATTAAAAATGAAACAAAACTTTCATCTCTATATGGAACGAGGTGTATTTTATGAAAGAGCCTGTACTGTAAGAGGTTTATTAACACAATTATTATGCTACCTATGGAACCAGTGTCACAAGACAACCTAATTAAGATGCTCATATTACATAAATAGAGAAAAACATAAAAAAAAGAAGGAAGAAGAAGAAACCAAATAAACATCAAACAAAAATATAAACAATTATAAACGAAATAAATTTATATAGCCAAAAATAATATTAAAAGAAGCTGTTACGTTTAATTATTAACGTTTAATTTTATTAATAAGTATTACCCATAAAATATATTTTAATAAATTTAGTTTAAGGGAATTGTTCAGACAATAAAGGATGTTGTAGTTTCATTTTACGTCGTCTCCTCCTATCTACGTCGTCTAAATGCGTCTGTATTAGACTTCATACACAAACTGATTGAATTTGATAGATGATTCAATTTTCATAGTTCCAGAGAACCGCAATATTCCAATATCTATTATGCCTCGCGAATACACACGTATATTGTAGCTTCTTGCTATTTAAGTCTTTTCTCGCATAGCGGGGTTAGTCACAAAGAACCTAGTGTCAAGATACCCCGGTTGTCCACTTTCCGCCCGAATTCGACACAACTCAACGCCGACACTTTTTGTTATTAATAACTTTTAAAACTAGTTAAATATGTTCTTTATAAAACTTAAAAATATTTTAAATGAAACTATTTAAACCGGGTTAATGGAATACCTGTCTACCTGTGACCACGGGCTTCTGTAAAGTGTTGGAAACGTTGGGATAACTCAAATCTATTTTCGAATATCCAACACGATTAGTCCGGTTAAATTAGTATCATTTTATATGAAACACATATGTGTAAAAAGCCCAAAAAATAACAGATCTTATTAATACAACTAGCGACCCGTTCACGGATTTGCCCGCATGAACTATAGCTGTTTAGTACTTTCGGCGACCTTTTCGTAAAACAATGAAACTCCTAGAGAAAATTCAAAAAATTTGAAGGACAACGATGCATTTGTTCATCCCAAGAAAATTTATCACAACCGGTTCAGTGGTTTGGCCGGGATGACATCACAGACAGACATGCAGAGTTACTTTCGCATTTATAATATTAGTAAGGATATATTCTTAGCAATAATCTGATTTGCTTACCAGGACTACCAGGATGACGGAATACTTTGAAGCGAGTTTGTTTTTTTCTTGATTAAAATTACAGTGTAGAGTAGAGAAAGAAAATTATACTCCATAAAACCTTTGCTGTCTATTTTAAAATACAGAGAAAATACTGCATGACAACATGTTCTCATACAGTATTCGTACTTAAAGCGTACAATTCTACTACAGTGATCTCAACATTAGAGTTTATATTATTTGTAAATATTATATTAACAGTTTATACATATAGTCAACGTACAACTTCATTCTTTAAATTCATATTTTAAATTTTATATTATATTTACTATTTCCATATACATTCATACTACATCTATTATCTGGAAATTAAATATAAAGACTTACAACAAAGCACACACAGCACAACGTCCACAACACACACCACAACCACTAAATAAACATTATAACACTAAACACAATACAATACTAGTACAAGTATCCGAACGCACAGTCTAAAGCAAACGTCAAAACTGACAGAATGGCGGCGGTGAGTTTGACAGGTGCGTGTTGTCCCGCCACATGCTTGGACGCGAATGTGCTTAAATCGTATACCATAGCAGCCACTTTGTAGATACTAACCCTTTAAATGTCACTTGTTGAAAGAATTTATGACCGTAGCTAGTTGTTTGAACGGACCCCCCCGGAAGGATCGGATCGCGGGAGCGCGATTCGCCGGCATGGATAAATCGACGATTAGTTCTAATTGTATTCGAGTGAGATAGTTTAGCTTTGGTCCGGTTTCTATGTAGCCAGTTGATGGAGTTTTTAGACTGTTGTAAGTTTAGTAATGTCATGGTTTGAGGGTAGTTTAAGATAAGAAAGGCCAGATTTTAATAATTTTATTCTAAATAAGTTACAACAGTTTTAAATGTCAAATAGTAACTACCACCCGTTCATTAAAGTGAATGCCTCAGACCTGAGAAGAACTGGCGCAAAAAACTTGGCGGGTGTTATTTTTAAATCAATAACAGATTTATTATTATTTATGACAATGATCTTTGAAATTAACTGGAGCGACCTTTTGATTACCAATAAAATGTACCCTCAAAATTGTGAACAATCACGTTTCCGCAGACCATTACCGATTCGTTTTGTACGTTAGCTGAGGTCGATTTTTGTGTTATATCCTACTAATATTTCACAGTCAATCTAGAAACTTTGAAGAATCATATACATAAATACATTTAGGAAGCGTCCATGTACATTAGTACTTTTAATTTACAATTATTTTCTCTTGGCAGTAAGGCAGTAAACCAATAGCTAAAGCATAATGTATTAGTTGAAACGAGAATATAAATTTAATCTTAATATTGAGTGTTTAAACCATTCTTGAAAATTGGTTATAGTTGGTCCCTTCAACTGTGAAAAGAAGAAGAAGTGGTATTTCTAGCTTTTCTGTGCCTATCTTGCAAAATATGAGGTATTTAATTAGAATTTATTTTATTTCCATTTAATATATATATTTAGGGGAGTTGGCAATCACAAGTCAGTGTTAAGAAACCCCGTTTTCAACATTCTATCCACTTCAAAACATGTTTTGAGTTTTACGGAACTTAACTAGTTTTTTATTTAATTATTAATTTCTCCCCCTATGGTAACCCAATCCGCGGCGCTTATTTCAGACGAAACGGAAAAGCTAAACGTCTTGACAGCTTGTTCTATATGACTACCCTACTATGCGAAAAGACGCGTGAACTGCTTTTACTTTACTTAATATATAACAGATATTTGTTTATGACTTTTTCTTTAGTTACTTGATGATCTAAAATATGTATATGAAACATAATAAATATTTTTATTCGTATTTTTATTGTACATTCACGCTTTTTACCGCGTAGCTTTTTTTTATACAGGGATAATCTACCGTCAAGACACTCCGTTCTCCACTCCACTCCACTTTCCGCCCGAATTTGAAACATTGTGTGTTGAGTGGCGGACAAATTTAAATATAATAATTTGCACGAGTGGAAATCGAACCCACAACCATCGCGTATGCCAACAGATGCTGTCACACCGCGCCACGACGGGCTCATCTATGGTCGTATGGTTTTTTATTATATTTTACATGTGCATTTTAATACCGTTCTTTATTTTTTTATCTTTTGCATAAGTACGTGTGCATGTGAAGAGCATTTCCAAGAAACTGGTACGTGTTGTATAATTGCTTCCTTTTGTTTTAATTACAGAAAATTGCAGTTTCACTAGAAAATGTCCGCTAAATATGAGCTCGGCATTGTATTTTCGCATTTCTACCATGTAATGCAACAAGATTTTTTTATACACAGCTTCGAGCTTTTTCCCGCTCAGCAGTGAGGCAGAGAGAACCAACTGTCAAGACCCTCTGATCTCCACTTTTCCACCGAATCCAAGACACCAGAGCGGGGATATGATAATAATTCAAATATAACTATTTTCTCGAGTAGGAATCGAACCCACGATCATCGTGTATACACTCAGACGTTGTCACACATCGCCACTGGCCTCTTTTTATATGAAATAAAAATAATAATAAAAAAAAAACAATTTTGTATAGCGCCCATTTTGTGATGTAATTTATGTGAATTGACATTTTATTATGCAAATTGAGACCATCGTGGCGTAGTGTAACAATGCCCAACTGTATACGCGACGGTTGGTACAAACTACGGTGGAATGATTAAATTAAATTTATTTTTATTTCTCCACTCCGATGACAAGACAAAGCGCAGCGTCGAGTTCCGCCACTCCACACGCAGTTATATTCGGGCGGATAGTGGAAAATGGAGGTTCTTTTCTCTGCTCGTAGTCTCTCTGCTACGCGTCAAAGGCTATTTCACGACACCTATACAATAATGATCAAAACAACTTCACGCGCTTGCAGATAAAGCGGGGTCGCCAAAGAGAAACACTCCGTTCGGCTGTCCGCGTATTTGAGGCACTGTCTCTTCGGAGGACAATAATATATATTTTTTCTTCAAGCGAGGATCGATCCATCGAAGATTGGAAAATTGAAAAAAAATTTATAATTTTTCTTTTCTCAAATGGGGATGGATGGCACCCACTAAGTAGACTCAATGCGTATTATACATAGCTGTTATTACTATTAACTATCCCTGGATGGTTCCGATTAAATTAGGCTTAAACATAATATTTTTGTTATTAAAGACGTTGTAGGCATATTATTCTTGAGCTTCACGCCTTTACCTACATATTCGTCAAGACACTTTGGTCTAAAATTTTCAATTTTGGAATTAATCACAGCGGAGAAATGAAATTAATAAAATTATGATAATTTCACCTAGTGAAAATTGAACCCACAATCAATCGAGATTATAGTCAGACACTGTCCCATTGCGCCATGATGGCGTCAAGGATATTAATGGAAACCCTTAACTAAAGAAAATATAAAACAATACATATACCAACGCGTTTTCTTTAAATTTATTATTATTTAGTTATTCAGCGCCACGGAATTTTTATTACTATATTAATAATTTAAAAACAATTATATAATTAATTAGAAAGATTATTTATTGACATTTCTTTTAAATAACATAAATTTTTTATATAAAAATATATTTTTAAATATATCATAAATTCTATACTCATCAAAGTACTTTGCTGCTAAAACATTTAATATGTACAAACTGTTTAAAACTCTCACGACTACTTCAATGAAATAACTGCGTAAATTATTCAAAAACATATGATTTTATTTTGGGTAATTACTCCAGATTTTGAGCTCTAATGTTTAAAAAGCTAAGCTCTCTCATATATAAAGCTCATATTTAAAAAAAAATACAATACTTACGTTTTTCCCGCCCTTAGAAGCTGAGATGGCCGACAACCGTACAGTAGTCGCGTCGGTACAAGACAAAGGACGATTTTAAGGGATGAAATGTCCTAGGAACCACGCATGCGCCCAGCATCACACACCCTACCAAGATTACCATTGAAATTATTCACAATTTTTGCAGTTTAATTTTTAGGTGAATGTAAAGTTTTCATTTAGTAACGATATTCAGAGTAAATGATGATGATAGCTTTGTGAGATATATAAATATTGTTATAGTTGTAAAAAGTTCTTAATTTGAAATTGTGTAAAAATAAAAAGATTATATTGAGTTTGGTCTGATAGTATATATAGTGTCAAGGGACCCTATATCTATTTTATCCAGCTCGTACATTTCTTATAAACCAAGGCAAAGCTCGAAAGCACCGACATAAAGCGTGAAAAACTCATTTCCCTTCACGCCAGATTTGCAAACTTGGTAATATCGACGTGATAACGGCCGAAACGTCATATGTAACAACAAGTAGTTTTTGTCTCTATTTACATATTAGTCGGCTTATAGAAAAGTGCGTTAACGTAAAAGGTTGTTTTTTTCATACTAATTTCCAAGCTACCAAATCAGTAAGTAAAATTTATACAAATTTATAAAATTGGAGTGTCTCGTTTGTAATGTTAAAATGACTTTTTACTAAATGCACATGTATGTACACACGGTACATATAATACCAAATAAATACAGTTTTTATCCGTCTGTTTGTTCCGGATAATCTCTGGGATGGCTGGACCGATTTTGACAGTACTTTCACTGGCAGATAGGTGATGTTATAAGGAATGACTTTAATATTGACTATATTTTTGAATTCCACACGGTCGAAGACACGGTCACGTTGGGCTAGTTGTATAATATATTACATTATAAAAAGATCTAAAAAAAAACCTTTATATTCTGGTCATCCTTACAAGTGCATTATATACTTGTTATGAAAATATTATACGTATGTTCAGCAGATCAGATCGTGTAAAAAATGAGTCATAATTCCTATCCAGTATATTCTTAGATTGAATTATTAAAAAAATGGAACTAATAATTTTTTATACGTTTTCTAAAAATATTATACATACCCTCAGTGTGTAAATGACTCTTTACAGACGTTAAAAGATTTTTTCTTGTCTAGATTCATAGATAGTCTTTGCATTGTTGCAAGTAAGTAAGTACTACTAAGTGATGTTATTGTGGGTTCGTCCTTCGAAGGGGAACGTTTTCTGGTTTCATAATTAAAATATGATTTTTAATTCCACCGCTTGAAACGCAATATCTCTTAATTACTTAAAGAGTAGAAAACAAAACAAAAAAATCATGGGATAAGGCTTTTTTCACTGGTCTTATATATTTTACGTTTACATTGTTTTTGCCCTTCATGTAGGACAAAGTGCGGAGTTGAGTTCCGCAACAGTTTTTTGTATTCTGCCTCCCAACAAGCAATGTATTCAATGAGAGAAGAACGAACAGTTGTTATACTTATGTCCGAAGGTCCTTTTTATACGCCGCACGAAGCGTGAGCTGCGTGAAGTAAAAATAAATGAAATTATTTATTATTTATTTAATAAAAGAACGCCAGTTTTTCATGTTTTATTCCACACTGAAATAACATAGATCAATGTGGTTTTTCATACTAAACGTTCCCCGACGCGGTTCAGCATAACATTATGTTTATAATCAAATTCAAAATGTTAAAAATATCATGACGAGGTAAATATTAAGCCATCGTGGAGCAGTGGAACAACGTTTGTCTGTAAACGTCAAACGTCGTGGGTTCGATTCCCACTTGGGGGAATGATCATAATTTATTATTTATTTTGAATTCTCCGCTCTGGTGAACAAGACAAAGCGCGGCATTAAGTTTCGCCACACTAGGCTAAAATAATGCAAAAAGCTATTCTTATATAGAGTTAATTCAAGGAGAGCTTAACCTACACAGAGGCACTTCGAAACAGTTTTTATATATTAACTTGTTGAAAAATGTATGTTCCCTTTTTACATTCATACAAATTATTGATTAGAACTAAGGCCAAGTTTAACGAGATGTTTTTTATTAATTGAAAGGATCTTTCGTTAATTATTTTTTCTTAACGCAAGCTCTGCACAGCTTTATGATACAGATAATGATTTATTGTTCTCAAAAATTGTTTATTTAATATAATTTTAAAATTTATTCTAAGATTGGTTCTCTCTGTCAGTAATATCCACTAATCGTTTGAAAAGGTCTAATCCACCTGTTAGAATTTAACTAAATTTTGAATGGGAATAATTGAAACACAGACTTAAATCCGTTTCAACTTACACTTTACCTTTGTAACAATCAGTCCCTTAAGCCCCCATGAGAACTGGGTCACGAGATCGATAGAGGCCTTGAAATTTCCTCTCTTGGGATGAAAGCATTATGCATGTTCTCAGTGTAAGATTTTGTTTTATTTACGTTATTTAGAAAAAAAATGGTACTTCGCACCATAGTGACACAGTTGAAGCATACTTCAAAAACCGAGGTGAAAGTGGGCACAAATTTTGGTTTTTTTATTGAAATGTCGGGTTTTCTATGCTCGTTAGACTAAGCTCTTGCATTGTGTAACGTCATTTCATGTCTTAATTTGGCTTACGGTTTCACTTGTTAATAGTCTTATTTGATTCTTGTTACTAATTAACTCAAGTTAATTCGAGACAGACGGACAGTCTTACCAGAGCAGGAAAATGAAAAAAAAAGCAATATAATCCTCCGAGTAGGCATCAAACCTACAACCATCGTGTTTACAATAAGGCGTCAAAAAAAAGCTTATATAATTAATCCTAATATTTATTACATTATAATATATCTAGTTCTTTTTTAATACAATTTAATAAACATAGTAAATAGGCACTTAAAAAATTATGTACAATATGCTTGCACGCTAGTAACTATAATACTTTAGTCCCCGTATTTCCCAAATTCGAAGGTTTTTTTTTGTTTAGACTTCTTTAACTCTTTGATTTGAATCATAAGCCAGATGTAAGGAACTCGCGGGCCTTATTAGACCCGCAAAACGTTTATTTCTATTACAGATATCCTAATATATTAAATACCAAATTAGTGCCACTCGTCCCAACATACAATACGATTACGAATTACATATTAGAATTTTATTCATTTCTTAATTTTCGTTTTTAATGTATTTATATTTTTGTAATCTAATGTTTATAATATGTATACAGTTTTTAATTCTATTAAGCATTATGATTTTGGTCCGTCAAGAGAATTTAAAATTTGCATAGGCCGGGTGCTAAAAAAGGTTGATCTCCCCTGATATATACAATTTTTTTTGTTTTCTCGGACTCATAGCACCATAGGCAGAAGTTACCTAGAATCAAGCCACAGTTCTCTACTTTTCACCCATATTTGAGACGTAGGAGGTTGCATAGCAGAACCCCACATCGCAGTTAGGTTAATCTTTAACAAAAAAACCCTAAGCACAGATAGGAACCCACGACCATCATGTGTCGACTGCACAAATATAACAATATGATATAGCGTTTTTAAAATTGAATCCAGGAAACATAGGAAGCGTGCGCTGCATCCATCTATTCGTTTCCCGAGGTGTGAATGTACAATGTACTGTACGCAAGTAGCTATGATATTCTAATCCCGAGATAGATCTCATGATCTTTTTAAAGTTTTAAAATATAACACATACACTGATGATGATTTAAATTTTGGAAGTACTTAAGTAAAAGGTGATCGCGGTTTCCTCGCTCTGGTACCTAACACAACGCGCGGCGTTGAGTTGCGCTTGTCGCGATTTAGGTTGGAACGCAATGTCTTGACCACAGGTTCTCTCTGCCATGAGGGAAAACGTGAATGAATGCTTTTTTTTCAATTTATATAATCATTATAAATAAGAAAGTCTTAGCGAATTTCGATAATAGAGAGACTTTTTAGAATTCTTACTAGTTTTAAAAATATTTTCTAGAGATACACTGGTATATGCTATAAGCTATGTTAAAATCGGATAAGATGTTTGAAAGATAAGAGATACGTTACGTAGAAAGTTAAAGAAAATAAACACTATAGTTAAGACTAATTTTATGAAGTTATATACGATACAGCGGTATTTGCAACCTATATTTTAAATATATTAGCTGAAGCTTTAAAAACAACAAGAAATACTAAAAATGTATACATGAAAATAGGCCTTTTAATACAATTTTTTTCCGCTTCACGCTTTATCCCGCATAACAGGGTACAGATAGAACCTAGTGTCAAGACACGGCCCCGAACGACGCCACGCTTTGCCTTATTTACCAGTGTGGACAAATGAAAATAATTAAATTATAATTATTCCTTCTAGTGAATCGAACCCTGAACCGTAAAAGCAGTGGTTCAAATTTAACACATGTTAGCATCAAATACATTTAACAGGTAGTCCCATTATGTTTACAAGCCTGAGAAAACGGCGGTCGTAATGATTTTTTACGAACTAATTATATAAAGTAATAATGATATGAAGGCTGAGGATGGGTTGTTCGCTCTACTGAATTTATTTAAAAAATATTAAAAATAAGAAGCTGTCGTGGCGCAGTGAGACAACGTCTGACTGTAAACGCGATTGTTTGTGGGTTCGGTTCCCACTCGGAGTAATAATTAAAAAAAACCATTACGGAAAGTGGAGGACGGAGTATATGACCATAGGTACTCTTTGACTACCTTGCTACGTGAGAAAAAACGTGAAACACTATAAAAAATATTTAAAAATCAAAGTTGAATCAAGTGTATTATCACTACGTATATCATTAGTAGCTATAAAAAATAATTCAAGTAAAAAGAAAACAATATTTAGCCGAAGAAATGTTTATAGTGAATTATTTTAATTTTTCCGCTCTTCTAAGATAAAAAGCACAGTAAAAAATAAAAGCGCTGTGCCATCTGGGTTCCGTCATTCAACACGCAATGTCCATAAAGTGACTGCCAATACAAAATATTACTACTGCTTTGCACCCATACTAATATTATAAATGCTAAATTAAGTGTCTGTCTGTGTCGTCATCACGTGTAAACTACCTGAATTGATTATGATGAAACTTTATATAGAGATACTTGAGATTCTTGGGATGAACATAGGCTGCTGTTTTTTTTCTATATGTTTTAGTTTTTCCAGGAATTTAATTGTTTTATGAAAAGGCCGCCGAAAATACGAAACACCTATAGTTCTTTAGGGTCGCTAGTATCTGAATATGTGAACGGAAAAAAAATCTTAACAAAAATGTCGAGATATATCGTTACCTATGTTATCATGCGCATCACCGGATCCCAGTACATCCGCACGGCGGCGGATGAACACGCTCCCGTGGGACGCGCCTCCCCTACTGTACTTCACATCCTATAGTAAACAAAACGTAGCTTTGACCTGGTCATATGTCTCGTGTCGTAATAAACACTGAATAAAACTATTTTAAACTGAATTCTCGTGAAGAATTATAGTAAAAGAAGATTTTTATGAAGTTATAATGTGGCGCAGTGGGATACCATCTGCGTGACATTCGGGGAAATTATTGTATTTAATTGTTTTTTTTTAATTTTCGCTCTGACTTATGAGAACTCTGATTTGGGTTGATAAAGCGCGACGATGAGTTCCGCCACTTAATACGCAATGTCTCGATTTCAGGCAGAACGTTGAACGGGGTGTCTTGCACTAGGGTGTTTCTAACGACTTTGCTATTTATTTATTTTGGAAAATATACATATTTTTACATAAAAAAGAACACCTAACTTGAACAGTTAAAACAAACGCCAATAAAGTTTTCACTAAAAATAAAAACAAATAGTGAACTCACTCAATATATATGCACATACACACAGATATATATATATATGTATATGTGTGTGTGTCTATGTGGGTATAAGGTGGGTAAAAGTATTAGGCTGTAAATCAAAATGTTGAATCAAGTGTTTCAAACGCTTTACTTTTCGTAGATTGTGGTTATAAGTAGTTTAAAAAATGTCATGAATATCACGCATATACCAGAGTACGGTTTCACGCTTTTTCCCGTACATCAGGGTAGTCAAAAAACCTAGTGTCAAGACACTCTGTTCTCCACTTTCCACCCATAATCGAGACATTGTTGTCTACTACAATTTTTATTATCTTTAACGAGATCCGTCTTTTTTGAGAATACAAGTAATTATTAATTCTTAAAATATAAGATGATGACGTTTCTTAGTGAAATTACCATATATTTGGGCTTTTCTTTTTTAAAGCTTCATTTACCCTACTAAGGTAGGCTTTTTATTTGTGTTCTGCTGGTTCTGTGTTGAGCTTAAACACTCTGTTTTTGAATGGCAAAATATTTACAGACGAGTTGACGATCGAATCGACGTACGCAACTTTACTAACATAGCTTCAGCTTCATGCTTTATCCCGCATAGCAAGGTTGCCTACCTTGCTACCTTGTAGAGTACCTTGTCTCATTATACCGCCTTTCACTTGCGGAACTCAACGCAGCGCTTTATTAAGACAAAGCGGAGCTCTGGTAAGTCAGAGCGGAGAAGTGGAGAAAACAATTACATACCGAGTACAGATCAAACTCACAACACTCACACTCGAATAGTTACAATTTAAATATAGTTTCTTTCTTTGTACGAAAATAAAAACGATTTTTAATTAATTATGAAAGTACATCAATACAACATTAGCATTCAAAATATTCAGAGTCCAAGTTAACAAATATGAGTTTTTGTTCGTTTGATTTATAGCCAAAAGGAATACTTTATTATTAAAATACTTAGTTAAAATCCAGCTTCTTTGAGGCCAACTTGGCCTTGCTTTCCGGATGATCACAATACTGGCAGTCACTCGAAACGTTAAGGCTCTAAGCTGACACTAGGCGCGGCTTTAAGAGGAATGTTCTCGAAAACTGGCGACACGACAAATGGGGTGTTCTTAGTGGTTAACGAGCAAACTTGTACCTTTTGGGGCTAGAATTGAATCAAGTAAGAAACCTTTTATCCCATAAGGATGATTAAGGGACATTCCCAAGGGATACCTCAACAGAAGAGAGAAGTTTTTGACGTCGTCTCGTCGTCGTCACTCGTAGACGTTTTCCCGAGAAAGACCTAAACGGCCGGTGTACACAGCGTCCACCGTGCCGTCAGCATAGCAGTAAATGCTAGGATCCTCTAACGTGTCATTGATATGCAGAAGAAACAGTGTAGGGGACAGCATATATTTTGGGGACGCCAGCTTTCACGGGCATGTAGTTAGAGCAAAAACCGTCGACAGCGACCCTATTACTACGCCCAGTAAGAAAGCTGGCAGGGTTAGGTACACTAGCAGATCACCGGTTGAGCGACCATGGCGAAAGCCATATTGGCGGTTGTACATCAACTAGTGTTTCTCCAGATAAACCAGGAGCTGGCTGTTTATTATGCCTTCCATTACTTTGGATATTATATATTACTTTGGATATTATATATTACTTTGGATATTATATATTACTTTGGATATTATATATTATTATATGGCATAATAAATTTAAGAGGGTATAATAATATTTTTCTTCGGAATCGGGTGAATCAGAGCGCTCTTTTACAAATCAGGGACTACTTATCAGGGTAAGAGTGTAAATTATCGCGTTAACACCGGTGTCAACTCACTAGCACTAAAAGAGAGATGCCATCCGGTCCACTTGACTTGTGGGGACGTGTCCAAAGAAAACAGAGCTCGCCGAACAGCTTTTTGGCTAAATTAATGTCGGGCATTGAGCACTAGCACCGCGGAATGGTCGCCGGAGTGGTTCGTTGGTCATCCAAAGTCTAGTTCGAGGCGCAGAGTGCGCCGAAGACATTGGCTCTCTTTGTGTGGACCAGGATGTCATTCTCTGTGCGTAATGGCTGAAGCGAAGGAAATTGGTTGCGTGTTGAGTGGCGGAACTCTACGCCGCAGTTTATATTAGGTACCAGAGTGGAGAAGCGATCGATTTAGACTTTATATTTCAATAATACGTAGAGACATAAATAATAAACAAATACATTGATTGCCACTATATATGAGTATATATTTGTGTAGGTGTAGGGTGGTAGATGACCCTAAGGCACCTATATTTTAAAAGTCAGGGCAACTATCCTTTATAAAAGACTAGCGACTCGTTCGCGTCTTCGTCCGCGTGAATAGCTATTTCATATTTTCGGCGGTATTTTCGTAAAACAATAATTTTTCTGGAAAAACTAAAGAAAATGGGAGAAAAAGCAGCCTATGTTCATCCCAATACCCACCTTCAAGAATCACTATATACAATTTGATGACGTCACAGACAGACAGACAGAGTTACTTTCGCATTTATAATATTAGTACGGATATCGATGCCCAAATATTTTTTTAAATATATTAAAAACAAAAGAGCAACTACTTACCCATGGATCAACCATTTACCCATACTTAATTAATACACCAGAGTTTTAAAGTTATAGCTTTGGAAGGTAGAAATGGAAATAATAGGGCAAGGTCATAAAATCCACGCAAACCAAGTCTCGGGCGACACCTAGTATAAATAATAACATAATTAATTATAACCATGAATTAAATTTGAATATATATTTTTATTAATTTAAAATAAGTTAATTTACTTATCTATCATAACAAATAGTCCCTATAAAAAAATCCCTTGGAAGTAACAAAGTATCAAGACCATTTCAGCTGGTAGTAACAAGTACCAGGAGCTTATTAGTTAAGACGAGTTCCTTATCTGATTTCTCCTTAACACCACAGAGTCTGCCATTTCAGTCGGTAGTAATATTTCAGCTAGTGTTAACTCAGGACACAAATACCAGGAGCACATAAATTCAGAGGAATTCCTTATTCACTTTTCCCTTAATTTCAGTTGGTAGGAAGGAACACATCAGTTAATGGAAGTTCCTTATTTGCTTTGCCTTCAAACACACTTTATCTCCATGTCAACTATTGGTAAACAAAGAACAGAAGTACCAAGAGAGTATAAGTCAATAGGACTATTCTTCTTCATTTTAACAGGTGATTCACAGACCACAAGTACCAGGAGCACTCCACCACCTTCATTCTCTCTCTTCTCTCGCCTCCGGCAGTGGTCGCTTAGGTCTCCCGTCCCTGGTCTGCCGCAGGTGCACCAGACGCACGTGGGTCGCACGCACGCCGGTCTGTGAGAAGGCGGCATCACACCACTGGCACTTGTATGGGCGCTCCCCAGTGTGCGTTCGAATATGGGCTTTTCGTGTTGCGTTGCGCTTGAAATTATTAAAAATATATAAAAAACTGTACGTAACGGGACTCAAATCCGCAACTATTAGCGTATACAAATTAAAAGCCGCTTCTCCTTAGGCTTCCTCCTCCTTAGGATATTGAAAAACATTCTTAGAAAAAGTATGTAAATTTGAACGCAGCAGGATTCGAACCCTCGCCTCTTGGAAACCGCTGCGTTAAATTTTTTTCTTAAAATGTTTTCCATACATTCTTTGTCTAATACGTCGAAATACTTAAAGGCTGATTACAACTTATTTTAGTTGTTAGCATCACTAAAAAATTTTACAAATTTGTTCTACTCAAAGACTACTATACCTAAGAACAATCGTTTCGAAACAGCCAATGATATTTCTTAATAATTTTAAAGTGTTATTCACACACCTTGAATATTAAAAAATATATGTTTTTATGTGAGACATAAACGTTGATAAACCAAATGGTATGGTACGGTGGCGATATTACAATAACGAAGAACGCTAAAAGCTCAATAAGCAAATTAATTATATATATTAAAAAAATATATACAAATGATACTTACGTCAAAAACTTTATCACACATGGGACAAGTGGGTATTTCAAAGGTCGCTTATATCCTTTTCGTGGACGGAACGCGAGTGTTCCGCGAGCAACCAAGTACTTACATAAGCCTAGAAATTAAAAGGAAGTGTTGTATTTATTATTAATATTTTGAAAGTGATATTCACACATTAATGACTAAGTGTGATTTTTTTATAAATGTAAGCCGGCATTAAAACACGTATTAAGAATCTAAGATGATAATATACGGAATACTAGAAGAGGAGTTCTCGAAATTCCTATGAGAACGGGCAAAATAGAGATTTTACGGTTTATAGACAATACAAACGAAATTCTAGATAAAAACTAGTCTATATTTAAACATTTAATAAAAATGTTACGCCACGCTGTCTGTGTATGGAAAATATATAAAAATATATATTATTAAGGTCATTTACCAATGTAACAAAAACAACCCAGTACAATGATTTTTAATTTTAAGTTCAGTTTGTCTGTTCGTTTGTGCACGCTAATCTCAGAAATGACCTTGACATTGAGGTGTTTATTTCATTTCAATCGGTTCATAAATAAAAAGTTGCAACCTTTTAAATTATACATTGAAGCAAAGTTTGTGGTATAAGTGAGAGAGCAGGCGGCCGAAATATTTTAGTCGAGTAGTTTAAACAGGCGAGGCCACGAGCGAGTTGCTAGTATATAACATATTGACAATAACAATGTCGTTGCCTAGCAACCTACTTTTTACATATGACACTCACTAACTAACTCACCTTATCACACTTATCGCACTTATATGGTTTTATATTAAGGTGCACTCTATTCGTATGCCTTTCGACGTCTCGTCTAACACCGAATCTCTTCTCACAATGATCACACTTTAAACTGAAAAATAAAGTACAATTTGTATAAAAAAACATTTTAATAAATTGACAAAAAGAAAAAAAACCTCAGAAGAATCGCCTCGCTCAATAGACACATGGGGTTTAAGTACTAACTTGTTGCCTACCGTTTTTTTTTTTTAATTAGAGAGATCCTAATCTAGGTACTTCGTTCTACACTTTCCGCCCGAAATTGAGACATGCGTGTTGAGCGGCGGAACTTAACGCCACGTTTTGTGTGCGGTATCAGAGCGGAAAATGAAAATATAATTTAATACAATCATTCGACGAAGTGGAAATCGAACCCACAACCTATCATGTTTACAGACAGCGCTGCCCCACTGCGCTACGATAGCCTCCACTAGTAACTCCACTTCGAAATAAAATTTATTAAAAAAATATATTTTATAGAGTATATTAAAAAGACACGTATTAAAAGCTTCATAAAAATCATTCCTCCAAATCCATCCATCCATCCATACAAGTATATTTTACTTCCAAAAGTCAATCCTACAATAAAAAGGATTTGAACCTAGATTTGATCAAATTAATGAAACTTGTTCCAACACGCAATATTGCGTAGTACTCGTACATATATATTGGTTTGTTGTTCTTTTTTTAATGTTTGTATGTAATCTTTTATATATCGTGTTTTTTTAATCTAATGTTTATAATATAAACACTATTTTTAAAGTGTAATTTTGGTCCGATAAATATTAAAAGGCTCCTTTTTAACCCCGATTTTCTTAGAAAATCGGTAATTAAAAAAAATCAACACTTAAAAGATAATAAAATAGCAAAAATTAACACTTACGGCAAATCTTTATAATTTACATGTGGCAAAGCTATTTTTAAATGTTGTTTCAAGCTGTTGTGGGTCTTGAAGCTTCTGTATACAAAAATTCATATTATTTGTATGTATGTATGTATTCGTATGGGGAATGAGGTAAGACTAAAGGCGATATCTTTCAAATAATACGCCATAAACTGTCGGCATATACGAAGAAACCAGCAGCATATATGTATATGTTATTATAAATAATTAATCAAATTTATAGTGGATAATTTTTAGAAAATGTATAAATATTGGCCGGACAGGCTCGACCCCGCGCCTCTTGTTTACCGTCCAAGCGCTCTGGCCGCTAAGCCATGCGTTCTACATCCGGCTGCGACGAAATTCCTATATATATGTTGATTACAATTTAATTTTCTTGTTAGAATCTGTACTCGTATAGAGGCATGTATACAAATTTCTGCAATTTAAATATAATTTCTACGAACAACCGTTTAAAACGTTTTTAAAACGTATAAAAATAACAACAGAAATATTCATCATATCTTGAGTGTGTGCCGCACGCGTCTTCACCCGCGTGAACTATTTTTTCAAATGCCCTTTCGTAAAACAATGAAATTCCTGGAAAATCTAAAAAAAACATGGGACAATAAAAGTCTATGTTCATCCCAATACCCTCAATAAAATTTCATCACTTAAGTTAAGCTTTATGGCCGTGATGACGTCGCAGACAGATAGTCTATTACTTTCGCATTTATAATATTATATATTTTGGATAACATACCTATTACACTCCACGCAATAATAGTTCTTGTTCAAGACATGTTTCATCATATGCGCCTTCAGACGCGACGGATATTTGAAAGCAGCGCCACATTCTTTACATACATCTTTCTTTGAAACTATTTTATTTGAATGTTTACTGCGCATATAAAAAAAATAAGTTATAAAAGATTTTTCTTTAATCTAATTTTTAATGCAAAGCAATAACCTTGCTAAGATAACCTAGTGTAAAGACACTGTATTCTTCATGCGCGTCCGAATTGTTGCAATTTGAAAAGTTGCGTGATGAGTAGCGGAACTCAACGCCGCACTTTTATCTTACCAGAGCATAGATACGAAAATAATTTAAATATAATCATTCCTCTGAATGGACATCGAACCCACAGTTATTCTGTTGATACTGTCCCACTACGACACGACGGCGTTCTATCAATAACGATACAAACGATATATATATATATATATATATATCAGGGCACGTGGCGCAGTGTAAGCGCGATGGTTGTGAGTTCCAAACCCAAACCACGGAATGCTTATAATTCAAATTATTCTCATTTTCCCCTAAGACAAATGGTTGCGTGGGTGAGAAGTTAGTGTCAAAACACTCCATTCCTCGTTGACCATCGTCTACAAAGACACAGACTTTCGCACATATGAAGGGAGTCACATACAATCTACTAATACAACGTATTTTATACACACTTTCCGTCCGAATTCAAGCAATTGCGTGTGGATAGATGACACTTAACGCCGCTTAACGCCGCTCTTTGTTCACTATAGAACAGAGGTTCTATAGTGAACAAGATCTTGATATTATCTCTATATGAATATAATTTTAATACTCCTCCGAGTGAGGATCGGAACCCACAACCATCGATTACAGGTACGACACTCAACCACTGCGCCACCATGGTGTTAATAACCTTAACACTTACTTGATAATATGTGCTTTCAAGACGTCTTTATTAGCGTAACTCTTCTGACAGTGCTTACATTCTTGCCGCTCCTTGTTTCTGTGTGAATTTGACACATGTTTTCTTAACGAGATCCGTCGTCTGAAAATTTAAAATAAAAATTAATATAACGATTATTTTCATATTCAGTGGGACAACTATGTGATTGATGACGGGATGGTTGAGAGTTCGATCCCCACTCGGGGGTATCATGTAGATTTGCTTTTATTTCCCACTTTGATTGAACAATTCGTGGCGGTGTTTCCCACATAGACGGGTAGTCAGAGAGAATCTAATATTAAGACCGCAGTTCTCCACTTTCCGCCTGAAGTCGAGACATTATGTGTTGAGTGAAGGAACTAGACGCCCCGCATTGTCTTGCCGGAGCGAAAAAAATTAAAATAATTTTACTCATCATTATCATATCATTCCCCCGCCTGGAGATCGAACCCATAACCATCGGTTCACATTTGTAATGTAGTAACATATAAGAAATTTTTTTTTTTAATGATAATTTTAATAAGATCTTTATTTTTCGCGATTTTTACACATTTTGAAATGAAATTATTCTTAACCGGATTATTAATCGCGTTTATTATTGGTATTCGAAAATACATTTCGAAACCCACCTCAGTCTACCTGTGACCACGTACTACTGCAAAGGGTTCACAACGTCGAGTTTCTAAAATATATTTTCGAATACCAATAAACTCGATTAATCGGCTTAAAAATAGTTTTATTTCAAAATACTTATTATTATTATTTTTTTTGTTAATGAGTAAGTTGTATAAGTTTCAACCTAGCGGGATGAAGAACGTATGGTTTAACTGTTACAGCGTTTGGACGGTAAACAAGAGACGCAGGTTCGAATTCTGCTGCGTTCAAATTCCTATAATTTGTCACTACCAACTGTGGGGCGATTGCTTTTACAATAACATGTTACATCCAGGTATTTCATTAAATAAATATATAAAAACGTACTTACTTAAAAGTCTTAACACAGTATGTACATTTATATTGGAACGAGTCTTGCAAATGGTGGGCTGTATAGTGATCTTTTATTGTCAATCGATTTTTTCTTATGAGATCACACTCTATACACTTGTAACGTCTAGAAAAATAATTTAAAAACTTATTTAGACAAAAATATCTTCTATATATATTTAGTACCCTAAATATATATAGAAGATATATAGAAGATATATAGAAGAAGATATAGTAAGAGAAAATCTAGTGTCAAAACACTCAGTTCCCCACTTTCCGCCCGAATTCGAGAGATTGCGTGCGTGAGTGGCGAGTGGCGAAACTCAACGCAGCCGTTTGTCCTTTTCACCCGAGCGGAGAAATGAAAGTAGTTCATTTATGATCACTCCCCCGAGTGTAAATCGAACCCACAACCAATCGCGATTACAGTCAGGCGCTGTCCAATTGCGCCAGGGCCGCCTCAAGTACGCAGTAATAGATGTTTAAACAAAAAATACTAATTAAATACATTTTTTTATTACAAAAATTATATGCTTGGAATTAATTTATTATTTTCTATAATTCGCTCTCTGCCTACACTGTTATACGGAAAAAATAGTGAAAATGTTACATTTTTTAGAATTCTATAATACCATAAAGTTTTGCTTACACTCTGTGGTATTTTTGATGATTTAATAATTTTTCAAGGGTGTCCATTCTCTTTTTGCAAATGTCGCATTCGTAGTCACCGTTTTCCTATAATAAATAAATAAAATATATAACAAAATAATAGATAAATTAATAATAATTATGTAGCAATTAAGACGTATGAATGCGACAACTGTAAATTTAAATTCGGCTTAGAGTTGTTGATGAGTTAATAACTTGTTAATGGCGCAAGTGCATGAGTCCTGGAATGCACAAGTGCTTGGATGCACGAGAGTTGAGCGCAGACTTTCATACAGACTTTAAGTATATTTCGTATCTTAAGTATACAAAACAACTTATAAAAATATATATATCAGTATTAATTTTCATACCTCACTATGTCTCAACATGTGACAATCATACGATTCCTTAAGCCTGAAAGCTTTTATACAGTTCTCGCACTTGTACGCCATGTTTACAAATTTGGGATCCTCCAACATTTTAGAGCGCTCTACCATACACTGTTCTCTTGTTATATTTAAAACACAAACCACCGTGTCTGGAATATAATAGAAAATTTCTATTAAACTAGTGAATGAGAACACCAACGTGACTTAGTAGTTATATCTGATTGGAAACGCGATGGTTATGAGTTAGATTCCACTTCTTGCAAATACAACAATTTTAAGCATATTTATTAAAACTGGTTTTAGATTTATTGTATTTTTCGCTTTTTCGACGTAACTCAGCGCAGTGCTTTGTTCTTACAAGAGTGGGGAAGCGAAAATAATTTAAACGACACGTACCTTTTGCAAAAGAGCCACGGGGTCTAGTTACTAAAAATGTTAAATTTTTTATTTGCATGATCTTATTCAAAAATGTAATGTATATTTTTTCTTAAAATGTAAATAACACTTTAATTCATGTTAAAACGAGTCGAGATAGAACTCAAAACTATCATGTTAATCAGACAAGCTGCCACTGCACACACAAAGAGATCAATATAAAATAATATTTTAATAAATTTTTTATTTAAAACGAATATGCCACTAATACTTACTTAGATCATCCCGGGCATCAATGTCTTTACTCATTTCAATTTTATGCCTATTTCTTAGTAAATCTTGTTGATGTCTTTTAATTTTTTTCCCACTTGATTTAGTATTTTCTTCATCCCCTGTACTTTGTAGGGGTAAATCATTTTCTTTTTTTGTTGTAGTGTTTTTGCAATCTATATATTAGAAAAGTATTTGCTTTTATATACAAATATGATTTATTACAGATTCGAGTTTTTTCTGCTTAACAGGCAGCGGACGGGTTCTCTCGAAACCAGTAAAACAGTATGTAGTAGTAGTAGTCAAAATGTATATACTGTATATGTATACTGGAATACTACATACGGGTGGGTGTACCCAGTACTGTAATACTACGAGTACATCGAGAGCCATTTTAAGATTTTTAAAGTGCTTTGCACACACTTAAGACCTTGAAAAACATTTTTAAAATTTAATAAATAGCATTTCTTTCCCAACTATTGTTCTAAGAATAATCTTTGGGTACAAAAAAATGTAAAAATCTCTCTACGGAGATGCTAATAACAAATATAAGTTGTAATAAGCGTATAAGAATTTCGACGGAGCTGGATGTAGAACGCATGGCTCAGACGCGGTCAGAGCGCTTGGATGGATTCCAAGACGCATGGGTTCGCAACCCGCTGCGTTCAAATATAGCCATACAATATAAAAATTGTTGTAAGAAGTAGCTAAAAGTAGTAAAAAGTTGTAAGAAGTAGCTACGTCGAAATTCTTGTAGGTACTACCAAGAATTTCGACGTAGCTAGAATATAGAACGTCTATATATATACGGTTCGAGTTTCTGTGCTTTCAAAAAAATTATACGTTTTCTTAAAATGTTTTTTTATATAGAGAGTGATTAAATTACGAATTTTTGAAAGGACCTAGTATAAACACACTTGTTTCACCATTTACCATTATGTAAAAGGCGGTGGAATTCAACGTTGCATTTGGTCTAAACCAACAAGTAAAAAAAAATAAATACAACTATTCCTGATTAAGTAATGAATCCACAACCATCATACAGTACAGTACACACAGTCACGCTGTGTTACAGTGGCGTTTCATTAATAGTATTAGTTTCAAATAAAACTTACTTTTATGTCCTTTAGTTTTAATTTTACTTGCTTTCTTTTTAATTCTATTGTTAATAACCACTTGTCTTAGTTCATACAAACATATATTATCATCTATATCTGTACTTTCTTCTTTGACGGAATTGTCAAAGAAATCGGACTCTTCTTTTATAGGTGAGTCTGATTTCTTTGGAATCTCTGAAAATTTGTGTCTCAGAATATAAAAAAAATGGAAAACTATGTATAAAATTATAATAAGTAATAAAATTCTTCTCCTATATCCATATAAGAATATGCCACCATTCAAAAAAAGTATTTGAGTTTACACTAAGTTTACTAGACTGGTGCAATGAAAATTTCAGAAAGTAATAAAAAATTGTTCTTACATTTTCTTTTTTTTATTGTTCATAGAAACAATCTTTGGGTAGCAGTAATTTGTATTAAATCTATCTACAAAGATGCTAACATCAAAAAATTATTAATTGTAATGGTAGATGTATTGACATATGTTCTATATGCTTAGCGGTCAGACCACTGCAACGTTTGAGGTTTTATATGTTTTTTTTTGGTAAATAGATATAAATAAATTATAAATGACACTCTTACCAAAATTATCATTCAATTCTTCTTTCGCATCTTCTGCACTCTCTTCTTTGTATTCAATTTTCACTTTATATTCTGCATTACGACTATATATTTTGCATATTTGGTTTTCTGAATCATTTTCATCATTTAGTTCAGTTTTTTCTAAAATAACTTTCTCTACTTCACTCAATTGATAGTGACATTTTTGAGTTTTTGATGTTATATTTTCAATCTGTAATTTCAATTAACATCAGTGATCAAAACATCACTTATTTTTAATTAAATTATTTTTATTAAAAAAAATATAAAATTATTATTTTCATTTCCCTGCTATGGTAAGGCAAACCGTGGCTTTGAGTCATGTCACTCAACATGCCATGTCTCGGATTACGGTGGAAAGTGGAAAACGGAGTGTCTTGACTCTAAATTCTCTCTGCCTATCTGTCTTGTGTCTATGTGAGAGAATGCATGAAGCTATAATAATAATATTAATATGGGTAGAGTTGTATTTTAAACTTAAAAACAAATTACTTTTCAATTTTTATATAAGTATTTAATTGTGGCTCACACCACACTACATAGTATTTTGGCCACCTCTGTCCTAGACTATTCAAACAGTTTTTAAGTGGCACGGGTCCGAAACCAGCTTAGTTCAAAATATTTAAATTACATTGTAAGGTTGTGAATAACACTTATAATATATTAAAACTTACATTTTCCAGATTTTGCATAATTACTTGATTATAGTTCACATATTCAATGAACTGCTCTGCTTTTTGCATTAATCTTTTACAAATGTAACATAAGTATATATATTCTTCCTGTAAATAAAAAAATATAAATTAAATTATACTCATAAAATGACTATCTTATAAAAATGTCTAGCTAGGTAGCACTTTGAATTATTGTTATTTTGTTAATTTGAATGTTGATGGAAATTGAACCCACCAACAATCACGATTGCATCAAATTGAGACAATGATCAGGAGTAATATTTAAAGTATTTTGGAGTATAGAGATAATATTTAAATTATTTTAATTTCTACGCTCTACTAAGACATAGCATGGTGTCTCAATTTCAGAATGAGGATTTCAGGATTTAACACTACTCTAGGAAGAAACTTACTAGAAGCATTCAGCTAAAAAAATAATAATAAATGTATAGAATAAAAATATACAACTAAGTTTATACCTGAAGTAAAGTTTGCAAATTGTCAATTTTTATTTTATAACAATACAAAATCATTTGACTGCTGCGGCTTAAGCAACCCAAACAGTATTTTATGTCTTCATTCATAATATCATCCATCTTATTTTCTTTAGTAAAATAAGTGGTAAATAAAATACAAACTATATATATATGTATATTTAATCTGTAATTATTAATAGTCTTTTGTTTCTTATGGCATTTGGACTCTTCTTGGTCACAATTTAATTTGAGCTTTAAATGGGGAAAATACTGTTAGTGAAATTACACTTGAGGTGACCTGAAAATAAAATAATCTATTAGCTTGAGTGGATGCAAAATCAAAGTAACATTTGAATTTTATATATGTTGACTTTTTAACCATATATTAACATCTTTATAATAAAGTACCAAAAATATGGTTTAATGATTTCATTTATATTCTTTTACAAGAAAATTTTGCACCATATTCATATAATATATTATCAACACAGTATCCTTTTTCATAGGAATGTCTTTTAATAAGAGGAGTTTTATATTTAAAGGTTAATATTTATATTTACTTCAAGTTTGTTTGTTATCATTTTCAACAGAAGAAATAAGACAGATTTTTTTATCACCTGTAATAGGTTTAGTTTTATTATGTTGACATGAAACCAAGGTAAAGAGTATATTATATACTTGTATAGTTGTGACATTAAGACCTTTTGTTTTCGAACCTCAGTAAGTTTATAAATGAAAATATAAACTTGCCAAAACAAAACACAAATCAACAAATAATTATTTAAAGCCGGTAACTGAACTAACAAAATATCATTAACACACTAATAAATACGAATTACCTACGTAAGAAAACATTTTTTATAATTTTTGTAATGTATCTACTGAAAATTAAAACAAATACAATCGGCAATAGCCAAGAAATTGAGTATATTTACAATTTATCAATTTCAACTTTAAGGTACTATCTTATTTAGTGATGTGCATCCTAGTTATCGATATGATAGTTTCTTGTGTCTGTCATCGGATTAATCGAGCCTAATAACCGAATAAGTATTCGAGTATTGGAAGAAAACAATTGTTTCGAAATTCTAGTTTCGTTTAAAATTAAATTAAAGTTTAAATTGTGTAAATTCATACATTATCTATTTCATGAATACTGAGATTTTAATATAAAACCCGAAAGTAAAAAGATTCACTGGGTGTCAAGTTTTGATCATATTACGTTTGATCACTATGCAATTTATATGAATTATGCACGTTATAAATTATACAATTATTCTATAGAGCTGTTTAATACTACGACTAGCTAGGTCAAAATATACATTATGGAAGGTACAAAAGTTCTCATAGAGTTTTCTCTAAAAATTTATTTGTGTTCTATGTGCACTCATAATGAGTACTCAGTGTGTATGTACTAGTAGTTGTGCGTACTTGAATCTCGTCTTGTCCGAAACCTACTACATTGTCTTGGCATGGGCCGACTCGGCTGGTTTATTACCACCCTCAGCATTTATAACCAGCGTTAAGTAGTGTTCTGCCACTGGGTTTCGTATTAGGTAATGCCGAGCTCCGGCGCCCAACCGCCAAATCCTTCTAGAGTATGAGACAGCGGTACTGAAAGAGATGCTACTCCAGGAGGGTATCAGCATCGGAGATGCTAGGGAATCCCTCGCTGAGTCCACAAACTCAGGCCACCCGTTGAATTCTGGGAAGGGCACAGAATCGCGCTCTGGATAAGGCAAACAAGGCGTACGCTCCACAGCAGCCCCTACCACGCCCAACGTCATTTTTTGTAACATCAGGGGTCTTCATTCCAACCTAAATGCCAACCACCACCATATAGAGACGGCACGGCCAGCCTTGTTATTTTTAACGGAGACTCAGATTGGCCGACCGAGTGACACAGTGTATCTTCTGTACTCTACTACAAAATAGAACATCACTTTATGCCTCATTCTAGGGTCGCTTTATTCGTAAGGGAGGAAACGAGTTTGCACCGTCTCGCAAATTTTGAAGGTAAGGAACGAAGCCAGATGGTTGACAGGTCGGGACCTGTACTCTACACTGTTTGCTATGTAGTGGACGTATACATCGTGTTCACCGGCCGTGCAGATCTTTCTCGGGAAAACATTGACAAGTGCCGTAAAATGCCGTCTTCTATACTATAATAAAATAGTAAAAACAGAATGTATGTGCGCGTATTTGGAACTACTTGACGGATTTGAGTAAAACCTTTTTTATTGTACAACTTTTACCTTAGGCAATAAGTGATTTTAAAATGTGGAACTCTCAATGTTGTAAAAGACAGCTATGCTATAAGATATAAGTAATTGCGCTTTAACAAAAGTTGTTCAGCATGATGGGTACTTTGTTAAGAATGTATAGGTGCTTATGGTTGGTTTATGAACGATCGGTAAAAGTGAAATCTATGCCGGTATACACTCGCAAACAACAATGCTTGTACCCAGATTATTTCAAATTTTAAGGGGCTTGCTGCTTTAGCATGTTTCATCGTCAGTTTTGTGATTTGATTGTAATACTATATAACTCATATACTATATGAGGAACCAGTTAAACTGTATATAGTATAGTGTATACATGATGATAATATAGAACGTCAATATTTTATTTTTATCTATATCCTTTTTTATGCGAATGTTTACACCATTAAGTATGGTCCTGGCAAACCGGGTTAATAATTTACTTTTTGGCATTTTTACCAATGCTGCACGACTTAAACATATAAACCGCAATATCCAACACAAAACTATAAATAGAACACAAATCAAATAACATTTGTGCAAGACTGTGTGTCAGGGACGCAAGACGGATGAACGGGGTGCGAGGATAGCAAACGGCCGATCATACCAATAGAATGCGTTGGCTCGCTGCCTCCCACCTCCCGCAACAGACCCATAAAATGAATACAGCGAATTCAATGTCAGCGCTTATAAACCATTCTGATGCTTATGAGTAAATACTCATCCTTGTACACCAAAAAAATTCTTAGACAACGTTGGTCTTAAAACAGTACAATAGGCAACAAAAGTGATTGTTAAGTAACTTATTTCTTCCAGGTAACTTTTGTGTAGAGGAGAGATTAATTGAAATGGGAAGGGGTTCACAGAGTGAATAGATATATATATACATACATATTGAAGTAAATATAAACACAATATATACAAACATACATACACACATATGTTTGTGTGTATGTATGTCATAAGGATCATTGAGACCACGTAAACGAAGTTGCGGGCAGCTACTTATATTTTATGTTTATTTTATAATTTTACTTACATACGAGTATACATAAATCTATATTTGCCTTCGGCGTAGGTGATGAAAGAAAACTAAAAAAGTAGGTATTTAAAAATTAAAAATAAAATTTATTTGTCGTACTTTTCCTTAAATACTAAATTAATACAAAAATATGCTTAAATTTGAGCAAATAAGTAGTTTAAGATTATTTAATCATGATCTTTATATTTTATTTATATTCAATTTACACACATATTTAATAACCAAGTAATCAATAATCGATTCCTTTTCACGAAACTTATGCGGACGGAGATATTATATAATTAGCACTCGTAAACTTTTAAATAGAAAAAAAGTGCTGAAAGCCAACATTTTTTATATAATTTATACATTGCATTTACATGCATTAGATATCTTTGACATACACTTTTTCGCATCGCAACGCGTATTTCACGCGTCAACGTACCCCACGTTGTATAAAGTTATTAATTAATATTTCCCTTAGATCCAATTGTTTTGTGTGATGGTTTTTCATTTTCAGAACAATTCTTTTTATGATTTGTATATTTCTCTTTTGACAGAAATGTCTTCTGACACTTTACACACTTTTGTTTAAAGTCAAAGTGAAACCTAAAAACATGAATTGAAAATCTGCTAAATATAAAATTGTAATATAGGCCATTGTGACGCAGTGGGGCAACGACTCACTGCACACGAGATTGGTTGTGAGTTCGATTCCCACTAGGAAGAGTATTTATATTATTCTCATTTATATCTCATTATTCTCTGGTGCAAGACAAAGCGCGGCGTTGAGTTCCACCACTCAACACGCAATATCTCGAATATGGGTGGAGAGTGGAGAACGGAGTGCCTTGACCCTAGGTTCTCTCTGGCTGTGCAAGAAAAACTGTGAAGCCATATAAATATATAAAATTAGAAACATTGTTAAGTTACTAATAGATAAAGTCTGAAATTGCTAACAGGTAATGAAAGTACTGAGCGTAGAAAACTGAAATTTGGCATGTAAATCGCTGGCACAGTTTTTGGGTGCACTTTGATGAAAATATAATAATAATGATTTAACACCAATTACAATATAAACAATGCTTCGCTTAAATTAAAGATGGTTCAAAATATGTCATCATAATTTATGTGATTGGCCGAAATTACCACGACAATGGAAGATAGAAATAAAATGGTCGCTAAACGTCATAACAACCACGCAAACAAAGAAGCGGGCAACAATTTAGAATATTTTAGTGACTGTGGTCTGTTTAGAGTTAGGACAAAAAGCGACGTTGGGTTCCGCAATTTGCCATCGACCACGTAATGTTTTAAAAGGAGTGTTTAAATACTAAACTCTCCGTCAACAAATATCTACATAAAACGAGGAAAATAAAAGAAATCGATTACCTTAATATATGTCGTTGTAAAGTACTCTTTCTGGAGAACATTTTGTCACACGTATTGCATAAGTATTGCTTTCCCGTGTGCGTTTGTTCGTGAACTTTAAGTGTAAATTTCTTTGGAAATGACTTGTTACAAATGCTGAAACATTATTGAATATTTTGACTATTATGACATTCAATGAAGATATATTATATAAAAGTATAAAAAAAATAATTTTATATGTTGATTTTAAAAACATGTATACGTGAAGGTTTTTTCGGCGTGTATTGTATAAGTGAAGATGGGATGTGAGAAGAGAGACTCAAAGTCCATATAAATATTAATTAATATCTTTGTGATTATATTGCAAACGCGATAGCTTGAGGGTTCGATCACTCACTCACTCGGAGGAACGATTATATTTAAATTATTTTCGTTTCTCCGCTCTGGTACATCATAAAACGCGGTGTTGAGTTCCGCCACTTAACACATAATGTCTCGAATTCGATTGGAAAGTGGAGAACGGAGTGTCTTGACACTAGGTTCTCTTTGACTACCCAGTTATATGCACCAAAAAACATAAAAACTAAATTAGAAAAGAGTTCTGCGACATATCTTCGTTCATTCATATCTTCCTATCAACTACTATACATGTACTCGAACTTTTCAGTTTTTTTTTAAATTAAGTCGTAATTTATAACCAGATGTAAATTTAAATAAAACTTACCCACAAACATAAGGCCTTACGTTTGAATGTAGCGACCATCTGTGCTCTTTCAACTGTTGGGCGTCTCGAACTACTATACCACAAATATCACACAATATTGACTTTTTTATTACAATATTATGTTTTTCCTGTAAATTTCATTAATTCGTATTAAATACATAAGTACTTAAAACTAACCAACTAACTGACCAGGAAAAGTTTTAGACTTAATTTGTACGCGGTAGAAGTAGGCGCTGGTTGTATAAGAGGGAAACTTCTCTATAATCTACTAAAAGATCGGCCTGTCTAAAACTATCATCGGTTTATTTCTAGCACGTATTTCGAAGGCGGCATTAGTAGCATCTATTAAAATTTGGTTAAATGGAGAGCAGCTCGAAATTAGAAAAGTCAAGTAGTACGAATTGCATCTGACTGTAATAACGATTGCTTGTGGTTTCGATTCCTGTTCAAGGAAATGTTTATATTTAAACTAATTTCATTTCTCCGCTTTGGCGAAACAGAGCGCGGCCACACACTTAATGTGTTTTGCCACACACTTAATGTCTAGATTTTGGGCAGAAGGTGGAGAACCGAGTGTCTTGACACTAGGTTCTAGCAGGTCCCATGCGGGAAAAAATGTGTAAATAAATTTACAGTAATGTAATTCATTTTATATTGCAACTAAAATATTTAACAGTTTACATCGTTTAACATCTCTTTTAAATTATTTTTATATAATTAAAATGTTCTGATTAGTAATATTTACCTTCATATGTAAGTTCAATGTGTTTTTAGAATCACAGGGCAATGAGCAAAGTTTGCAAATCCAAGGCTTACGGTCCGAAGACTGAGGGTGTACATTACTTTTATGGGTTTTAAGATATCTAAAATCACATTATTAGTAAAAAGAAACATTTTTAGAAAACGTATAAAATTAGCGGTCAGAGCGCTTGGACGCTTTACATGAGGCGCGGGTTGGTGTTCCGCTGCGTTTATATTATTACAATTTTTTTTAATTTACCAAGTGTTCAAAGTATAAATTCAATACAATAAAAAATTAGAAAAAGAGCTGGTTTTTTACTTATTTCTTTAAATGAGACTTTAGTTTGACAAGCGTACCTTGCGAAATTCTTAAATAGACTGCAGCTTCACGCATAAAACGATACACAGAGTTTAATTAGTGTTTTTTTAGTGCCTAACACTTCTTTTCGCCCGAAATCCGCCGAAATTTTACGCCGCGCATCGTCTTACCAGAGCCCTTGCACTGCTTTCTCATTGCTTGCTTTAATTAATATAATTTTACTATAGATAATACTCTGAGTGGGAACCGATCCTCTATCATAAACATAATTAGTTTTGTATACATTCTTATAATAATTAAAATTAATAAAAAATTAGTACTTTTGTAAATGAAATGCCTTGCCACAAATATTGCAAGTGAACGGTTTGACGCCATTGTGTATATTATAGTGTTGTTCGTACCAAGTCTTCACTTGAAAACCTTTGCTGCAAATCTCACATTTGTACTAAAAAAAAAAATATTATCATGATTTTTCCTAATCTAAGTATGTGAGTATTTTTTCTTCAGCTTCAGCTTCAGATTGCTTGTTGTCATTGTCCTAAGATTCGTCTGAGTGGGGATGAAATCCACTATCAAGAGTGCTTGTAGCCAGACGCGTCCAATTGCGCCAAGATGGCTTGAAAAATAATTTCAAATCTTCTAATTAGAGGTCATCTTAGTACAGTCGGACAGCGTCTGAATGTAAACGCGATTGGTTGTATGTTCGATTCCCTCTCGGGGGAATATTTATGGTCTGTACTTTTGGTTTAAATATTGTTCCTTTTCTTATAAGCGACATTTTTTTTGTAATATTTTCAGTACTTAAAACTAACCCTATAAGAAAAGTCTCTATGATTAATGATTATATTTTAATTTCTCCGCCCTGGTTGAGGGACAAAGTACGGCGTTAAGTTACACCACTCGACATGCAGTATTTCGACTACGGGTGTTAAGTTGCAAAAAAAAATATCTAAAATAATATCACTTACCTTATATTCGTTAGCGTGTCTTTTCTCGTGGTCTTTCACAACATGTTTATGCACTGATTTGTAACCGCAGTTGTAAGAACATGTGTATATTAGACCAGTATGCATTTTACCATGAGCTACTATTGTTGAAGCTGTTTGATAAGTTTTACCTGTAAAATGTAAACAAATATGAATAATTTACTATGGCGTTGAGTTTAAAGCTGTAAAAAAAATATATTTTGTTTAGTTTTACAAGTCTCTGATTGATGCGATGCATGTTGGTTCGATTCCTACTCGGTGTAATGGTTATATTTATATATTTTAATTCAAGGTTATAGCCTGGTTCTGGTGACTAGTGTGGTCACCGCTTGGATTCGAGTGGAAGGTGGAGAAAGACAAAGAGTTCTCTTTGCCTACACTTATATAGGAAAAAGCTTGAAGCTGATAATTCATCTCTATTATATAATAGGCAGTAGCCCTAATATTGACACTCCATTTGTTTTGAAGAAAGCGGAACTTAACACAGCAATTTGTCTTGGCAGAGTACTGAACTGAATATAATGTAAATAATAGAACAGTTTAAAGGACATCTACTTAGTGTGTAGGCAATTACTGTTTTATGTATTTCTTATTTAATGATTAGTTTATTTTTCTTAAATAGTATTGTAATAACCAACCAACTGTTTTTAATTTCATTACAGTAAAAGAAATGTTCATTCCATACTTACCGCACAATTTACATAAGAACGGCCTCACTTCAGTGTGAGTTAACACATGCCTTTCTATGTAAGTCTTTTGAATATATTTTTTAAAACATCGCTCACATTTATATATTAAAGTACCATCTTCCAATTTATCAACTTTATACTTCACAAGGTTGTCTTCATTATTACTTTGTATTTTATTTTTCTCATTAAACTTCTCTAATTCTATAGTTTGATAATGTTTTAATAATTTTAGTTGATTAGAAAATACTTTAAAGCAAGTGAGACAAGTATATTGTTTTATATTCTTCATTACTTCTTCTTTATGAAAATTATCTTTTGTAAGACATTTAGAATCTATGTCAGATATATTTTCAAGTTTTATGTAATTTGATTCATTTACAATAGGATTTGTTATTTTTTCATCAACTATAAAATTATTTTGTTTTAATAATTCAGGTTTCACATCTATTGCTTGGGCCTTATCTAAAGGTTCGGTACAATCAGTTTCATTTTCATCATAATAAGTATTTTCTACTTTAACATCATTGTCTGACAAATTGTAAGCATTATTTAATTTCTGTTGTAAAATAATTTCATTTTGGTTGATAGTTTGGTGAAATATATATATGTCTTCAATTTTAATTCGGCAATTTTGGCAAATTCTACTTGGCAAGTGTGGTGTTACAGGTATCTGTAATTAAATTGCACAAATAAACTTTAATAGCATTCATAATAAAATTCGATTCACAAAAAACAGAGTTAACGCGCTATTCAAAGTTATATTCAATTATATTAATGTTATAAGTATCTACTATATTATGGAAATTGTTAAGTTGCTTGGGACCAAGTTGCTCGCAAGAATTAAAAATGGTTCACAATTTAAATTTTAAAAACACCATGTTTATTTATATAAAAAGTAGTTGCATAACCGTCTAAGCTGTTGTTTTAGAAACTAACAGACGTACATAATGAGATAAGGATACGGATAACTTATCCAGAATATCGCATCCTTCACTTAATTCGTCAACAATTTCCGGTGATTGCATTAAACATAATCTGCATGTATTTTCCATTATATGTATAGTTTCTATTTATGTATGTTGTAGAAATATACACATTTAAACTATAAATTAAAGTTTTCATTAATACACATATAATTCATTTATATTATGACTTTTAAGAAGGATACAAAAAACTAAGGAAACTTGTTATTGTTATGCTTTTTGAATTACGAGTAATGACAGCTTAAGAAAAAACATGTACAGATAAGTTATATAACAGATAATGTATTAAAAAGAAAGTGTTTTAAACAATATATTTTGTTTATTAGTGAGTACTTGTGTAAAATGTTAAAAATAACATATATTAACATAACATATATATGCAACAGTGAATGATAAATAGAATCACTTTTTCCATGTCTAATAGTTTTCATTTGGCTTCAGCAATTCGAATATTGAATTTGCTAGGGTAACTTTGAGTTAAAGCATTATACAAGAACAAATATACTCTAACAGTATTTAAGTATAAAATTAACTGTAACAACAAAACACTCGTTTGTTTAATTGATATACTGAACTATATCAATTAAACAAAATGATCAAAAGTGAATATACACTTTCTCCTCAAAGATATATATATGATAATAAATTGTATAATCCAAGGTAAGTTCATACACGTGAATATTAAATGACTGCACAGATATATAGCATTAAAATATATTTTACAAATTATCCTTTTTATTCCACCTCTAACAAATCATAGTATGGATCTCATAAAAAAAAATACGTGCAGTTATAAACGTTTGTTACTAATTAATTAACTTTCCATTTTCAAAAAACTGATCAAACCTTAAAGATCACATTTTCATGTAATTGTATATCTTTATTTATTTTTAATGAATTGGTTATAAAAAGTATATATATAATGTAGTCTTTCATATTATCGACTGCTGGTTATATATGGACCTACTATGTGCGTTACGACTTAAGTTACGAATACTTGGTTACGATGTGCCATTGTGCTTTAAGCCATTTATTAGTACAGTCAATATAAACATTAACCACATGTTCTTATGCTGATCAGTAGGTAGCTAGGTTAAGTAAAGTTTAAATCTTGTCTCGACTCTACATACATATGTGTAGGTATGTTACTGACATAGCTTTTTATTTGTTTTAGGTTTGAACCAGACCAGTCTATCATCCGTTTATATTTCATAAGTCCATACTATTCTATAAAATTAACTGCTTCATCTTATTCGTGTTTTTTCTACCATACCGACGTGACATGGCAGAATATTGTGCGCTTGTCATCGCAATAAATAAAAAAAAAATGTATTTGACGTATAAATGTGAAAATATATCAAACATATTTTATTCGCAAAATCAGGCAATTTATAAATAAAAAAAGGAAAAATTATTAGAAAAGTAGATGACAAACCCATTGATTACTTATTATTATGGTGAATCTATTAATAACTACACAAAACTTGATCAATATACCATGGTAGTGCGTAACGTAACGGAATTAGGACCATTGCAAATATCTAAACATGAAAATTGAACCTATATCAGGCACTACTATTATCGAATAATTTATAAGATATATTCAAGGACACAATACGTGTTCTGTTTTAAAATTATAATATTACCAAAGTTTAAAAAAAATTAGGTATAAATTCAAAATATTATCATGATAATGTTAACACACGTGTAAAATGGCGTCTTATATATTATCAGCTATTTGACTCTTTAGATATTGTTTCTTCTGACGGTTTATATACTTTTATAGTATTCTACGTTGCCCAGGACAAGGCCCAACTACGGAAAAAAATGAATATTTGTGTAGGGGTACAATTTTACAACAAAATACCCAACATATGGAAAATTTTAACTCATTTGATACATTTAAATCACAATTAGCCAAATATATTTACGATCATTACTAAGAATGTGTTAAGTGAGTGTATAAAATGTATTATTTTATAACAAATGTAAATACCACAAATATTTCATATTTATTATATCAATATTTTATATTATAATATTAAAAATCACAAATATTTAATAATTAACAATAATGTAAACAATAATTAAGTAAGCTTTCGGCACCATTATTTTATTGAATCGTTTGTAATATAAAAACTGACAACGACAATTTAAATACTATATTATAAACTAGCTATTCCCGCGACTGTGTTCGCGTGAGTGAAGAAACTTAGCAATGAGTTTTTGGTGTGAAGTGCTGTATTAAAATGATGATGTGAAAAACTTATAACAATATTTATTTTATTATTTCAAAATAGTATTTTTATAAAATAGTATTTTTACAAAATAGTTATATTCGATTACTTCAAAAATATTTCTACTATCCAACACAAATAGACTTTTTGAATTCGTAACAGTAGCTTCTGAGATTATCGCGTTCAACCAAGCAAACAAACTCTTCAGCTTTATAATATAAGTATAGATATCCTTCTTCTCCATCTTAAATAATTGGCTTAGGTCTTATTGAGAATAGAATAAATTCTTATAATATAGCGATATTAACTCTTTCCTATTAAGCACTATCCTTACATCAAAGCCACGTTTTGTAGGTGTTAATACCTTTTTCGTATATTTTTAGCGTTTTCAAGTAAATTGTTGGGTTAACAATATATTGTACGATGATGTAACTTGATGATATTGCTGCTCGCCTTGGAGCCTACATTCATATATTAATAAATTTGTCATATATATTAACAAGAAGGCTATAAATCTTAGAATGTGGGTTTGACGGTTACACAATCTGTCATATAGTTTTGTTGTCAAGACAATTGCTTTTTTTAATAAAAAAACTTCAAGATGGAAAAGGACGGCTGAGTTAAGTAACTTTCTATATACGTGGATTCTCTTAAGGACTCTATTAATCTTATAAATCGAATTGAAATAATGGAAATGAAAAAAAAATATAAAAGGCAGAAAACTCATTGTTCACAGATAGTAGGAACCATATATCCGTACGTCATAAGTCCAACAAGAATAATATAAAAATCTTCAAATGTATGTAGATTGTATAAATTATTGTACTAGTAATATCACTACCAAAGCTGAAAAGATTAAGAACTCGTGAATGCTAACAGAATAATTCACGCTTGAAAATTAATTTAGAAGGAGTCAGTCACACGTTATCATTCAATGTATTAGAAAAGCAACAGACCTTTACAGCTTCTTTTTTTTAACCCTAGTGGATTTTCTCCAAAAAATACAATAAGTATATTGTTATAATAGCACTTTTACAGTTAACTTAGTATAAATAAAATATTAAATAAAAAACTAAGTAAATTGCACAGGTCATTTATATATTATAAGCACATTATATGTTATGGAAAATACATAATATTTATATAAAAAAATACGTTTAAAATAAACTAAAGTTAATATTGTAACTTATTTACTAGTAGTTTACGAGACAAAGTAAGTAGCTTCTATTAAATTTAAATTATTATTCAAATCACGGTGTGACCTTCGGCTATCATGAATGAAATTAAGTCTTGTTTTGTATTGGAGTCTAGATGGCATATTGAAAAATCATATAATCCGTGCCGTAGCATATTAATAGACAATTCAAAATTGTAATTTGTTCGAATTTTCCGGTACGTGTGTGGTCATCATTATTTCTTATTCTCACTAGCAATTGTCGGAGACTTTGTCTGCTATCATTTTAAAGTAGTACCTGGAAAATGCTACGTATTTCACACACTTTCCCGCATGGCGTGTTAGTAGGAGAGAAGTGAAGTGTCATCTTTCTTTCGAATTCGAGACATAACGTGTTGAGAGTACTCAATGCTACGGTTTCTCTTATCAGAGCGGTTAAATGAAAATAGTTTAAATGTGATCATTCCCCCTCGTGGAGGTCAATCACAAGCAATCGCGTTTACATTTATACGCTGGCCTTTTGCGACATGATGGATAATTTATTATTATACAAATTATCCAATACATACATATAAATACCGATATTTCTTGGTCCAGACAAAGAGGAAGACCAAAGACAATACAGGCAGATGTTATTAAAAGAGACATGAACGCCAGCAAATATATATATATATATAAAACTCTCGCGTTATTGAGTGACTGACTGACTAGTACATTCTTTGAAGAGTACAGGCGAGCACTGGGAGACGATATCCCTAAATTCCTACGGGACCGAGGCAAACAAAACTTTTTCATTATAATATACTTATTAGTGTGATAATCAATCTTGTAGATCCTACGTATGTGACCTTGAGGTCAACAGTGAGGCGTACGAGCGGGGTTGCCGGGTTCACGGGCCAGCCTGGACAGACACAAATAAACAATGAAAATGATTAAAGGTATCCTTCTGCAAATAGACGTTTTTACGCAAAAGATATCCAGTCCTTAAAAACAGGTATTTTTACAAATATATTTGATATTAAGAAATTACTGCTGTTTCACTTAGAAGTGCTTTATTAAGTGTTATTTAAAAATCTACTCAACGTATTTATATAGAGGCTATCGTGGTGCGAAGGGACAGATTGTGCCTAAACTTGATTGGTTGTGGGTTTGATTTCAACACGGGGGTCTGTCAGTATTCAAATTGTATTCTGTTTTCCTTTCTGGTAATAAAAAAACAAGTTTTTTGGATTTTTTATATTATGTTGAGTAACAAAATGTTAAGCTTCATTTCGACTAGGACTAGACTAAGCCACGATAATTATACCTGATACCATATATCGTAATATGCTTTTTTTTTATCTGATTATTGTGAACATTTTTTTTATTAGCTTTTCCTGTATTATTAAACTCAAACTCATACAATGGAGGCGAAAAGGTGCAATTTAAAATTTTTATAGGTACGTTTTTTAAAAATGTGTTTCTTGTTGTTAGTTACACACACTTTAAAAACAATGCGAATGCATTGTTTTTTTTCTATTACTTGAACACATTATTTCTATTACTTGAACTGGGTTCAGAAATGACATTATTATCTATAGACATGTAATTCCTAACAGACACCAACATATTTCAAAACAACGCTATTGTTAAAATATCTTTGATAATATGAATTCATTTTGCATAGTGACATCCAAATACAAAGTATTGTTTTGTTTGCAATATTCGCTTCGTATACTTCTGTCTGTTCTTGGAATATTTAAATACTGATATATTTGTTTTTTCTTGCAATGCGTTAAGTATATCGCTAGGTAGTTTATGGTTAATTTTTAACAAATAATTTTCTAATAGATCTCTCATATTTAATATATTTGACTCCATTTTGAACGCTATGGAAGATTTGTTTACAATAAATTATTAGTAGTATTCTGAGATTGTTATCAATATATTCTTTATTTTAGACGAGAATACAATCAGATATGGGTTAATTAATATGTACGCTCGTTGATGCGTAAAATATACGTTGCCATAGCAACCAAAAAATAACAATACTGTATACGAAACTTCATGAATATTTTTACGAAAAAATATTATTATAAATTATCTTACAAATATTTTTTATTATTATTTTTACCAGTTTCCCTAGATCTTACCTGAATAAGTGCTGACAAGTTTCTATAAATAATCAATCAAAAAACATATTAAGTATATATTAATAATAACAAATTAATTTAAACAAAAATTCAAGAGAAATTCAGAAGTTAATAAAAGTGTGTTTAGAGTAGAAATGTTTCGGATGTAACATTTCGTATTTGGATTCTGATATGGATATAGGAAGAACTATATCAGTGTCAGTTTCGTTTAAGGATACATAACTGTTTTGGATTATCCGATAGTTTCGGATAATTTCGGTAACGGATATTACATTTTGGGGAATGTTTGTTAATTTTAGCCACTAAGTTATTAATGTTCTCTTGGTTGATATTCGAAGTGCCTTTAATTTAAATGACCTGTGATTATTATTAATGGATTATATTTGCAACAGTTTTTGTGTTAAAAATGTTTTGTACGTATTACTCTGTAACTCTATATATTTTAATGTTACCTATTATTATCATAAGAAACAAATTATTATGAAAATAAAATATCTGAAACTTATATATTGAATTAAGTTACGATTACAGATTTATTTTCATTTTGGATACCCGATTTTCTTATTATCCGGGTTTCGTTTAATAGTTACGCTCCCTAACATCCTTTGTTAATATATGAGCTTCCTGTAAAATCATATTATATACACTTTGGAATTACAATAAACGACGAATTTAGTTTAATTTGGAAAACATATTTGAAAAATGTATAAAAATTTGAACGCAGCGGGATTCGAACCCGCGCGTCTTTTAAACAGTAAAATAAATTTTTATACGATTTATAAATATGTTCATCGGAGATTGATGAATAACACTTTAAAGTATAAAGTGTTATTCACACACTTAGGAAAGTATAAAAAAAAACATTAAGTGAATAGCTTCAATTATTCTATAAAACAAAATTTGAGCGCAAATATCAACAATTATTTCTAAAGGTATATACATAATATATTGGCCTAAGTAGGTACATGACTTCGAAGAAAAGCTGAGATATGGTAAACAAATAAAATAGCGATAACAGACATTAGACGTAAATACTCACTGCATTGTGAGTAAATACTATGATTAATTATTATTAAGTTTGCTTATAATAGTTATAGACGGTATTATGGCACAGAGGCGTGTTAAACGGTACGTGATGGTTGTGGGTTGGATCCTCGCTAGGGGAAATTTTTAACACATGTTTATTTTATTACAAATATTTATTTAATCTGCATACTTTGCCGACCAATTAGCTTGAAAACTTGCATGTTGACAATCCCATATTTTCATGGTATAAATTTGATTTCCAGTGCCAATACGTCCTCGATTACAATCTCAGGTTTTTATTGAACTCCAGAAAGACTACTATTATATTTAAAATATTTTCGTCACGGGCTGATTAGATAAAACCCTATTAGGTAATTCCTTATGCGTTGAATTTCCCCTACATAAAGTATAAAATACCTACAAACGGACTGTTATATAGATAATTAAGTGGCTTTTTTATATATCATATTTGTAACAGATTTAGTGTCCAAAATGTTATGTACGTATAACTCTGCAACCCTATTAATTTCTATTTTATTAATTTTTTTTTCATATCTTGTAATATTGCTTTTGGTTTTAGAAACTTTTATTACATAAAGATTATTTTAGCAGATAACAACTTATGTAAGGTGATAATTGAAATAATGTATTTAGTACCAAATCGTAAATATTGGATGTACATACATATATATGAAATAGTGACAAACCAGGAGACTTCATGACTCTCCTATTAAAGTACAGCATTACGCTGTATAAGAAACAATGATCTTGAAATAAGAAACACCGTCGTGGCGCAGTGTGACAGCATCTTACTGTATACGCAATGGTTGTGGGTTCCATTTCCACTCGGGCGATTAATTATACTTAAATTATTTTCATTTCTATGATCTGGCGACAATAGAAAGGTCCGCCATTTGACACGCAAGGATTTAGATGAAAAATAGAGAATGGAAAAATAGTGTCTAGGTTCCACTTACTGGCTCAGTTTTCAATTAACATGTGTAAAAATGGCGAAATCTAAACAACTTATTATTGCTATAACAAATTTTATGACAAGTTGTGAGTGCCGTGAGTAAAACTAATATAAAAGTAAATATTTTAAGTGCTAAGTATATTCACTTACGGTGTACATAATTTTCTAAGGTATTTTAGCTGCTTTTGCATATAGCAAAGTAAGCAGATTTAACCTGGTGTTAAGAATCTCCGCTCTCCATTTTTCACTTTTTTATGAGACATTTCGTCAGGAATTTTCAAATAGGATTACAATGGACGTTACTTTATACGTCCGCTTTTTCTACAAAGCTGCTATGCGGGAAAAAAAGTGCAGCTGAAAAAAAACCGATCAGGTTAATTTCAGTTTAGTTCTTTAGTTATGGCGTTTCTAGAGAATAAGTTCCACGAATCTGGATTCGCCAATGTCACTTTATCTCCAACACACGAATGAGATAATTGTCAGGTTCCACCGACTTTATTTTAACAGTGCGACAGCATATGATTGTAAACGAAATTGGTTGTGAGTTCGATTCCCATTCGGTGGAATCAAGTAATCGTAATTGAATTATTTTTATTTCTCTGCCTTGGTCAGACAAAGCGCGGCGTTGTGTTCGACCGGAAGTTGGAGAATGGAGTGTCTCGACACTAGATTATCTGAATGCTTGCTTGCTATGGGGAAAAAAGGGAAGCTGTAAATATATTAAATTATTCAAAATAATAGATAGACCACTTTAACAAGAGCTTATAATTCGTACATAAAGAACTCATTCTATAAAACAAAGTGCGCTTTAAATTTCACCACATAATATAATAAAAACCTGAAAGCTCACAATGTCCATTTGTTTTAACTTTCAAAAAGCATTGGGTATAAAAAGATTTATTTAAGCTCTACATCGCTTAAGGCATATTTCGTCCTGCAGCTTCGTGCTTAATATGCACACTCTGTAGGGATACTGGAGATTCGCTTAGTAACAGATGTGCTAAAAAAGTAAAGTAGTAAGAAATTGTTTAATTATACTGTCCACTCATTGGATTGATTATATTTAATTTATTATTTTGCTTATTTTGACTTTAGTCCTGTTTACTTGTGAAAAAATTCCATAGCCTTATCGATAGCTGAAGAAAATTAGCAAGAGCGGAGCAAATCAACAATAAGGAATAAAACTACTACTTTTGCCTAAAAGTAATGATGTAAATATGCCATGGTAGTTTGCGAATTGCTCAAACTAATGTATTCTTAGAGGACTTATAGTGTGTATATAAATTTAAGGTAACACAGTCAGTGTTGGAACTCGAAGAACTTTGTCTAAACGGGACTTATGAAAATCTTATCGAAATCATTAAAATACATTCATTTAAAGAAGAAGAAGTTCGTTCATGCTAAAAATTAAAAAAAGAACACCCAAAAAGCCAAAGAAAATTACATACTCATACAAATATATAAATTATATTAAACACACAAACATCTGCCGTTCATTATAGTCTTTGTACCGACAGAGATGGCAGTTGCAGAGAGGACCGAAATAGACTAAGTCGTGTACTCGAACCACTCTCGCGCATTGTTAAAGTTAAAACATTTAACTTTACTTAATTATCACGTGAGTTCAGTGAAATGTAGTGATTAGTGACAAAAATAGTGTTTTCTTACCAATTTTAAACGTTGTGACCATGTGTTGGTATTATTTTGTACTGTTTTTGTTATGCCTTCCCTTTTCTGATGGTAAGTTTTAGTTTGGTGAAATTATAAAATAAATTAAATATTATAAATTCTATTATACAATTTTAGTTTTTTTTTTGAGATGTATGTGTGATTTTTTGTCTAAATAATAGTGAAAACGGAAATTTATACTAATGAAAAAGGTAATAGGAGTTATAGTTATATATAAAATAACAATCAAAGTTATATGATTTTAGCTTGAAGTGTTTTAATTGATTTTATTAAATCTTCGTTCATATCAATAATCTCACATTATATTTCAAATTTTTGAAATATAAGATAATACCAAATAATGCATAAGACAATAAAAAAAGCTCCATTTTGTTACCAATTATTAAAAAACGTTTTAAAACCTACACATATGATTTTATTATAGCTATAATTTATGTCAAGGTTTGATAAAATTAATCACCTTCAAATTTCGCCTAAAGCCTTTATCAAAAATATAGAGTTCGTATTACCATTACGGGAATGTCTATACCTGTATATATTTATGAATTAATATGCGTGACGTAAAATTAAAGAAGACTTGGTAACAAAACACTATTTTTTTCCTTTATATGCTCTAAATATCAAAATCTCAAATTTGTTTCATCCTATAATAATAGTTTAAATCCTTTAAAGTTCAAATGAATGGGTGAATTTCAAATTCAAAATCATCAATATAAAGTTGCAAAAAAATGAATGCAAAACTCAAAAATTCAAATTTGAAACTGAAAAAGATGAATTTAAAGTTTAAAAACTGGATTCGATAAGTCAAAAAATTAAGTTGCAGCTTAAAACGTATATATGATGTATTCAAAACCAAATAAGTTAATATATACAGTAGATACGAATCGAAACTCGAGAACCTAGTAGCAAATTATTCTATACTCCGTCTTTTACCTTCTAAGAAATATCAGGTGTAGAGTGGCAAATTTGAATGCCCCAGTTTATGTAACTGGATCGTAAAAATATCACCTTTTATATTTTTATCATCGCCAAAGTGTTTGTAATTTCGACACATAATTCAGAATAGTCCAAATTTTCAAATAATCTTGTCCATTTTTTTTTAAATATTAACTTCAAACTTCCATGTAATCTAATTGCAATTTTTTATCAAAATATTATACTCGCACATTGTAACTACCTTTTGAAAATAAAATTAATCGATATTACTCAATAATAAGCTTATTCGGTCAGTTCCAAATGCTATCCAAGAGGAAACGTGTCCCATAACGAGCATTTTCACTTTACGTCTAGACGTAGAACATACTCCTATTATCCACTGATAATATAAGTTTCAAGTAGACAGTGTTCTGCTTAAATGTTTACTTAGCGATAATCGGTAGTGCTAAGAATGGCTCACATTCAGCATTGTTATAAAGATTACGGCATCTTTACTTTATATCCGTAACAGTGCTCTTAATATATGTATTTATATACGTATGTGTTATATTATGTAATTTATACTGACTTTCTTAGCTTTTTGCTTATTTCTTTTGCTTTGCTTTTGTAAATTAAATAATTTAAATAAAATCATTGCATTGCAATCAACGATAGCATATTACCAAACACTAGGTCCACATCGCTTGCTGTAGTATGTAAGGTTTACTATCTATCTGTCTGTATGGCCTTCAGATTGGACATGATAAATGAAAAAAGTCAATACTGGGACTAATAGAGCCGAGATATGCACATCTTTTACTCGTCTTTAATATCCTTAGTTACCGGAATTTGTACTCATATTTCATATTTACGTTCCTGATTTATCATTACATTGACTGTTCCTCATATACATTAATTATTCGTTTATATTTATATATACATGTGTGTAAGTATATATGTTACTATATATATTTAGTATGTATATAATTATATTTGTATGTTGTTGTATTTTTGTAGTTTATTTCTTTTTCTCTTTTATTTTATAATTGCACGTTTTCTACCTCGCTATTTACAACCCTATCTGCGACGGATTGATTGTAAGAGATCTCTCTCTCCAAGAGATAAGTCTTCAAGTCTTTAGTCTTTATCATGTATTGTTTTTTATTTTCTTTTTAAGTACAATAAAGAATACATATAATATGATTTTTATTGTGCTTTGAGGATTTTTTAATAACAAATTCCATACTTAAAAACACATGAACTCAACCATTACTTAATTCGAATACCTTACTGATTTCTATAAGTGACAATTCGAATATCGCTAGTGTAAATGCCACCTTTTTCTATATTTTTTAGCTATCAGGGTGACTTAGTGTCGAGATACTCCGTTTTCTTTTCCGGAAAGGGAAAATTCCGTGAGGTTCTTAGAACATTTATTGTAGCCCAATTCTGCCATTTAATGTGCCATGTTCTCGAAATAGGCAGTAAGTGTAATGTAACATATTATAATATACATTAATTGTACATAATTATTATTTAGAGAACTTAACACTACTACATCAATTAATGACTAATGTATTCAATAGAATTTTAAATAGAACAGAAAGATTAGAGGAATGGTTTACTACAGGCCAAGTCATCCTATCCCCTAGAACTAGAAACAAATAGCTTGCCTTCCTACTATGTACAAGCTTTTGACATCTATTACAGCCAACGAAATTGACATCCATTGCGATAATAATAACATTATAGAACCAGAACAAGGAGGACGCAGACGTCACGCCAGGGGCTGTAAAGACCACCATGATTGATGATTAATAAATAAATTTTAGAGGATTTTGAGTATGGGATGGGTGGATTATAAAAAAGCTTTCGACAGTATTTGTGAATGAATGGCTGAGTAAAGTATTAAACCTATATAAATCATTGTAGATTTCTTAGGTATGGTCATGCTCATGTGTAATGTAATCATTACACGCATAAATAAGTGTAATATACTGCATTGAAAAGTAGGTTGGATGACTGATTGTAGTGGAGATGAGGAGCATGTACTGCCAAACGGGAAGAAATTTAAAAACTTACAATTAGGTCAAAAATACAAATAGTTGAGAATTAATGAAGCTAGAATCATAGATCCATAATTAGGCAACAGCTGCAGAAAGAATACAATAGAAAAATAAAGTGCATTACAAGCTCTTATTTAAATTCTAGAAATTTAATAAAAACAATAAATACTGTTCCTGTTCTACTCTACTCATTTGGTGTAATAAAAGTAATGACTTACTTAAAATAGATACTAAAACTAGAAAAATATTAGTTGAAGACATATTTAGAAAAATATAAAAATTTGAACGCAGCTCTTGAAAACCGTTCAAGCGCTCTGACCGCTAAGCCATGCGTTCTACATCCAGCTGCGTCGAAATTCTTATCTATAGAGAGATTTTTATAAATTTCGGCTACCCAAAGATTATTCTACGAACATTCGTTTGGCAAGAGAGAATTCTATTTATTAAATATTTTATGAACCAAGCAATAATTATGAACTAAGCACAACGACAGAAAGCAAATCAAATAATTAAATATAGGAAATAATTAAAAGGTGAACAAGACTTCATAATACAAGTAATAGTAAATCATGATAAAAATAAAGATTAATATTCAATCTACAAAGAAGGGCAGAAAAATTGATACAAACAGGCTACATACAGGTGGAAGTAAATTATACATATAAAGAAATCGAAATAGTATAACCAAAAAACAAATAACTAAGTAGAAGGCGAAACCTTTGCATTGGCATTTTTATAAATTAGTTCTAAAAAGAGAAAATACAGGCAGGGAATCTTCTTTTAAATGGCATAAAAAGCAACCAGTATTTCCAAGATTAGAGTCATCCATATTTGCCCTGCAAAATCAAGCAGTAATAACAAAACAATTTGAAAGAACTGGAAATGAAAAAACTGTAGATGGTGGCTGTCCTTGGTTTAGATACAGATAAGATACATCGCATTGTCTCAGAATGTGAAAAGCTATCTCTCACTACATAAAAATATATAATAATATAGTAAAATATATATACTGGACACTTCTTAAGAAATATGAATATGAAGTTTAACCTTGGTGGAAAATCACGTTAAAGAAACGAAACTAATATGGGTGATACCAGTACAAACTGACATAACCGTAAATCACCATAGACCGGCCAAAATATATGTAAATAAAATAGAACATAAATATATTTGATAGACATATCAATACAATAGGATTACAACATAGGTCTAAAGACAGAAAAAAAAAATCCAATCCTACTTTTCCCTCAGGATCTCAGGGTGGATGTGAGGAAGTATACTGAACCTAAGTTCCAAATAAAAATTCTTTTTCAAATAGTTTTTTTCAGTTTTTGAAACATATGCAGCTGAATCATAAACATATGTTTGTAACATTTATTGGTTGGAAATGAGAGCACGAATCACTTGTGGCTCTACATTTAGATTAATAGGCCATTCTTTACATAGTAATTTTTATCTTGCTTAATACTATTATAGTATACTAGTTATCCCCCGCAGTTTCGTTTGCGAGGACTAATGAATGTACAAGTTTTTTTATCTTCACGCTTTTCCCGCATAGCAGGTAGTCAGAGAGAACCTAGTGTCAAAACACTCCGTTTGCCACTTTCCACTTGAATTCGACTCATTGCGTGTTGAGTAGAGTAACTCAACGCCGCGTTTGCTTTGTCTTAGATACCAGAGCGGAGAAATGCAAATATTTATTAAATAATATAAACATTAATTTAATTTTACCAAGTGGGACTCGAATCCACCAGAAATCGCGTTTACAGTTATACACTGTCCCACCGGGCCACGATGGTCTCTGTATGATATCTAGTATTTTCAGTTGTGTCTGCCAGTGACTTGAACTTGTGTAGGGAGCTGCAGAAGTTCAGCGGTGAGGGTCTACGTATAAGAATCGTGAAGGACCTGAATATTTCTCTGAATGGCCCTCTTGGCGATCCAGATTGATGTATATGTCCATTTAAATCAATTTAATGAAAAAACATTATATCGATTTAATCGGATAGTTTTTGTATTATGTACATTGTACATATGTGCATACAGTTGAACTATATGTACGTACAGTTACCATTTTAAGTAAAGTTTTTAGGGACACAGTTTTTGTTTGTTAAGTGAAATCCAAGTTTACTATTACCTAAGGGCCTCAGGGTGGAGGTGGATTTGAACCTGTGACCGTCGTTAATAATCTAAGAGTGGTAAACAATTTGCCATAATATAATTTTTTCTCTATATATGAACATGTGTGAAACTAAATAAGTCTAAACGCAAAGTTTGTCTGTCTCTCCGTATAATAATGAGGATAATCTTTACACCGAGTTATTAATAAAGCGAGATACTCGCGTCGTGAATCAATGTCAGGTTAATGGGAACTCGGTAATAGACCAAGTATCTAAGCCAAATGTTTAGAGTATCACATATTAAAATAATGTAAGATTTTTTAAGTATTATTCACAAACTTAAGAAACGTTTTTAGCAAATGTATACAAATCTCTACAGAGATGCTAATGACAAAATAAGCGTATACGAATTTAAACGTAGCTGTATGTGGAACGCATGGCTTAGCGGTAAAAGAGCGGACGATTTTCATAGCGCGGGTTTCAAATTTTTATACGTTTTCTAAAAATGTTTTACATATTAAGATTTTGAACTCCAAATTTAGTTTTTACGTCTGAAATTCATTGTTTTAGTTTTAAACTTCTTTTGATTTTCATATTCATATTTTTCTATCCATTATTTCCTTTGAATAAATTTTGTTTCAAACTGTAAATAGGAATTTCTGTAACAATATAAGTTTAAAATCAAATTCAACATTTAAATTCAAAATATCGCTTATTCAAATAGACTTAAAGCTACCAAGGTCATACTTATACATGTCCCGGAGTTAGTACTAATTATTCAGAATACAGTACAGTACATCAAAATATACGTAACAAAAGTAAGAACAGAAAGAAATGCATACAAAAAGAAAATAACAAACGTGAAGCACAAAAGGCGGTTTTAACGCTGATTAGCGATTTTTTCCATGAAGAATATGGAGACAACCGTTGGGTTGGTGTTGATTGTGAAGTAAAAATGAGGTATATATGAATTATATTCTAATACATAATCGTATAGAAAGTGGCGAGTCATTCCAGTTTTCACAGTTTAACCGCTTGCACTGCAAATGAGTGCCCATAGAATTTAATGGAGTGGGGAGACCCATAAGGTACCAATTAAACACTACCGATATCTCATTTGGTGGGAAATGGAAGTGTGAGATTGTATTTATTTATTTTTTAAAGGAAACAAACTGTTTTATTAAATGTCAAATTTTGTAACAATTTGTGTAATACAATAACCACTAATTATATCAATTCGCCACTAATATCTTTCTGCCTTAGAGAAACGATCTGGCCACATCCATAATACAAACATAAAGAGGAAACTCGAATAAGCCAAAAATTTACTACGCTCGTTGAGTCCAATTTGTATAACCCTGACCTAATGTTGACGTTGGCATTAATTGACAAGTTGATATCTCTCGAAGATATTTTGATAGATAGTGCTGTAAAGTAATTATGTTTTTTTGGAAAATATTCTTTCAATAAATTTTACAAACAATATAAATATATTAAACCATAGATGCGCGATGGTTGTGGGTTCTATCCCTAATCGGGGGATCGGGTTCAATCTTAAAATATTTTCTTCTTCGCTCTGGTGACAAGCGCAACGTTGGGTTCCGCTACTGCACTCTGTTTGTTTGGGCACACTAATCTCAGCAACGGCTTAACCAATTTAAATGAATTTTCAATCGGTTCATATACAAAAGAAATGCAGCCATTTAAATTATATATTAAAGCAAAGTTTGTGATTTAAAAGAGAACTCGGGTGGGTGAAAGTACGAATTAGTTTAGTCATGTAGTTTATGCGAAGCCGCGAGCGGGTCGCTAGTAAAAAGTATATTTTAAAGTTTTGTTTTGTTATCCTAGAAAAAAGAAGAATTTTATGCTAATAATATTCTATGGTAGTGATTTCTTTCACCTGATTAGACCGAAGACGCAAAAATAATTAAAATACTCCTTGTGTTTGCCATGAAAATATTGTACTGCCATCGGATACAATTGCAAATTTTCAAGTCGTTTTCATGTTGGAAATTGGTTGACACGAAATGAGTCAAAATAACATAGTCAAATTTTCTTACATTAATTTATAGATACAGGTAGGATTAGTAAAAGCATTCTGGAACAAATTCTAATATACTTGTATACATAAGAATGTCTTATATGTTAAGACTATATGGAAATAATAGAAAATAAAATATTAAAGAAATCAATTTATTTCTTAGATCTTTTACTTACATAGCAGGGTAGAGAGAATTTAATGTTAACACATTCCGTTCTCCACATTTCGCCCGAGTTCGAAACTTTGTATATTGAGTGAACGTAGCTTTGTATTAAGACAGTGAATAAATGAAAATAATTTTAATAAAATTACCCACTGAGTGGGATTTGAACCCACGGCCACAACCCACTCCGACGCTGTCCAACTGCACCGGGAAGATCTTTTCTCTCGTTCTTTTGTAGATTTACACAAGTAAACAGCTTAATAGCAAAAGCCAGGACAGAAAGTTTATTTACAAGTCGGTTACTCGCTGTCATCGCTCTATCGTCGCTCTGTATGGATTTAGCCCTTTGGCATACTGTTCCATTGAAATCTATTATGTAAAATCTATAATCTATACATATAATAAAAATGTAATTGATCGCTGTCTGTACATGGCAGATATATTAAACAAATTGATTTAGAAAAATACATTATTAAAAAAAAATAAAAACAAAGCAATTGAGGACATTTATCAATGTGATAGAAACAGTTTTTTTTCTATTTGTCTATTAGTCTGTTTGTTTGTGCACGCTTATCTCAGAAACGGGTTAACCAATTTAGATGCAGTTTTGACGATTGTATTTTGGTAAATATCTATTAAGTTTTTATTTTATTTTAATCGGTTGATAAATAAAAACTTTACAATTCTAATATACTTGTATTGTAATATGGTTGATAAATAAAAACTTTACAATAATTTAAATAATAAATTTTAGTAAAGTTATAGTCATGTAGTTTACGCAGGCGAAGCCGCGAATGGGTCGCTAGTGACTTAAAAATATACTTTACTTCATACAAATATTCCGAATAAAATATGAAATAACAGCCAATAACCCGTACAATAAGGCAGGTGACAGCGACTGAATGTATACGTGATTGGTGTGGGTGCGATTAAAACTTGGGGAAATGATTATATTTTCATTTTTTTATTTTCTCCCCTCTAGTAAAATAAAACTGAGCTCCGCATTTCAATATGCAATATATCTATCTCGGATGGAAAATGAGTAACGGAGTGTTTTGATACTAGGTTCTCTTTGTCTACCTTGATATGTGGTATAATGCGGAAATATTTCTGGAAAAATACTGATATTTATAATTTTGGCAAAAGTTAAAACGCATTATGCCTAATAAATGTAATAAAAGTTCGAATTTTTCAAGGGTGGAACTGGGATCGAGCTCACAACAAATTCGAACAAATTTTCAGTCAGACGATATCGAACTACGCCAAATGTTTCAAAGAATGTTCCACTCATACAAGTGCATACAAGTACATATGTATATGACCTTTGACATGGTCGGAAAAGAGTGTTAAAAATAAAAGGGATAATGTTTTATTATCCTTTTTATAGCTTAATATTATGCTGATCGTCAAGTAGGTTTCAACGTCAGGTCATGGATGCATTGACAGTTAAGGAAAGGTCGTGTGATAAATAAATTCCTTTTTTAACCTTCCGCTCTTGAGTTATTTGTAGGTATGGAGAATGTAGTCATATATGTCTTTATTAAAGTTAATTCTGAATATGTTTTAAATTAATTAAAGTAAATCTTGATTTCGAAAATGCTGCAGCAGCTGCATATGCAGGGCTAGCCCTGTTTTATATTAACACGTGAAATAAAACTATAGTTTACGGACATTCGGACAGGGTGGTTTCACTCTTTTCTTTTTGTAAACGCAGCTCCATATATTTAAAAATACATATAGTCGACAAAGTCATTTGTTTTTTTTTCATTTAGGCAGTCTCATGGATCAAATGTCAGAAACGATGGCGCTATGCTGCAATCAAGGCACATCATTCGCCCGAAACCAAACTTCTGATGACTGTTCCACTGCCGCACTACCTCCTATCCACCCGACGTTTGAACAAATGTGCTCGTTTGCAATGGACCAATGCTGTAAAGAATTTATGAAGTAAGTTTATTTGGATCACTTAATATCGCTGATTAGTTCGCCTTTGTACGCCCCAATAAATTATGAGTGTGTTACTTTTTCTGATTATGTTTTCATTTTGTTTTATGGTATGTGCTATAAAAAAAACTATCTATCTATCTAGGTTGGAGAGATTTTAGAAGACTCCTCGCCAGGAACTGGCTTTAAATTAAACTTTTTAATCCCTTATAATTCGACATTTCACAAAATATTTTAAATTCGGGATTTATAGATAGACTGTGTCTAAGCTACCAACTACTGTAAAGCGTTAAAATGTAAGGTTTGAAGATATTAATAAATATAATCGAAAGACAAATTATTAATTAATAATCGAAAGAAAAAGCGTTTTGAAGTCATCATGGCATAGAATTTGAACGTTGACTGTTTACAAGGTAGTGGGGGTTTCAATTCCCACTCGGGGAATGATTATATTGAAATTATTTTCTTCACTTCACTGTCCAACGTCATTGAGTTCTGTCACTCAAAATGCAATGTTTTAGATTCGGGCTAAAAGTGGGAGTGTCTTGAGTCTGCTATGCAGGAAAAAGCGTAAACCTGTATTACCAAATACTATATTTAATAATAATCTTAAAATAGTAAGAGAGTCTGTTAAATTTTGTTTCATATCTTGAAGGAACGACATTGAAAATTAAGCGTTGCAAATTAAATTAGACAAAGTTTGGATACATGACGTTTTTGGTATTATATTTCACACACAATATGTAAATTAAAATGAAGCCAATGTTGAATTTTACTCATTCTTCACATGATTCGATATATTTAAATAAAAATTACTACAAGTTCCGAATGCAAAATGTCTTGACACTAGGTTCCCTATACGGGAAAAGCGTGATGTTGTAAATTAAAAAAAATATATAGTTACTACAACTTTTTTCAAGTACCTTTATGTATATTGAATAATAATTTCTTAAACTTGCACAATTTTAACACATTTTAAATAAAACTAATTTAACCCCATATATTCGATATTTAAAATTCTAGAAACTCGGTCGGACTACGTTAGGGTAGTCCGTGGTCACAGGTAGACTTCTGAATCAGAATCCAGTAGACTCACCAGTCTGCCTGTGACCAAGGACTTTTACAAAGTGTTCATAGCGTCGATTTATTAAAACTCTCCTTGTAATAAAATTATTCTAAAACAAACGCTCCTAGCGAATCATTCTTTATCTATTGCATTCTACAAAGGGCACTACTGTTTAACAATGTAAATATCATGTCAAATAGTCCGGTTTCGTAAACTTAAATTATTTACGCACAGTACACGGTAGGCAGAGAAAAACTAGTCCAAGCCCTTTGTTCTCCACTTTCCGTCCAATTTCGCTTACGCCCATGTTGAATTATGGCGGACCTGAACGAGAATTGATATAACAAATTAGACTATTGATTTCTCACGTAATATACAATTTGAAATATGGTTAAAATTATATTAATATGTAGTGGAGCTTAAAATTTAACACAGATTTTTTATATATCTAGAAAAATTGCATAAAGCCAATATTATAATAATGAATCATTTAGAAAGACATTAAATTAATTAAGTATATATTTTGTTGTGTTGCCAGGTTTATATAATAAATACCTACACTTTCGTATAAAGTAAAACACACGCTAGTAGTTTACGTGGTCAACGGGTCTAGTAGTACATTTAATATTGCAAACGTGTGTAAATGCTAGCGATAACGGTTTTAAATAATGAACAAATATTTACTGTACATTTAATGAACCTTTGAATAATTAAACCTAGCAACACGAAGAACGGAGAAAAAGAATTCTTAAATGATATCGTTCTCTGTTTCATTTCTTTATACTCCCTTGTAATTAATTATATTTAAATTATTATTTGTGTTAGCAATAAGTCGAAAACAAATATATTGTGGTTTCGTTCTAGATTTCAATGAAGTCACTTCGTTGAAAACATTAATTACAATTCAAATTTGATGAGTTTTCCTTAATATTGTATAATAATATGAAATATTTATTAAATGATACAAACAGCGTTTATTCATACAGTTAGACATATATAGAAAAACATAACTCTCGAAAACCGTTCAAAATGTTTAAAAAATTTGAACGCAGCACAGAATAGCACTTGTTAACACTTGTTGAAAACAAATGTTAAAAATATATAGAAATTTTATTTACAGACGGACAACGGAGTGTCTTGACACTAGGTTTACTTTATTAAGTAACTAGTATGCACTAGATTGAAGCAGCTTTATAAAAACTCGTTTGAAGCATTTCAAGCAGTTTCTCTAAGATGGAAATTCACTCTATCTAGATAAATTGTTGAAATTTCACATATGTATGAACATCTAAACGTTTTGTACAGTCGGATACCAATTTCACTAGAATTAGCAAGTATATCTAAGAAGATACCAATGATTCTAATTCCTTTTAGAAATAAAACGAAACATTTTATTTAAAACAAATATACGAAGACCACTTAAATTAACTTATATTTTTTCAGGAAGAAATCTGATTGCCAGTATGGTATAGAAATAGCGACGCGTGTTCAAAGTTGTGCCTCAATCAAAGAATTTGGCAAGGTAAATAAATTTTATTATTAAAATATATAAATTATAATGAAATCAATGTTGGTAGATTTATATTACAATAGCTTATTTTTCTTCAGCTTCACAATTTATCCCGCATAGCAAGGTAGGCTAAGATAACCTATCGTCATGCCACTCCGCTCTCCGCCCGGAATATAAAACATTGCATCCCCCACCATATTCCAAATAGCTAATATTAGAACAAAAACGAACACTTCGTAATGTAGGTAATTAGACCAGAAGTCTTATTTAAATACCGAATTTTATTAAAAAGTTATAGCGTTTTAATATTTCAAGTTATTTTTTCTTTGAGTTTTTAATAAATTTTTAACTAAAACGCCGCGATATTCCATGTATGTATGTGGCGTCGTGGCGCAGTGTCTTGTATATAGTATGTGTCGATAGTTGTGGGTTCGATTCTCACTCGGGAAACCATTGTTTATATTATTTTCAATTCTGCGCTTTGCTGACATGACAATGTCTTGACACTAGGTTCTCTCTAACTACCCGGCGGGAAAAAGCGTGGAGCTGATGTAGTAAGAACATTTAAGTGATCTCAATAATTGTGGGTTCAAATATCACTTAGGGCCACATACGAGTATTTACATACATGGGTGCTCCTTCAGTTTCTACCGTAAGGTATACAATAATATAAATCGGTCAAATTTTAGAACTAATACTTATATAGAAAGCCTAAGATGCCTTTGATTTTGCTATTAGTGTTAAAATTTTACTAAAACTTCAGATTCTTCTTTAGTTCGTGACACAGAAATCAAGAGAAACTTACACTAGATAATCTTATCTGACCTATATAACAATGAAAGTAATCTCTCTAGATACACTTCTGCTGATAGTTTTAAAAATATACTCGTGGCTTAAAATAATAAAGTATATACGTAAAAATGCTATATACATAATTAACATAATTATGTATATAGCATTTTTACGTTTCATTGTAAAATTGTATAGTTTCACAATATGGATAAATATAAATAAAAAGCTAAATTTTATAAATATAAACTAAATTACTTAAAAAATAATTGTTGATATATTTTGTACTTTTGTCCGTAGAAATGTTGTGACCAATGTATATCAGGAGTGGCAGTTGGACAAGGAAGTGGGTTCACTTCCTGTGCAGTGTCCGAGGATGGAAAGAATGCTGAGCAGTTACTAACTAGCGACGCATTTTCACAATGCTGCAAGGTATTTTATCGTATCCAATTGTTAAAATAAAAATGCTGTGTCTATTAAGTGAAAAACAAGTTCTCTCTTGTGTAATATTTTTTGTGTTATTTTTCTTATTCCTTATTAAGAATGAATTGTCGACGTTATTCCGATTGCGTGGACTATAACATGAAAAATTCCGTTTTCCCGTCTATTTTCTTAGTACTTCTCTTCAAAAGGCACCTAAATGCCAAATTCCAAATTTCTACGCGCAATAATATGGGATGTGCGCTGTCTGTCAGTTACTCAGTAAACAAGAGTTTTAAATATATACTAGCGACCTGCTCGAGGCTTGGCCCGAGTGAAGTATAGCTGCTTCGTATTTTCGGCTGCCTTTTTGTAAAATATAAAAAGGAATCATGTTAAACACCTACAAGTAAACCTTCTCAGTCTTAGACAGACATACTTACTTTCACATTTATTAGTATATATATAGATTAGTGAAGAAAAATATATTGAAACTATTGCCATAATATATATTACTATAATGAAAAAAATTACATAGGAATACATATAAAAAATATATTTGTCAATCTGTGTAATTTGTTACAGAATGTAGCTAGAGAGGACGCCGGCAATTCAAAATCTGATTCAGAAGTATCGAGCCCCAGAGACAAACGTAAGTGCTATAAATTTACGTATTGTAAAATGCTGCTACGCTTTTCTTTCCACAGAAAGATTTTTTTGTTGTTTTTTTATAGCTTCAAGTTTTTTCCCGCATAGCAGCCGGCAGCCGCAGGGAGAACCTAGTGTCAAAACACTCCGTTCTCCGTTTTCCGTATTAATCTTCCGTATTAGTCTTGATAAATAGAGTATGCGATGGGTCATGTCAATGGCTGTTTGCAAAAGTTAAAAAAATGGTTCTTTTTAGTTTTAAGGCATTAACTTCAGTGAAGCGGTGGTAAAATATTTGACGTTTAAAAAATGAAACAATTAACTTTTTATTTAAATTAAAATTATAAATTTATATTTTGAGTTTAAAATAGACAGCAAACGCAAAAGATCACATAACACGGAGAAAAGGTTTCATTGGGTTAAATGTAAAATTATTCTTTTAGATCTGTCGTTGCCTTCAGTATGTGAAGATTATGCACCCAATGAGCTGTGCGCACATCACTGTATACCAATACCGGGTTCATATAAGTGTCAGTGTAATGATGGGTTCATGCTTATGCCTGATAGACGAAACTGTAAAGAGGTAAGCCTTTTTAACAAAACGTATAAGAATTTTAACATAGCAGGACTTACGAGTCCCGTGCATTTTGAAAACTGTCATAGCGCTTTGACCGTAAAGCGATACGTCCTATATCCGGCTACGTCGAAACTATTATACGCTTGTTACAATTTATTTTTGTTGTTAGAATCTCCGTACAGAGATTTTAATAAATTTCTTCTACCCGATGATTATTTCTAAGAACAAGCGTTTGGCGGGACAGAAGTCTATTTACTAAATGTTTTTAAAGTGTTATTCATCTAATAAGTGTATAAAAAAACATTTTCTTAATTTTATTATTAAAAACTGATTACACATTCAAATTAAAATTATTGTCAATATTTACATTACAAAAATAAAATTATCCTTTTGTCCAGATAACTAAAAATAGATGCAAGCCTCACAATGCGTGTCAACACAAATGCAATGATAACGGAGTGGAAGTGAAGTGCTCGTGCCGACGCGGATACCAGCTTATGTCCGATGGGAAATCTTGTGAAGGTTAGATTTCATATATCTCTTATATTTTATAATATTATATTAAAACTAGCTGATGTAATAAGCAACTCGTTACTCCTTATTACGTCAGCCAGTGAAAGTCTCAACAAAATCGGTCCAGTCGTTCCACAGATTAGCCAGAACAAAGAGACAGACAATAATTGTGAAAAACGTTATTTTGGAATATGCACTGTGTTCATACATACATATGCATTTTTGTTTATTTTAATATTATTAACATACACTCAAATTTTATTTTTGTATAGATGAAGAGAAAATTGTGGCACAATTGGAATGCGTCTGATTGTAAGCGCGATTGGTCGTAGGTTCGATTCCCAATTGGGGGGAATGATTATAGCTGTTTAGATTATTTTCTTATCTCCACTCTCCGTCACTTAACACACAATGTCTGGAATTCGTGTGAAAAGCGGTGAACTGAGTCAAAACGACACTAGGTTATCTCTGTCTATATTGCTATGCAGGAAATGGTGTGAAGCTAAAGGATTTTTTTTCCAATCACTAGCTAGTGATTAGAAAAAAAATCCAAGAAAAAATCCAATCCAAAAAAACAAGCTTGTTTGACATACACTTTTATGTAAAGTACGGGTAAACATTGTGTGAATATTGTGTGTAATTTAAAAAAATGTTTTAGATATTGACGAATGCATCTTAGACTCACCTGTATGTCTACCAAATACTCAGTGCCATAACATACAAGGATCTTACAAATGTATACCAGTTAAACAACCTAGGAATAACTTAGAGAAAGGGCAGTGTCCGCCAGGATTTGCAAAAAACCTGTTGAATAATGCATGTGACGGTAAGTTTGTGGTCATCATGGCGTATTGGGACAGTGTCAGGCTGTAAGCCTCGTAGGTTCGAATCTCACTTGGAATTATTATATTAAAATTATTATCGTGATCTGGTAAAATAAGCCATGACCGAATTAAAGAAAAGAAGAATCTCATAATGCAATCTCTCGGATTTGGACGGAAAGTGGAGTACGGAGTGTACTATAGGTAGTCTCTGCCTACCCTGGCGCGGGTATTAATAATATTAAAAATATTATAATTATTATATTAAATTAAAATTTTTATAAATATTATGAGTATATAATAATTCTACTTAAATAGAACGATACGAAGATATAAACGTACTATGATTATTTTTCAATAATTGTTTGAAATAAAGAGATAGTAGAGGTCATCGAGGTGTCATGTGACAGCGCTTGGGGAATAGTTCTGGTAACACAAAAAGCACAGTATTCATTTCCACCACTGAATAATCAAATTTGGACTGGACTCGAATCGGGACCGAAAATGGAGTACGAAATATCTCGACACTAGTTTGCTTTTGCCTACCTTGCTAAACGGATTTTTTTTTTTAAAGCTGCTTGGAGTATTTGTACGGTATCGTAGACTTTAATTCAATAGGGCTTTTTATATCTGTTCTGAATTTGGCAGATATAAATGAATGCAAACTACCAAATGCACCATGCCCTGTTTATATATGTGAGAATACCATTGGAGGATATAAATGTGGTGGTGTATCTGGTGATCCAGCTAACTTAGGCCATCAGCCTAAACATAGTATGGAAGACCGATGCCCCCCAGGTTTCAAAAGTGGTGTAAATGAAGAGTGTGAAGGTAAAATTGGAAAGATTTTTTTAAATTCTTGATTTTTTAAATAAAATTTGGACTTTATGGAACGGTTTAGGGATTGATCCTTCTCCAGTAAGACAAAAAGGGGCAATCAGTCAGCTTGTTTTAATGACATTGTAAGGCATCATGAAACAATGTCCTATTAGGTCCAAGTTCATATAATAGAGTGTCTTTACAGTAGCTGGACTCTTTTACTTATGATTATATAAAAAAAAACATGTTTGGCAATAGTATACAAATTTGAACGTAGCATGGCCCGAATCCGCGCCTCATGGCAACCTAGCGTTCTGATGGCTAAGTCATACGTTATATTCAGCGACGTCGAAATTAAAAAATAAGATTATTTGTTTTTTTCAGACGTGGATGAGTGTCTCATAAGCAGAGACGATTGTAATAAGCTGTCTCAATTCTGTATTAACACAAGAGGGTCGTTTTACTGCCAAGACAAGGGTTCCAAGCACTGCCCACCAGGCTTCAAGACAAATTCTTATACAAATAAGTGTGAAGGTATTTCATAAGTGTTAGTTATGGAAATGGTATATATTATAAAAGGCCAAGTCAATTCAATTTTGCGATCATGTTTCAGTTTAAAGCTCTAGAATTATTTGATTTCTAGGCTGATCACCATTAATTTACCTGAAAACATATTTGTTGAATGTTCTTATAATTAATTAGAAAACTATTTAAAGCACAAAATTTACTAAAATGTCAAATAGTTAAAAGCTATTTATAGTATTCACAAAGTAGATATGTTTTAAAAGCTTATTAGTTACTATTTGCGGGTTAAATCTTGATATTGAATTTGAAACCAGGTTGGATTCCTTTGATTGCAAATTTCAACAATTTAAAATTTTGGTATGCGGTCTGTTACAGCCCTAGCTCAGATTAAATAATTAAATCACTAAACTTTATTTTACATATATATTGATTTATATATTTAATATAGTTAATATTGAGTTAAGTAAATCCAGTAAAGTGTGGCGGATGGAGGTAAGATCTGAACTGGGCTTTTGGTGATCTCTCTCTATGGTATCTTTAGGAAAGCTAGCATATTATGACATAGCATAAGGAATAGAATGACATTATTACAAAGTAAGATGATATTGATGATACTTGGGACTTAAGTAAACAAAAAGGCTTGCGAGCTAGGATTGTAACAGATCGCTAAGATGCATAGAATAAAAAATCAATATATTGACAATTATAGATATTAATGAATGTGAAGACGGTCAAGATATTTGTAGGCCAGATCAAACCTGCGTGAACGAGCTCGGTGAATATGACTGCAAGCCAAGAACAGACTTAAGGTATTTTTTTATACGTATTATAAATAATTAGTAAAAAGTATATTTGCGTAGTCTGACTAATATAATATTATCTACTACAATGACTTTATCCGAATTATAATGGAGACCTCTCTGTCAAGTTTCAATTTTGAAGGACTTTCATACTAACTTGTGAGAGCTCTTAGACTATATATAATATAATTCCCCAAAATTCAAGATAGGGCGAAAAAATAGTTACTTTCATTTAGATTTGAGTAGAAATACAGTAATTCTAGAGTTTTTAAAGACTTTCGTGAAGAACTGTACTTTTAAGGTTTCTAATACAGAAAATTGATTCTTGTTGGTATGATTATTCGAAAAACTGTGGCGTCTTAATCAAAAATGTCACAAATTTTTAAGGTACTTACTTGATATTGAGTAGTATTGCGTAGGCCTACTTTTTGGTGCCTGCTTATCGTTGAGTATTGGGATACGTTTGTATATAATAGTATAGTTATTTCTTTCAAACTTAATATACAAATAGTTTTAAGTTATCATGATGAATATGCGTATCGTATGTACATCTTATACGCTATGATAGTGGGTTCGAATCCTATTTGTGACAAACCTAACAAAATATACTAAAAAAATTGTGCTTGACAGAAAATCAAACACAAAATGTCCTGATGGAATGAGGTTAAATCCTGCTACCAAGAGATGCGAAGGTATGTACTATAATGTAATTAAATCAAGAGTAAAGTCGTCATTATTTTATTAGAATATTTACAATAGTAATAAGTACTTTTAGATTTTGCGATCGCATCGAATGAAAAATTTTGACATTTAAAATCAAACTATTTTATAGAACTCCATGATACACTCATATGTCTATTACGGAATACTGTAAAGTGTTTGAAAAATTGAGATTTTTGATAAATTTTTCTCGAGTACCAAAATATACAGTTCATTTGTTTAATGTAAAGTGTTTGTAAAGATATAGAAATTAGTCTGTTGCCTTTTTCTTTGAAAAGATAAAATAAGGAACTTGACTTGTATTACCAGAAATTAGACTTTATTATTAAATCTATATCAGTAATATTGGCTAGATGGATAAATATATATGAGCAAGAGCAAACACATCATATATAGTCATATTAGCGATTTATATACCTACATAGTATCACCGTATCATACTCAATTCAAACAACAAATTCAAATCTAACTTCAAAGAATTTCCAAAATTAATTTTTCCTAGTCAAGATCGACAAAGCTCCGCCACATTGTCTTCATAATGTGTGAAAAATTAAAAGTGCCAAGACTTCTGCCTGAATCATCCACAAAATACAAAAGGTATATGAACTTAACGCGTACGAGTATTCTTTTACAGATATTGATGAGTGTGTAGAAGGAACGCATCTCTGTGATCAGTATCAAAACTGTTTGAACACTAATGGAAGTCATGAGTGTCATTGCAAGCTTGGCTTCGAATTGGATTCCACTCTTGGAGCTTGTGTGGGTATGTTGAAAAATCTTGGTCTACTGACTGACTGACAGATAACGCACAGGGCAACAGTAAAGAGCGTGGAAATTTTAAATTTGGCTTGTAGGTTCCTCAAAAAGTATAGAGGAACATGAATATGATTTTTTTTTAAATCTATGGAAGCGGGATTAAATGTCATTTTACCTTTATACTCCACGCAAACGAATTAGAGTAAACCAGAACTTTTTACATTAAAATATTCACATATTTGTTAAATGCAATGGTTTTAGGCTTAAATTTCACTTGCAATTATATTTTATAAGCAGAATTATAACATAGGTACGGTCTTACATGGCGTCTGTTACGCATTTACACATACTATGTCAAAAAGAGACCAAAGTGGTTTAAAACTCAGTCTATTAAATTATATTGGCTTATAAAAATAATTTTAAAGTATCATTAAATCTATTCCATATATTATGGAAATCTCGTCAAACTCATCGTATCACAAAATAAACTATACAAAATGTCCCGTTGAGGCGTTAGCAACGTGTAGGCATAATTATTGTAATATACTTGTAAACGTGAATGTCAAACACATCATCAAATGGTAGGTGTATGTTACATATATTTTATTAAATTAATGTATTCTTTACGCATTATTTAAAAAAAAAATGTCAATAGAAACTATAACTGTGCCAAATTTCATACTCTTTCGTCCGCGTAATTATCGCAAATATATTCATATCAGTGAACTTAGCAGATAATTGTCCAGCAGATCAAAAAAAATTAGAGTTCTTTTCCCATGGAGCTGAGTTCTATAGTTCCTAATAAGTTTTTAATATAGTTCTGGCGTTTTTAGCCTAAAAACAGACAATTAATAAAATGTTTTAAGACTGGAACTCACCCAGCCCTCACACAGCCAGCAGAGCCTATTGAATTAGTAGAGCGTATTGAATTACAGTGCTTGTCGAGAAGTACACATTATTGTAACTCATATTTGAAAAAAACAATAAAGTAATCGATCTTTACGTGAGAGGCTAAAGAACAGGCAAAAGGACTCACAAATTATTTTGTTCTGTTAAGTTCACTGACATAATAGATATGACAGACAAACATATAGTAGTTAAGAAAATAAATAAATGAACAGCGTTATGTATTTGTTTAAATATCGATGGATATATTTTCCAGATGTCAACGAGTGCGCAACAGAGCAAAATAACTGCATTCCGGACTCGCAGCGATGCGATAACACTGTTGGATCGTTCCTTTGCATTCGGTTATTGTCATGCGGCACCGGCTACATTATACATCACTCTTCTAGCACTTGTGAAGGTATTATTTAAAGAAATTATTCTATGAATAATATAATATAATACGAAATAAAAATTTAAGAAATCAACTGCATATCATTTGGTAACGATTTTCCCAAATTACATAATATGAATGTATTTAAAATTATTTAATTTAATATGTTTAATATTAGTTTAAACAAAATCAAGGAACCTCTTAAAAATAGAAGGTTAGCAAAAATAAAAGGAAACCATTAAATTTATTTGTATTATACAGAGTACAAAATAAAATTTTGCAGCTTGAGTCTTTATCCCGAATAGCAGAGTAGGTAGAGTGAACCTTGTGTCGTATCATTCCGTTTTCTCCTTTCCGTCCGAATCCGAGATATTGTGTGAATTTAATTTCAATATGATTATTCCCCCAAGTAAGGACCCGCACCCATCGCGTTTACAGCCAGATGCTGTCCTACTGTTCCACTTTATTTCACTTACAAAAAACAATACACTTACAGATATTGACGAATGTGCCCTTGGAACACACAACTGTGACCGTGCAGGGCCACAGTACCAGTGCGTCAATACGCCAGGATCTTTCCGCTGTCAGAAACGTGCGACTAGCACTGCGGCGCCAGTGCCCGAATATGAATATGAATATTATGATTTAGAGTAAGTTTTTGTTTTTATTATCTTACATGCTATAATGTCTGTTTTTTTTTGCCATTTTTGATTAATTTAAGCTATTTAAATCCGTTTTATTAATATAACCTTATAAAACACTTATTAATGTAAAATGATAGGCAAATGTAAAACATTTGAAACTTTCGATGCTTAACTATAGCGCTGACTCTAAGTTATATAATGGTCTGCGACAGTAAATTATATAGTTATCTTATATAAGTAGTTTCGTTTGTGTGGAAAATGTAGTTTTTTTCTCGAAGGAAAGAATGAAAGAATAAAGAAAAGACCTCTCTACACTCCCCTAGGAACCTACATGCTATATTTCAGTTTTCTACCTGTGTTTTAGCTGTCAGTTGTGTGTTATTCAGTCAGTAACGAAACAGTTTAATATTTATAAATGTATCAATGTCAAATATATTATTTATTAATAATATTTATCCAATATAATATTTTAGGGAAGAAATCGAAGGATCACCAAATAAAACTATAATTGATATAAATACAACTACAACTTCTGCTCTTACTGTGATTGAAACAACACAAAATACACCTGCAATTCCTAATGTTATTTCGCCGCATGAAGAACCAAAATCCATTCCAATTTCAAATACTGATATTGCTGATGTAAATCCTCGATTAGATAATACAAAAAAATATATAGATAATGATATAATTACCAATGCTATTGATGTACCAGAAAAAGTAGATGCTGCTGTCAATAAACCAGATCAGCCAAGTGGACCGATTGAACCAAAGGAAATTGAGCCAAATTTAATTAATTCACGTGAACCTCCGCCATCATTTGAACCTACAGAGCCTAATATTGTTGAACAAAATTCTAAAGAAGTTCCACCTATAGTTACAAGCACTCCCGAAGCATCAACTTCACCAAAATTAGTAGTATTAAAAGTAGGCGAGGAAACAGCGACTGTAAGGGGACACAAAATTGATGACGGTTCAGTTTTAGTGGACACTAAGAAGGTACCTAAAAATGAATGGACTAAAATAGATGAAAAGCCGAATTGCCAATCTGGATTTGAATTGGACTCGTACGGTGCTTGTTTAGGTAGGACTTTATTAAATATTAAAATTGAGTGCTTAATTAATTACGTCTTTATAAATATATCTTACTCTAAAAAGTGGCTGGCCATCACATGGCGCATTGCGACAGCATCTAGCTGTTATCAGAAATATTTGTGGGTTCGATTCCTACTCCGAGGAAGGATTGTAATTTAATTATTTTCATTTCTCCGCTCTGGTGAACACTGGTTGAAGACTGCCATTTAATACACAATGTGTCAAATTCGAGCGGGAAATGAAGAACACCCTTCTTGTTGTCTTGACACTAGGTTATCTCTGACTACCCTGCTATATGGGTATTAGCGTGAAGCGTATAGCGTGAAGAAGAATATATAGTTGAAATAAATGCCGTGAATTTTATTGTTTAGATATCGACGAATGTTCCACAAATAGACACAGCTGTTCAGGTTTAACAGAAATATGTCGAAATAGAATGGGAGGATACCTTTGTGATTGCGCTTATGGATTCCGAAGAGATTTATCTACGGGAGCTTGTACACTTATTCTGACCACATCCTCAACTACTTCAACTACAACATCTACTACACCTAGTACTACTAGCACTAGCACCAGCACTAGTACAAGTACTGCCACTAGCACTAGTTCCAGTAGTACCACCAGCACTACTCCAGCGCCAACTACGTCTAGCACTCAAAGTAAGAATTAAATAATAAGTATACATTTCTAAAGTTAAGTGAGCTTTTAGAAAGTAAACGGTTTTTAAATAATTACATTACTATCATTTTTTGCTTACAAAATCTTAACTAGGCTTTTTAATGATTGAGTGAGTGATCTCAATATCAGGCGGTGCATAGAGAACGGAATGTTTTGACACTAGGTTAATCTAACTAGCATGCTATGCAGGAAAAAACGTTGAAAGAAAACTTATAAGTTTTCTGTTGGAAACATCTAAACGGATATGATGCGAAAAGTTGAATTTGCTATGAGCTTTTTAATGATTCATGATGTCTTAGATTTAAAATGCCGCTTAATTGCACGGTCTTTATAAATAATATTTCACAGTATTTTAATATATTTTCAATTCTAGATTACTTCTGGGGTTATCCAGAACAACGAATCACTTCAAGACCGTTTAGACCGAGAAATATATGTGATGTCGGTTTTTATTTGAACTCGAAAACTTTAAAATGTGAAGGTATGATTTTATAATGTAATTGGGATTATTTATAAAATATAAGAACTTTAAAAGTAATTTTTAGTGTCTTATAGCAAGAGAGTATGCACATAGTGTTTGTTTCGTTTACTGAAGTTTTAGAACTTAGAACTGCTTTGGCACTTAGGAACTATGAATGATGTTAGCCGCAGCATATGGAGTGAAGACAAAAATATATTTCAATGAAAATGTGATAGTAATATACTAAGATATTGGTAAATAAAGTGTTACATTTTTAAGTCTGATAAATCGATAGTATTAAAGAATAATGCAAAACAATTATACTACTTATTAATTTATAGTATTACGCAAATACGTCTCCATTAGGCATATTTAAAAATTAAAAAAAATTGATGACTATTTTATAATTATTTGTATTTTATGTCTGTATATGTGTACGTTTTTTGTCCCAACATATAGTAATAGATAGGTACAGTGACCATATTAATAAATCACTATGCTTTATTTCTTCTCCAAATCTTGCAGGAAAATTGCGTGTTTTTGTAGAACCCGGTCTCATACTTTGTCTAGAAAAGACTATAAGAGTATTTAAAATAGGTGGTAACATTTTCGTAGGGAGCGAGAATTCATAGTATTAATAATAAATAAATATTTTCATTTATCCGCCCTTGTGACAAGATAAAGCGCTTTGTTGAGTTCCGCCACTCGACACGTAATATTTCGGATTAGGGCGGAAAGTGGAGAAGGGAGTGTACACTAGCTTCGAGAATCTGCGAAAAAAAAAATCCTTATATTGATGAAGTAATTATTGATATAGTTTTTTCTCAACTTTTAGATGTAAATGAGTGTACAAATGGGCAAGCCACTTGTGCTTCTGTTGAGATCTGCGTTAACACAGACGGAGGTTATCGTTGTGAATGTTCACCGAACTGGACCTTCGATCCTCATCGAAACCGTTGCGTGCCAGAGTGGACTGAGGGAAAGTTCCCGCCAGGATACGGTAACATACCTTGTGAGTGTAGTTGAGAAAATAGATTATAAAGCATTTTTAGAAAACGTATAAAAGTTTGAACGTGGCGCGACTTGTACCCGCGACTATTGGAAAGTGGTTAAGACCCTTCTGTCAGGTCTGTAAGGTTTTCTGAAAACACTTTAAAAATAATAAAGTTTGATTTAAGCTCTTGTCCGGGTGTTAGGTTATCTCCGGGTGTTTTATACTTTGAGGGATAGACAGACTATATGCTTATAATATGATATACATAGTTGTGTTTATCATTTTGTGCTCATGCCTTACGGTTAGGTAAAGAGAGATGCTCGGACAGGGAAGGTAAACGTTAATGTGCATTTTAAAGGGTCCCTAAAGCTACACTAGTGTCGAAAGTCCCAGGCACTGTCCCGAGCTCCCTTCTAAAAAGCGATGGATCCGCAGTGAATATATGAAATGTTAAGGAGTTGGTTCTCTTACATTGGAGAACAAAATGTCTTGGTACTAGCTTCTCTCTGCCTTCGTAGAACCATAAAGCTGAAAAAGAGTTATTGTTAACCAATTTTTTTCTTAACAGCGTATACTCCAATGGATCCCAAGAACATAATACCCGGCACTAAAGGTGGAAAGAAAATAGCTGAACCAGAAATAACCCAAATTGAAAATAGAGGATCAATTTACAATTGTCCGTGGGGGACCAGACTAGGAGACGATAAGACTTGCGAAGGTAATGCACAATATTATATAATAAAAATAAAAATACATATAATAAAAATAAAAGTGATTGCTGTCTGTACATGAAAGATATAAGAGAAAAAATATGATAAGGGGCATGTATCACCGCTAAAAAACCCAAAATGTTGTATGTTTGTTTGTGTGAGTGTCTGTTGCATGCTAATCTCAGAAAGGGCTAAACCGAATTAAATTCATTTTAATTATTATATTGTCGTTCCTTAACATTCTGTGTTTATTTCATTGACATCGGTTTATAAATAAAAAAGTAACAGCCATTTGAATTATAAGTTTAAGCAAAGTTTATGATTTAAGTAAGAACGGGGAGCGGGCGAAAAAGCGAAATAGTGTAGTCATGTAGTTAACGCAGGTGAAGCCGCGAGCGGGTTGCTAGTATATATATATATAGACGTATGTCTCACTATAGTGGACAAATATCTTTACCCACCTACGTTTGTTTTGGAGAGTTTACTAAGCACTAAGCAGTTTGTCGAAAGTTGTACGAAATTGTATAAAATTAATGTAAACGACACGGGTGTGGGTTCGAACTCAATTCAGGGGAATGATGGAAACATTTTATCTCTCAATAATACTTCTATTTCAGATATAGACGAATGTGCAACAGGCGAGGCGTTATGTGGTCCTCTGCAAATATGCACAAATTTACACGGTGGATATACATGCAGTTGTCCAGCTGGACATAAACTGGTGGGCGACCATGTATGCGAGGATATTGATGAATGTGCTCTTGGAGGAAGCATTGTAAGAACTTCTTTACCACTTTGGTCATACTTTAACATTTTTAAAGAGTTATTCACATGGCAGATTTCTCTTTTAAACTTATCACGATTTGAACGCAACATGACTTTTAACCAAAGATTTATAATAGCATTCTTTTTTGACACATGATTGTTCTTGGAAGTAGTTTTTGGATAGTGGAAATTTGTAAATCACCCTACAGAGATGCTAACAATAAAATAAATTCTAATAAGCGTATGAAGCGTAGAATGTCAGGCTCATACGCTTCGATTTGTTGAACATATTTTATATTATAGCGTTTATTACAAATGAATTAGTTTTATATAAATTATTCACTTTTGTTATTTCTATTAGCAATGAAAAAGAGTAACCTTTAAGTTGGTTTATTTCAGCCTATTTGTTCCCAAAACGCAGACTGCATCAACACTGTCGGATCATATCAGTGCAGATGTCACGAAGGATTCAAGTCCGCTCCTGTAAATGATAAGGTAACTGAATAAAATATTAAAAACATCTAAAATAAAAAAAAAGAGATTTACCAGTTTATTTTATATGTATAATATAAAAAAGACATATTTAGAAAAAAAACTTAGTGTTTGAATAACTTAGTAACCTAAATAACTTAGTGTGCGAATAACACTCACCACTCGTATTAATGATTATATTTAAATTATTTTTCTTTCTTCCCTCTGATTTCAAGACAAAGCGCGGCGGTGAGATCCGACATTTAATACACAATATCTCGAATTCAGGCGGATAGTGGAGAACGGAGTGTCTTGACACTAGATTTTTTCTATCTACCCGGCAATGCGGGAAAAAGCGTGAAGCTGTAGGTTGACTCGGAAAAATTATATTTAAATTATTTTCATTTCTCCGGCGTAGTAAGACAAAGTGCGGCGTAGAGTTTTGTCAATCAACACGCAATGTCGAGAACTCGGCAGGAAGTGGAGAAATGAGTGTCCAAAGTAATAGTAAATTTAATCTTCAAATGAACATGAATCCTATTTTAATGTACATAGCTAACTTTTTGGTTTTACTAAGTCTACATTTGTGATGTAGGTGTGCGTAGATGTCGACGAGTGCTCGGACTCGCGTCCCGGCGCGCTCTGCCAGCAGCGCTGCAACAACGTGTGGGGCGCCTACAGGTGCTCCTGCCACAGGGGATACCGACTCAATTCGGACAACCGGTACAATTTGCTTTAGAGGGCCCTTCGCCTCCACTGTTCGAGCTCCTCTCTCTACTAATGCCGCCTTTAAAATACGGGCTGGAATGAATAAATTAACGTATGATAATTTTAGTTAGGCCGAGAATTTTTAGTACGTTATAGAGAGATTTAGCAGTTATTCCTCTTGCGCAAAATTAACTATAAAATGATTGTATATAAATTATTTTCACAGCAAAGCACAGCGTTTAGCTCCGCTACTGAACACAAATAACTTGAATTCGGGTTCAAAGTGGAGAAAATAAGTTTCTTGACACTAGGTTCTCTCCGACTATCCTGCTATGCGGGAAAAGGTGTGAAGTTGAAAAGAAAATGTAAATTTCACAGAACCTGCTCAGATGTGGACGAGTGTAAGGAATTCAAACACAAAAACTTGTGCATTGGACGTTGTGTCAATGAGCCCGGCAGCTTTAGATGTTCTTGCCCACCTGGATATAGGCTCTCGGAGGATAAAAGGAGTTGTATAGGTAAGAATTTCAGTGTTTATAGAATTTTGTTTGTTTATACGTATCTTCTCTGCTTAGTGAAGTAAAAGAGGATAGGAACAGCCAAATCTACGTTAGGTTATTAGATGAAATTAGAGAAATGATTATAGATAGTTAGTAATAAAAAAAAATATTAAACATAAAAACGGAAGAATTTCAATAAAATTGTATTTTATTTTTGTAATTTCTATGTTTATCCAGCTTATATATTATGAAGCAGTTATAATGTATAACAATTCTACTAATATTATTTTCAAATGATTAGCATTTACCTTTTCAGTCAGCTGTTTTGACTTCATAATTTTCGTATTTAATATAAAATTATCAATTCAAATCTAAAGACATTTCTAAATGAATATCAACAAATCTCACAGATATCGACGAATGTGAAACTGGAGAAGCTCCTTGCGCCACCGGTGGTCAGTACGAAGGGTCTAGTGACGTCTGCTTGAACACTCGCGGTGGATACAGATGCCAGAGGATCACTTGTCCTCAAGGATACAAAGTGGAGAGCAGGCAGTACGTGTTTCAAAGTTATTAAACAAACTAAATGAATAATTGGTAAACACTTTAAGAACAAGTATAAAAATGGGTACGCACTTGGATTCGAACCTGCGCCTCTCGGAAACCGTTCAAGCACTTAGACCGCTAAGCCATGCGTTCTACAAACGTCTGCGTCAAAAATACGTTTTACTACAATATATTTTTGTATTAGCAGCTCCGTCGCGGGTTCGAAACTCACTCACAGAGCGTTCACATTTTTATACGTTTTCTAAAAATGCATATTGAATTAAATGATTTGTCATGCCTAGTTTTGTGGTATTACCGTGTTTTTAGTTTCTTTATTTTTATTATTTCAGTCGTTGTACAAAAATACAAACGTATTGTCCGCCAGCAGATTGGGCGTGCTCACACCAGCCAAGCACTTATTCATATAATTATATAACTTTTGTTTCAAATCTGTATATTCCTGAGTCTAAGGTAAGGTAACATGGTTTTATTAATTTCACATTTATTTATCTATAAATCAATGTAAGAAACAAAAGGTTCTCTGTGACTACCCTGCTATGCGGGAAAAAGCGTGAAACGTATTATATTATATCTTGAAATGTTACATACATTACATAATGAGATTATATTTTTTCTACTATGCAAATTTTTAGATTATTAGATTACATCAAATAAAATGAAACTATTTTTACTTATTGTACTGTATAACTGGCGACTCGCGGCTTGGCCCGCGTAAACTACACTGTTTTTTCGCCCGCCCGCGTTCTCACATAAATCACAAACTTATTTTTTATTACTTGAATTTATCTTGTAATTCAATTATTTACTTGAATTTGTATTTTAAATGATTGTAACTTTTTTTTGTTATGTATTGATTGAAATAAAAATAAAACAAAATGTTAAGAGAGGCTTACTAAAATGTAATAGTCTAGAGATTAGCGTGCACAAACACATAAACAAATAGAAAAAATATCTAATACATTGATAAATGCGCCCAATAATATTTTTTTCATATATCTTCCAAGTACAGACAGCGATGAGTTACATTTTTATTATATGTCTAGAATAAATAATTTCGAAAGTTGATAAAAAACGACTTATAATTATAAAAAACTAGCAGATTCAAATTATTATACAATAACAATTTTTTATTTTAGGTGGACCTCTTCACAATGCGAGGTCCAGGTTGGCCGTATGCTAAAATAAGATTCGAGTTACGAGTCGTGGATGTAGATGCTCCTCCTTCTGTCAAAGACAAGGCTGATATAAACGCTTTCTTGTAAGTATTAATTATCATATGTTATTAAATAAGTATACACTATACTAGCGACCGGCTCGCGGCTTCGCCTGCGTTAACTAGAAGACTAAACCATTTGGTTTTTTCACCCGCCCCCGTTCTTACTTATATCACAAACTTGACTTAAATTTATAATTTAAATGGATGTATTATTTTTATTTATACCGTTTGAAATAAACACTAAATGTTGAGAGAAGTTTACCACAATACAATAGTCAACATTGCATTTAAATCGGTCTAGCTGTTTCAGAGATTAGCGTGCACAAACGTACAGACAAACGGATAAAAAATAGACAAACAGAAAATAAAATTAAAAATAATTGTTTTGGTTTCTATTATATTGTTAAATTTAATCTATTATTAATATTTGTAGGTTAATCCAAACCGGAAACCAAGCTGTCATGTCACTAGTTCGACCACTTGAAGGCCCACAGAGCATAGAGCTGGAGCTCTCCATGGAGCTGTACAGCAGAGGTCAGTTCGGAGGAATTGCTGTCGCGAAGATATATATTTACGTATCTGAATACGAGTTTTAGATTTAATTGTAGAATAGTTTGTACTTTGTAATAATAAAGAATAAGTTATTTTAATTTGTTTTTTTATAAACTTTGTTATTGATTATGATTCTAATAAGGTTTTTATTAACATACAATGTGTGTATGGTTGTAAGTCAATTTAGAAGCATAAACTGATTCTGTTATACGTTTAGTTTGGGTGATAATGCATGGTAAGGTGTGTGTCAAAATTAAAAATCCAACATGGCAGAACAAACAAGATGGCGGACTTGTTATTTTTAATTTACTCCAACAATACGGATATCAAATGTGAGATTTTATTATATATGCAATTTTTAATATATTCAAGCTTTTCCCACATAACAGGGTAATGAATTAAAAAGAATTTGTCAATCAATAAAAATAAAAAGTGATAAAATGCTAATAATAGTTCCACGCGACACGATGGCTTGTATACATAGCTAATGTAATAATTGAGAAGCAAATAGTCGTGCCTTCTTCTAGCAGTAATAAGTATGATAGAGAAATAGAGAATGAGAAAAAGAGAGAAAAAATTAAAATAAGGAGCCAAATAAAATTTATTTTCACGTAAACTCTTTATTCAACAACCACAATAATAAATTAATAATCAACTTACTTAAAATTATAGAATATTTCATTTAAAATTTATTCATTTATCCAAATTAATAACATTTATTATTTAATACACGGTCTACAAAAATCGCTACAAAGTCCTGGAATAATTCTTAAAATTTTCATTCACCTATTGATATATAGATCCTGAAATTAAGCATAATAGTGTATAAATTACATTAAAAATGTTGAAATCTGTTTGCCCATTTTTAAAATATTCAGACACTTAGGATATGAAAGATATTTTTAAGCCCGCTTTTTGTACATTTTTTTATAATTTTGTTGTAAATTGTGTGCTATAAATAATATATAAAATAAATAAACGAAGATTCGAATTCGATTCGAAAACACGCCACGAACACATGGCTTAGCGGTCAGAGCGCTTGGACGGTTTTCACGAGGCGCAATTTCGAATCCCGCTGTGTTCATATTTTATACGTTTTCTAATAATTATACTTAAGTCCAGTTTGATTAACTATTGCTCTCTTAATGAAATGAAGATCTTAAAAATATAGCGACTTATGTAAATACAGCGTCGTATATCGTTATATTTCTATACCTAAATTGTCATATCACAGCCACAACCAAATAAGATTAGGATTCCAAAGGTACTAAAAGAATCCAATTACTAAGTCTCCCATATTTCATTTATCTATCAGGCCCTATTTTTAAATCTATAAATCTAATATTTCCACTAAGATAGAAAATCAAATGTAATATTATATATATATATTTCATAAGGCATCCATTTTTTCAGCTTACCTTTTTATCCTACATACTAGCAGGGTAGGAAAGTAGAACTTAGTGTTAAGACACTCCGTTAAGCATTATTTGAAACTTAATCCTCTAAATTTATTATTTAAACTTGTTTGTTTTTTTATATAATAATTTTTATTGCTTAATCTAATATTAGAACTAAAAGCAACTAAACTCTTAACTACGTTTAGTATTATTTGTTCTTGCAACGTGTCTAAAGCATTTCTATTGATAAGGATCGACAATATTCAGAACGGTGAGGCATCCATCTTGAGACGCGATAGTGAGTGCCTTCCCTCCGTGCGCACTCGCCACGCCAGTCACTTCGGCTGGAGCTCGATATTCTGCTATTGCTTTACCGTCAACGGTTCTGGAAATAAAAAAAAAACATTTAATATAATAACTTTATCTGTTCATTTCAGAGCCTCGATTTCTACCCTCCACTTACCTCATCAACTCACCTTACCTTAGCAACGCTTATGTGACTTTATATAAAATCATATGTCAAATGTATGGTAGTTGTTATTATATACTTTATTAATTTAATGAATTTATAATAGATTATAATAAAAGATATTGGTTTCCTGCACTTCTTCTGAACAAATACTCTGTTAAGCCATTTTTCTTTTCAACAAGAATTTGAATTTTAAATTTATTGATGTACAAGAACCTCGACTCAATAATACTCAAGCTTTTAACAATAAAGAAATACATAACAAAAAAAGTAAAAATCAGAGGTAATGAGGCGCCGACGAACTACGTCCGTGGTGGTATATAACTCATTAAGATAAAAAATAAAGGAAAAATATAGTGTACGTACACTCCGTTCATCGCTTTTTTATCTAACAGATATTACAGGTTGATTAGTAGAGGATAATGGTTGCTTTCGATTATCTAAATTCAAAATTAAATTTAAAACGCTAACAATTTCAAAATGTATGGTGAAAGCAATATTAACGGATACTAATATAGCAAGCCTTTACCGACACAATCATTTGTTTTATGTAAATAATTCACCTGTAGATAACTGTAGAAGTGTTTAAATAGTAAGCAATTTTGTAGTAAAAAAAAGTGCTTTAAGTATGTTTTAGAATGTTTTATGTTCTTAAAAAACAATCCATAGTTATATACTTGGCATAGAACTTGGCACCCATTTATACCTTAAGTATTCAGGCAACGAAACCAATAAATACTTGACTAGCGACCCGCTCGCGGCTTCGCCTAATCTACACTACTATGATATACGATAATTAATAATTTAATTTTTACCTGCCCGCCTTTTTACTTAAATCACAAACTTTACCTTAATGTATAATTTAAATTGTTGTAACTTTTTATTTATGTACGTATTTATGTTTGATTTATATACGATTGAAATAAAATAAACAGTAAATGAACCGAAATTTACCAAAATACAATAGTTTAAACAGGTAAAATATTTAAATCGGTTAACCTATTTCTGAGATTAGCGCGCACGAAGCACAGACAAACAGAAAATATTTATATTTTTTCTTATATACCTTCCATGTACAGACAACGATCAGTAACATTTTCATTATATGTATAGATATTGAACTTTAATGTCATTTGCACATTTATATTAATGCAAACTAACCTAAAAACTCTCAAAGTCTTCCTTCCACTATGATAGTAGAACACATATTGATCGTCAGAACTGAACATGGTGATGATGGAGAAGACACCCTCAGCGGCTCTGGAGATGAGCTGCTGCACGGAAGCTCCTCTTTTTAGTTCTATAAGATCCAGACCTCCCCTAGAAGGCGCGCAGAGACCGATCTTACCATCCCTCGTGCAAGCGCCATTCCAGCGAGGAACGAATCTGTAATGTATAAAATAGGCGTAAAATACGTGAAATACAAGTCATTTAATACAAAAGTGTATGATAAACACCCATGTGTACTATATATAATATTTATTTAATTGATTTATTGTATTTCTAATGAAATAACAATAAATTGTTCCATACAAACTTTAACTATACCAAAGTCGTGAAAGGGGACGAAAGCTTTTCGTTAATAGAGCCATGTATACATATATAGATTATCTTATATATCCTGTTGTAAGTTATCTCAGTTATGTAAAAAGTTTATTTAGTTAAATATGAGTAAAATTATTTAAACCAATTTTTAATATACTTTACTTTAATTTATTATTTTATACGGTATTAATTTCCGTTATGGTTGATTTAGTTTCAGTATATACTAAATCATCAACAGCTTCATAACTTAGAGTTTACAAAGTATCAAAGATGCGGAAGTTTAAATTCTGTATAAGGAGTGAATAGCTTGATAATACGATTGACATATAGTTAGTCTGGCCATAAATAATAATAATAATTCAAAATAAACAAATTATTACTTTTGAATTTGGAATCTGTCCTTTTTATATGATTGTTCATTGTGTTTTCTTATTTTAGCGCCAATATATTGTAAAATATTTTGTGATATTAAAAAGGAGTAGATTGACAAAGAGAACTGAATCGCTGTGATTGCATTACATGTACTGGGTATGGTGCCAAATATAATTTTTAAAATCCATACGGTTGGTATTCCACAAATATTTGTGTTAAAGGCTATTGATAGGAACAATGAAACCTTCTCTGTTTGTGACAGAAAAAGATGTGGCCATCACTGGATTTACTGCTAGACCGCATTTACGGTCAGTTTTAGAGAGTAAGGCTTGAACCATCACCATCATAATTTCGAGTTCTTAAAACAATCCATACGAATTGAGAAATTTGGCAGTGAAGAATTTTCCCTTAGAAAGAGTGCGTGCTGCTATTGATAACTGACCTCAACGTTTAAAGGACTGTATTGCAGCCACTGGAGACCACTGAAGTAAGCTTTACATATTTTTAATGGTTTTATATTATTGTATTAAAATAACACATTGTAATAGTAATAAATATGACTTACAATAAAAAAAATGTTTTTCTTTGTAACAATATTTATGGCAAGACTAAGTATAAATTTTTCAATACTAGTAAACATCAGGACTTATTTTATGCGTGGGGTGAATAAATGATTAAATGAAAAAAACATACTAAGCAAACAACTTTACGTATAAAAAGTATTAAACTAAAATAAAACAATAATTAGAAATTAACTCAAAATTGCCTGCGATGGAAAGAACATCTGAATGCTATATATATTTTTTTCAGTATATTTCAGTGTATTTTTTTTTATTTATTGTTATAATATAAAAAGTGTATATACAATAATTCAATAAAGAACATCTAACAGATTAAATTGCTTGAGCATATACAAAATTAAGCAATATTGTTTAAGAAATACAATGTCAATATTTTTTTATATTATTTTTAGAAATGTTATTATTACAGAGTTTTGAGGGTAATTTCGGGATTAGGGAGAGTCGATTAGTCTTGGAATAAGGTAAGCTGTGCTTCAAGTGTCTGCGGTTATCTATTATTAGCTTGTGTATAGTGTACAACTGTTGCTGAGCCACACAGAGGCGTGTACACAGAATTTTTAACGTATATTTTAAATTAATTACAAAAAAAGTATAATTGTAATAAATTAAAATTTAATTAACTGTAAGATTCAGCAAAATTTTAAAAGTTCTATTTAATTTAAAGTATCACCTGACATGTCTCTTGGTCTTGATGTCCAGTATGCCAGCTTTATCGTTCCCGATGACAGCGACCCAGTGCGGTTTGTGGGGAAGCGCTACTATCGATTGCATGTCTTTGATACCGCTATTTTTAATTGGAATCCTGGATAAAAAAACATATTTACGTCTCTCTCTCCCTTTTCTCTCACTTAAATTTTCAGCTTTACGCTATTTCTCACATAGCAGGGTAGGCAAAAGGAAACTTAGTGTCAGGACACTCCGCTCTCCACTTTCTGCCGGAATCCGAGACAAAACGTGGCAAAACAAAAAAAGTTAAGTTAAGAAAATCTTTGTAACGGATAGAAAAAAAAATACACTATCAATATTCCCTACACGTATAAATGTTAAAGTATTATGTAAATTGAAATTATTTAAATTTCTTCGCTCTAGTGCAATAAAAGGCGGGGCGTTGAGTTCCACGACTAAACACATAATGTCTCAGATTCAGGAGGTGCATAGAGAGAGAAATGTCTTAGCACTGTTCTCACCGACTACCTTGCTATAATAAAAAAGGTTAAACTCCAAAAAAATATCTCTCAAAAGATAATAATAATATGTCATATATATAATCAATGAATCTCTCAATAACAGATATAATAAATAAATCTCTATGGCCTTTACGCCCTAATTGTAATGTCCGCTATAAACCAACCTGTGCAGTCTAGCGCCAGTTCTCGCATGGAACACGTGGAGACACTCCCTAGCGTTTTTGTCAAGTCCCGGTGTCACCAAGTGATGCTCGTCAGCAGAGACCACTGCTGCCCGGTAGCCAGTACCTCGAACTTCATAGTCCACTGTGTATATATTTTCGCCATCTAAAAATTTTTTTTTTTAAATTTCATTATGTTATATTAATATGTCTCTGGTAAGAGTCCATTCAGGGGACAGTGTCTGACTATAAACGCGACGATTGTTGGTTCGTTTCCCACTAGGGGGAATGATTATATTTAAATTATTTTCATTTCTCCGCTCTCGTGATATAACAAAGCGTGGCGTTGAGTTCCGCCACTCTACAATAAACATAATACAATGTCTAAATCAAATTCAGTCGAAAAGTGGATAACAGAGTATTTTGACATTAGGCTTTCTTTGATCACCCAAAGGTGCTATGTTAAAAAAACTTAAAGCAGCATTGGAAGTTTATATTGACAAATATTTTCAAAATACTGTATATGTAAAAATATTTTTCTCGTATTCGTCGTCATTCCCTGCTCATTTGTTTGAAGATGATATTATAAAGAAAAATCTATTATTATTGATTTTTTAAGTTATAAATTATTTTAAGATATACCTGGTATTGTCCTCGCTACAATGTGTGCGACGGCCATATTATCAACATTATCAGTTGGAACTACCATAGATATAGTGATTAGCTTTGTTCCATCTTCTAGAAGAAGAAGCTGCTTTACTCCTTTTTGCTCTTCTTTAAATACTACCTGAGTAAGTAATGGCGCTACTTTAGGAATTTTATTTAACTTGTTTTCAGCTTCACGCTTTTCCCTCTAAACATTCCCTTGAGTTATACACACACGCATATATATATATATATATATATAAATTCCTAAATATGTTTAGTACACTCTTTTTATATAAATTTTTTTTTAATAAATGTGAATAATTTTTATTATTTACAATAAGATCTTACAAGATTAGAAAAATAAATTGACCTGTCTATCAGGAGTGTCCCATATAACGACGTTACCAGATTCGGCAGTCACCACATTCTCGCCGCTGGGCGTTATGACGGCGTGAGTGACGATGGCGCCGAGAGGAGCGTCCGCCAGCTGCACCAAGAGCTTGCCCGCGCGAGTGTCCCACAGCCCCCAGCAGCTGCGCGTTACTGTTACTGCCAGCTGCGTGTCGCGGGCTAGACTGAAATATTGATATATATTTTCAAGCATTTTTGGGGCAATCAAAATTACTTATATTACACTAGCGTACCCGCTCGCGGCTTCGTCTCCGTGAACTATATCTGTTTCGTATATTTGGCGGCATTTTCGTAAATCAATGAAATTCCTGAAAAAACTTTAGAAAGAAACGGGAACTGCCAAAACCCTCAAGTATCTCTAAATGAAATTTCATCACAATCGGTTCTGCGGTTTGGCCGTGATGATGTCACAGGCAGTCAGACAGAGAGAGTGTTACTTTCGCATTTATTATATTATGTATTAGTATTTATATATTTACTAAATCCTACCTGATAGAATCAATAGGCAATTCCTGTCTGTCAATCTTGTGTACTTGTTCGAAAATATTATCAATATTCCATATTTTCACTGTTCTATCTATAGATGAAGTGATGACGTTGTTCCAAGCACCAACAGTGAGTGGCTCCAGCTGAACGATTCTTCCAAAGTGCGCGTCTAGGACTTTAATCAATTTTGTAGTTTCTAAACTCCACACGTAGAGATTTTTTCTATAAAAATATCCAAAATAATATATAAAAATCCAATTTTTTTTTATATTATAAATTTGAGATACATCTAGTTCTAGACAAGTTCATGTAACTTAAATTTCAAGATAATACAGAACATGTTATAAATGCTGTGTTTTTAAACTTTCGGTATTTTTACACAATTTAGATTTCTTTTAGCTTCGCTTCGCTTTATCCCGCATACCGGGGTAGGCATGGAGAACTCAGTGTCAACACATTCCGTTCTCCACTTTTCACTTGCATTTAATACATTGCAAGTTGAGAGGCGGAACTCAACGCCACGCTTCGTCTCCCTGAAGCAGGGAAATGAAAATAATTTAAATATAATCATTCCCCCGAGTAAGGATTGAACCCACAAAAATCGCATTTATGGTTGAATACTGAGCCACGACGGCAAAATTTAACATGAAGTTATTTTAACCCAATTAATCGCAACAAATTTCAATCAGATGCTACCTAACTCTACCTGTGACAACGCACTACTGTACAGTGTGCTACGTATTTTCTAAAATTCATTCTTAAAAACCAAAATATACACGATACTATACGCTTAAAACATTTCATTTAAGAATAAAAAGGACGGTTTCAAACCTGACTCCGGCTACAGCATAGGTATTATTATTGCTAATCATAAAAGAGTTAGAGAAAGTCATTTTAGTAGAAATATTTCGTATTGTATGTGGTAGTTTCAGAACTATTCCTTCTAAGCGTAAGTCCTTCTCTTGTTGAATGTCTTGCTTCTCCTCCTAAAACATAAATATATCTTGAAAATATGAAAAATGCTATATGTAAAAGAAAAACCTATATTTATCGGTATTATTAAATACAGAATGTTATCAACGATACTTATGGATACATCGGACATTTTTTCGTTTACTTCTTATGTTTTTGTTAGAAGAAGATGCGATCAATTACTTAGCAAAATGTCTAAAACGAAAAAAAAGAGAAAAGAATTGTCATACAATTCTTTCTTCTACTTTTGCTTTTTTTACAATATTCTTTTTATTACACTTTAACGTTTGCAACTTACAATTTCTTCTTCTTTCTTTTCCTGGTCGTCTTCACTTGGCTGGCTCTCACCGTGGTTACCGCGCGGTATCACATTGTCAAAATCCCAAACAATAAAGCTGTATGTTGTTGTCGCTAAAAAAATATTTTGTGAAGAAGCTGAGGCTTAAGGTGCCCCCCTTTCATATGTACCTCTCTTTACGCAGCCAATTTTGAAAATATCCTCCTAATGGAGCTTTCGAAATACGTGCTTAAATGTGCGAAATACATAGCTACTATTGTTACATAAAAAAATGTCACTTTCAAATAATGCACTCATCCGAGTAGCAATAAATACCAAAATGGTGAATAGTGACTAGACTAGAGTAACTGAAGTAATGAATATTCTCCGAGTGTATTTTTTAAATCCATAGATATCCTCTGCAATCATAATCCAGTTACAAATATGGCAGACATCAATGTTTTAATTCTCTCTCTCTCACTATCATATGATTTTAAAATAATAACTAAACTAAAAAAGAAACATATTTAGGAAACCGTCGTATGGTTTAGCAGTCAGAGCGCTTGAACGGTCTCCAAGAGGCGCGGGTTATCCCGTTGCTTTCCAATTATTACACGTTTTCCAAAAATAATACTATGAAAAATATTAAAATAGTAACAGATAAGGTTTTTTTTTCTCATACGTACTTACCAAGCAACATCTTGTCCTTCTTCCCTCTCTTCAACTGGAGCATCGCCTCGGCAGTGTCTGTTTCCAGATGCTGAAGCTCCTCCACTTTGTCCCATCGCAGTTCTGTCTCATTTAATTCATATATTGATATCTAGTGAATGTAATAAACAATAGATTTAAAAGTTTTCAATTTAAATTATGTTTATTTTTATATTGATGTTATATATTGTCTCCATATTTGAGGTCAGCGTGGCGCCGTTGAACAGCGTCTGAATGTAAACACGATTGGTTGTGGGTTCGATTCCCAACCGGAGAAGAAATTATATTTAAATTATTTTCATTATATCTTTTAGTTGTTTCAACGTCTTGAATTCATGCAGAAAACGGAGAACAGAGTGTCCTGACACTGGGTGCTCTCAAACTATCCTGATATGCGGGATACGGTGTGAAATTAAAAAATATATATTATATGTTAGCAATATTACTTTGATCACTAGTTCTTTATTTTCGTGTCATGTAACTCAACTCATTTTGTCTCAGACCATATATTTTTTATTTGCTCTTTGACTATTACTTCGAAGAGTATTTAGGTAGGTTTAAAAATATATTGATAAGTATTATTACTATACCTGATACCCTCTTTCAGGTTCACTCGTATAGATTTTAGTCCAGGTTTTATTCAAGGTCAAAGCACCTCTGCACCGCAGTGGCTGCAACCACGCACCAGACTTGCAGAACTGCACCAAAAGCCTGTCATCATCCAAGTCTCCACTCCACATTACTAGAATTAGATTCTCCAAATCCCGAAATTCAATTGCTGAAAAAGAACAGCAAGATTTTATTTGCCTTGAATGCAAGTTGCGTACTTTTTGGGGTAGGTCTAGAGAGTCTAATGATACAACACTAGGTGCCTCTTCAGTTACAGAAATACAATGTTATAATTGTCTAACCAGCTCGAGATAGCGAAAATATTATTAAATGTACTCATTCGTACCTACAACAAGAACAACCTAAGAAAATCGTACAATGGTATATATTTTTTGAGGTTCTTTTCTTCGCCTAAATCCTTGGTAATTGCGACACGAAATTGTAAATATCCAGATTACTACAAATATTGCTTATAATTTTGTAAGAAACTTAAGGTTTTACTTGTATAGATTTAAAATAATTAGAAAAATCAAGATTTTAAATAAGTAGCTATGATGTTTTTACATAGAATTTCCCAAGAAACATCATCATAGGGCGTTGTATGAGGTGCTGGTTTGGTGTCTTCGAGCTCTCCTCTCATAGTGTACTGGACCCAGGACCTTGGTCCATAGATGAACATATGATGGTTCAAAACGTACACACCTCGGACTGTTTCACCTGTAAATAGAAATGAATATCAAGAAAGTTTGAAATTTGTAAGCAATATATTAATTTTAAGTAAAAAAAAAACACTTCTTTTAAGTTTGTATTTAAAATTCGAAAACTGACTTTTCATTTAAATCATTTATAATTTTGTAATCATCTTTCATATTTTTCGAGATTCGCAGTATCGATTTTATTTTTCTGATCTCCACGAATTGGAATAGAAAAAAAGAGTTAGAAATTAAATCTAACATGTTGTGTTAGATTTCATTTTTTTACCCTGTTTCATTTAACTGTCCATAAAGTGATAATAAACAAAAAAAACACAAGCATAAAAATAAAATTTTCTTATTCGATTAGGAGCTTGTAATAATTAAATGCATATGAAATAGATTTTATACATTGTTGCTAATAGGACAAAGATCTACCTAAAAGTAATATGTAAGCGGAAAATTGATACTGGCTTTGTTTTCGTATTAAATAAAGAAACTATTAATATTGCCAGTTTCAAAACCCATTTTTTTATAAATAAATAATCATTCAGGTATCTTACCTTCATCCAATGGATTGTCTATAGTGATGTATTCACTCGTCAGCATATTCAATAATATTGACTGAAACATTTTTAAAAAACGTAAAAAAAATTTGAGCGCAGCGAAATTACAACCCGCGGCATTCCAAAAGGAGCGGATTCGAATTCCGCTGCGTTCTAAATTTATAAACGTTTTCTTAAAATGTGTTTCAATTTCCTAAGTTGGTGCACACCAACAACAGCACTTTAGTAATGTTAAAATATTGACTGAAACATATTCATTATATTAGATTAACATTATTTCAACTGCTTCGTCAATTCATTTTTTATTTTAAGTTATATAGTCGTGAAGCAGTACATAAATTGTAGAAATCTAATTGAAATGAATTTCATCATATTTATTACATTTCTTAAAGTGTTATTCACAAACTTGAGAAATTGAAAAACATTCCTTTAGAAAACATATAAAACTTTTGAACGCAGCGGGATTCATTGGTTCATTCTTTCTTGCCAAAAGTATTGTTCATAGAATAATCTTTGGGTAGTAAAAAATTGTAAAAATCTATCAACATAGATGCTAATAACAAAAATGTGTTGTAATAAGTAAATTTTACATGTTTGGCTAAATTATAGAATGGTTATTTGAAATTACATATGTAACTACTGTTCCTATTTAGGTAAATTGGCTGTAAGTCACCAAACAAATTTCAATTAGGTTGTGACCTACGACGATGAACTTACAACCATTGCTTTAGTGATTAGAGTCACTAGCCATTAAACTAACAAATCCTGATATTCAATCATTAAAAGTAGCAAATTCTAATAATAGATTTATAATTTTACCACAGAATTGTTAGTGGAGGCTGCGGCCCATTTGTTATCTGGAGAAAGTTCCAGATTCTGCATAATGCCTTCTAGCTGAGGACAGAGATCCCTCGCGAGGTCCGAAGTGGAGAGATCCCAAGATATCACTCTACTTGAGATGGACACAACGTATCGCTTGTCTGAGCTTAGACGGAACGCGAAGACTGCGAACTGGTGACCTTCCAGCGAGTACTGGAAAAGTGACAAAATATGTTTCAAATTGGGTATTTTATAACTTTTTAGCATTTTTAAAGTCACACATAGGAAATTGAAAATCATTTTTTAGAAAATGTATAAAAATTTGAACGTAGCCGGATGTAGAACGCATGGCTTAGCAGCCAGAGCACTTGGACGGTTTCCAAGAGGCGCGTGTACCAATCCTGCTGCGTTCAATCATTTATACATTCTCTAAAAAAAAATTTTTATTTTGTCACTTTACGTATTCACCGCGCTATGCAGAATAGAAGAGCAATAGGTAGCGTAATTCAACGTCGCATTTTGACCTATCAGGTCTTTTAAGCTGATCATTTTAATTTATTTAAAACTTCGTGTATTCTATTAGTAAAATCTAAAAACATTCCATTACAAATGTAATGTTCACCAGCGAAACTTAACTCCAGGAAAACCTATAAAAGCCATCGACATCGTACTTTGAGCGGCCCACCGGGCGTATGCAGGCAGTGGTGGGACGGCAGCAGGGCGCAATGGCTCCTGCCCTTGTCGTGGCACTGCCGCAGCAGCGACGCCACCGCGGCGTTGAGCGGCGCCTCGGGCAGCAGCCGGCCCGCCAGCTGCGGCGCCAGCATGTCGGGGAACGCGCCCAGGATGGCGCCGCCTAGGCGAAGCGCGTCTGCCACTAGCATCAGCTCCCTGGTTATTACACAATTACACTTATATTTTATATCTTTGGCATCATTGCAGGCAATCAGACTCCATCTATCTTTCCGTCCATTTTAGATATCACGAGTTTTGTCGTTGAATAATTATTAATACAATAATTTCAGGAACAATTTATGGGAACTTAGTGCGTATATGGAATAATTAACATAATGTAATTTGTGTTTATATAAGTTACCCTGATACAAGTACTACTAATTACTTTTTTTTTTTTGCATTATATAATTTGTTCAAATTTTAATGATATACAAAACTGTTTGTTACAATTTAAAAAAAAAAATTATAAAAAAAAAATAATTGTTAACGCCTATCTGTTATAATATAACTGCTATATTTTCCAAACTATCACTCGACGAGATTCCACATATTATTGGTAAAAAATAGAAACAGATAAAATTGAGTTTAGAAGTTAATATTTAATATAATACTGATGATATTTTAAAATATAACTATGTGTAAAATTTCAAAACGTAAAACTTTACGTGTATTTTAATGTGTATTTATAACAAAATTGTTTAACATAAACATCACACCTGACTGCATCTTTGTTAACGTGTAACTTGGCATCTTCAAAATCAGCTAACACCGCTTGAAGGGGACAGCAGTTGAGCTTCGCGTGGAGCCATTCATAGTTGAACAACACCTCAGCGTACAAATCGGTGAAACGTTTTGAGCGAACCAAATGAAACGGAAGTTCGCCGAACTGGAAATTTACATTTACAATTTACAATTCACATTTGTCAGTTTACATACTAAAATGTTATTCTTACATGAGGCCATCGCGGCGCTTTCGGACAGTGTAATTGCGAAAGGTGTAAGTTCGATTTTCAGTAGATGAAATTATAATAATTGAATTATATTCATTTCTTCGGCCTAGTCAACTAAGATCTAATTATAATGTATATTAAAATTGTGTTAATAATTTTTTTTTATATAATTCGTATGTGACTAGAAGTAGCCAAATAAGATTTCGGTACCTACATTTCAATACATCTAATATAAAGATAAGAGTACTTATTGAACCAATTTTTTAACATACTAGCTATGACGCTACCATATTTTTTTATTATTACTTTTGTTTATACAGTTAACTTTATATATTAATATAAATTATGAATTATTTATGATGAATTAGAGAATTAAGGCTTAGTCATGTTTAAGCGAGCTTTTCTTACACTACATATATCTACATGTAAGTCTGTAGTGTCTTTACAGTTTTTACAGTACAGTAAAACGAGCTATACAAACAGTATTTAATGCCGACACTATCACATGTAATAAATACGCTACAAATTTTTCCCATGTCAAATATTTAAATATTTAAATGAAATATTTGTATTTGTGTGTACCTTCCTCAAATTATATCTTTTGGAAGATCCATCAGCTGAAGTGAAGACAAGCGGCTGCAGCGGTACTTTTCTATCAGCAACGCCCTCTCTGTCCGCGAGGTTGAATCTATGGCGCTGTATTTCAGTGTATTTGAACGGCTTCGGATTACCACCGCCCCAAATACCTCAAATTGGAAATTAGTTATTACCTAGTAAGTTTTTTAGTATAATTTGTGTTCTATTTTTATTAATAATAATTAATATGAAAACTAAGTGATTAAAACTATTTTCAAATAAAAAGCTTATTTTTTATACATATTTGTTTTTTTTGGTATTGTGATAATATTTTATTTGAACATTCAAGAGCGTGAAGCTGCATAAAAAAATAATTAAGCTACCATACGTTCGTATAACTTATTAATACTGAGGCCACAGTGGCGTAATGAGACAGCGCCTGACTACAATCGCGGTTGATTATGAGTTCGATTTCAACCCAGTAGTATAATTATAATTTGATTATTTTCAATTCTCTGATACTAGTTTCTCTCTAACCTGACCTGCTATGCGGGAAATTCTAAGTATTACACGAACTGATCAACGAAATGTAAATGTTACCTAAGTAATAATCAGCGATCATAGAATGAAAGTACATAGCCATGTTCATATTCTTGAAGTATCTCTCCCGCGCCGTGTCCCGGAACTGTCTGTGATACCAGTTCATGACCGATACTCCGTCTGCTTCCCTTTCTGATAGATAGTTGGGAAGATCGTTGCGGATTCTGTAAAGTTAGATTTGTAATAAAATTATAATATTTTCTGTGTTTTTAGTACAATTACACAAATACAATAACAAATAATTGAGTATTATTCTCATTTTTAATAAAAAAATCCTTTTATTTTTTTATTATAATAAATTAATTTCATTTTAAACGATAAAGATATCATATCAGATATCATACATATATTAAATATATAGTAACATATATACATAATTATATTAGATAATAGAAACGAGCTGGAAGTCAACGCAGTTTTAAATCAGACAATTACAACATCATCAATTAACTTTAAAATTATAATATATAGATAGAACAAAAGACTTTTTATATTTTAAACGATACAAAAAAATAAATCACTTATGTAATATATAAAACTGCTTAATTGTTATAGTAAACACAAATGAAAATATTGTATTTTGAAATCATATAATTTCAGTGTTGATCGTTGATTGTTTGGACAGTACTGTACTGCAACCTAGAGCGGAAATCTGAACATACGGCATGAAAGTAAATCTCCATTAACGCAATTAATTAAAAAAGGTCCAGCAATAAATCAGGTCGAAGGACATTTTCTCATTTTTAAATTGTTATTTATACATTTGGTATAAGAAAAATAGTTTTTAAAAAACGTATATAAATTTAAATGTAGCGGGATGATATTATAATGATGAATTGTTATTAACGTATAAGAAATGCAACGTAGCTGGATGTAGACAGTATTGCTTAGTTGTCAGAGCGCTGAGTAGTTACGTAAGTAAGAACGCTAGCACGTCGTGCCTTGCGTCTGCGACGAGCGGTCCGGGCAATAGCCTGCTAGCTATAATAGGACGAGGGGCCCACACTAGATTGGACGTGTTCGCGCAACTTGCAAATTTTCCAAATTTCGTTAATTTTGATCCAAATTAGCAACTATAATTATGCCAAATATGTATACGGATAGTTTTATTTCCGAACGGTGGCTAGTCGATAGTGTTCTCCAAAGTGCTCCTATTTAATATATAAACATGCTCCCATCTGAACATGAAAGTTCTAATTGAGAAAAACGCCTTTTTACAGTCTTTTCACTAAAAGCCAATATTTTAGTAAGTCAGCGCGAGTTATAATACTGAATGGCGTATCACGCGGCGAAGAGTAGCGCCTTGACATGTCACAGTCGCACTAGTGTGGTCAACGGCTTAGACGGTTTCCAAGAGTCTGCTACATTAAAAATATTTTTCAAGCCGTACGACATTAAGAAATACCCAAAACGTAGAGCATCTATTTGTTAACAATCTGCATCTACTACACATGACAATCAATATAAACACATATAAATATGTTGTAAGAAAATACCGTGTCCATAATAACGGTGGAATTCTGCGTACTGGTGGCAAATGGTACTGATATACATCATCCAGCACTTTGTCGTCTAGAGATATTAGATCCTCCAACTCAGTTTCCGAAAGTCCGCTTCTGGCAGCAGTTATGTATGCGAGTGCATGAAATACTAACAAGCGGCCGTGCTAAAAACATATTGTATATATCAATAAATATTTACGAAATACGGCATGCAATGTAGTCTGCCTTCTCTGTTGTATGGGGAATAAGTTGACTTTTTAAAAAAACCCCTTAGTCCTCGTACATAGAAAAAATGGATACCAAACTTACTTCTCAATAATAAATCTATGTAACCAGATAATTGTGGCCAGGAAGAATTTGAATACAATGACGGACTTAAGAATATTTGAAATATAAACATTACCCCGAATAGGAATCGAACCCATAAGTATCATCTGTACACAAAAATCGTCATCTTCATTATTAAAAACTAATAATTTGCCATTTGACGCCATAATGCCGTAGTAGAACAGCGTCGGACTGTTAGCGCGATTAGTTGTGGGTTCGATTCTCACTTAAGAGAATGATTGGATTTAAATATTTTCATTTCTTGCCTAAGAATTTAAGTTCCGCCACTCAACACACAATGTCGATTTCAGGTAGAAATTAGAGAACGTAGTGTCTTGACACTAGTTTCTCTCTGACTAACCTTGATATGCGTTAATTTGCAAGTTATTTCTTTACATTTTCTAATTACAACCAAAACTACAAAGCTAGAGAGCTACAAGAAAAATTACACAATTTTCTCTTTCATTTTGGTAATACAATGTATGTTTTCAATATTCATATACAACTACCTCTAATGAATATATAAAAACATTTATAAGGACTGACCTGCTTTTCAATTCTTTCAAATAACATCATAATGGAGTCCATAACTGTTGAAGCTAAGTGTGTGTCTTGTGGTTTTGTATAACTCCGCCATCGACAGACCTGATTTTAAATATATTATTCAGCTAGCAACCAGCTCGCTGCTTCGCCTGCCTAAACTACACGATTAAACTATTTCGTGTTTTCGAACTTTGCTTAAATAACAAATTTTGCTTAAAATTTTTTTAAAATTTTAATGATCATAACTTCATCGGTAAGTTTACTACAATACTGTACACAATACAATAGTCAAAACTGTATTACAATCGGTATAGCAATTTCTGAGATTAGTGTGCCCATACAAACAGACAAACAGAAACCAAAATTAATAATCATTGTGTTGGGTTCTAATATATAAATAATTAAAAGCTTACATTAGCTTTATTACATTATTAGTTACATTTTTTTTTATATGTATAGGTATCAATATTTAAGATATATATAGATAATATTTTAAACAAAAATATTACCTCAGCAAATACTAATTTGACGAAAATAGGTAAGGAACATTGTCCTATCGCATTAGATACGAGGCGCCATTGGTAATTGCTTAAGTCACGTGCCGCTGATGCCATCCACAATCTAGCAAAAAAAATTGAAACATTAAAATAAAAAACTTGAACGTGACGGGACTCGAACTCGTGCCTCTTGGAAACCGTCAAACCGCTCTAACCGTACCGTAACACCTTACGTTTTATATCGAACTATGTCGAAATTCTTATAGGTTTGTTATGTTTCCAAGAGACGTGGATTTTCTAAAAACACTTTTGATATCTTAAGTGTGTAAATAACACTTTAAAAATAATAAAAAATATAAATATATATTGTTAAAACGTATCTGGCAGCAATTATGAAAATATGTTCGAGTTATTGCGATATGGTAATGTGATAGGGACCTTATTCAAAAGAAAAAATTCCTAATAGGAGTAACGAACAAATTACAATAGAAAATAACGTACTTTGCCAAGTTATTTCCCTCTGCTATAAAATTTAGGAAAACACACTTTTAAAGTATTATTCACACACTAGCGACCCGGATCGCGGCTTCGTCTGCCTAAACTAAATGAATAAACTATAGATAGATAGAAAAACTTTATTGCATGCAAAGAGCTGAAAAGCAAGAAAGCAATCTCTGCCAGACAACCTTTAGTGAGAGGAGCAGAGTGAGGAGGAGGAGTGAGGAGAGAAGTGGTCTTAACTGATACAAGCTAGTGCTAGTAAAAAAAAAAATTAAAAGATGTGAAAAAAATTATTTAGTTTTTTCGCCCGTCCACATTTAAATCACAAACTTAAATAAATTAATAAATTAAATGGTATTAACTTTTTTGATTAAGAAAGTTTACAGCAATACAATAGTCAAAACAGTATTTAAATCGTTTACGCCGTTTCTGAGATTAGCGTACAAACAGGCAAATAGACAAACAGGAAAGAACTGTAAAAATCATTGTTTTATTAGAGAACCTTTATTGTATTGATATATTTAGTAATATTATTTTGTTAACTAATAATATTTTGTTTAATATACCTTTCATGTACAGACAGCGATCTGTTATATTTTTATGATATGTATAGGCTTAGCATAAGCTACATAAAAAATTCAACGTAGCAGGCTTCGAACCCGTAGCTTTTGGAAACCGTCCAAACATTCTAGTCAATCGTACCAACTCTGCTTAAAAAAAATTGTACGTTGTTCTAAAATTAGTACCTAATTTCAATAGAGAAGACGGTTGGAAACTTGGGACCCAATAATGAAAACTTTGAAGTCTCAATCCCATCACACCAGAGATAAAGATACAGTCAGCTCATTTTGCAAGAATCCAGGGCAGTACGCGAGGCAACTAAGAAATCGTTGGCGGTAGTTTGAGATAATAATTGTATCGAATGACAGACAAGTGCCACCTCAGTCTACCTGTGACCACGGACTACTGTAAAGTGTTCGAAACGTCGGGTTCTAAAAATGTATTTTCGAATACCGAAATTATACGCGATTAATCCGTTTAAAATAGTTTCATTTCAAAATGTTTTATAATCGCGAAAATCGAAGAACTTATTAGTACATATATTTTATTAAATTTAAATTTAGGATCCACCGTGGCGCAGCGGCATAGCGTCTGACTATAAACGCGATTGGTAGTGGGTTCGATCCCCACTCCGGGGAGTGATTATGATTAAAATATTTTCATCTTTTGCTCTTATTACCTAGACATACCGTGGCGTTGCGTTCCGTCACTCAACACGCTATGTCTCGATTTCGGGAGGAAAGTAAAGAACGGAAGCTTTGAGGTTCTCTCTAACTGCCTTGCTAAGCGGAAAAAAGCGTGAAGCTTCTTAAATTTAAGGATTTGTCTAAACAAGAATAAGAAAAAACAGCTAAAATTGTTTTCGTAATGTATGCTATGAAATAATTAACAATATCTCACTTTAAGACTTGCATTGCCAAATCTTCACCCAATGCTTTTACTTCTAGGAAGTTGTCTTCAGAATCAATCATTCTACGAAGCACGTCATATTCCTTAGACACTTCAGGATTGGTTTCTTCGCAAGCACATGTTACTATGATCTGTTAAAGGAATAGTACTATATATAACGTATTATATTGACTACTACTATTATATTGGCTACTTTGGCGCAGCCTGTTTATATATACGAGAGTTGTAAGTACTAACTAACACTAAGAAAAATGATTATTTTCATTTCTCACCACTTAACTCTCTCTCAATTTCTCAATTTCGGTCGGAAAGTGCAGAAATGTAGAGAGAAAAAGCAGCGCCATTCCAATGTTTGCTTTTAAATTTCGAATTCTTAAATTTATATTTAAAAAGGTAAAATAAATATTTACGATAAAAGTAATATACTCGTATTAATATTTACGAAACTTTATAACTTGGACAAAGAGAATGCTATTCAATTATTTTCCAATAAATTAAAGTAATATCCTTGCCATGCTATAGAGGCAATCGTTGTGCAATTGGTATAGCGTCTAACTAAACGCGATTGGTCGTGAGTTTGATTCCCACTTTAAGCAAGGCATTCATATGATAATAAAAGTTCGGCCGGACGGACAATATTGGAGTGCCCTGATTTGCGGACAAAATATCCATGCCCTTAGACAAACTTGACACTCACCTTAGTTAAGATTACTTACTTTACAATTTGGTGGTAATCTCGTAGGTAGCCACGAAACCTTATTGTTTTCAGTTCCAATACCTGTCAATTGGTCGACAGAGTCGAGGAACAGTAGCAATGGTTGTTGTTGCGAAGCCAATGTTAACAGCTGCTTGAAATGCGCTGTGAGAGGGACCAAGTCGTCGGGAATGCTCTCGAAGGGCAGTGCGAAATTATAGGATATCTGAAAGAGTTTGTATGTGTTAATCGTGATTTTATAAGAGATATGATGAGGAAAAAATATTAAATCCCAAAATAAAGCAACGTGGTTTGAATTTTTCATTTATTTTTATTTTATTAAATAGGAAACTAACGTTGTATAGAATAATACTACTTATAGTAGAGCGCATTCTTAAAATGTCTATTGTAGTAACATATACATATACATAACAATATATATTTTATAAAAAAAATGGAAAATCAGTTCAGTTAAGGTGGTGGGGCTTTACACTTCGGATATACAACAAACTTCTTAATTTTTCAGCTATATGGGAAAAATTACACCTTGGCTAGTGGAATCTTACGCAACGTTTATACCAATATATTTATATTCTAAATACATTACACAACTGTTATTTTAAGCCATAGGTGTAATAAATTCGATATGCGCAACGATAGTATATATAAGAAGAAAATAATAATATAACCTGTTGACATATAGATATGAGTGTTGGTGTCAAGGCACTGGAGTCAGGAGTGGTTCCGAGAAACCTGATGATGTTAGTTGGGCGTACTTCAGCGAACCAAAAGTCTAAGGACATTGCTGAGCTCTTTGCTAGGAGACTAGTTTTGCCGCAACCACCTATTTGTAAAAGTACTTATAAAGACAAGGATATTGAAAAATGTGAGTGCTTTGATCTCAGACAAATATAAATTTGTTTGATCATTTCTTTTCTTCTTTCTAATTGATCAATAAAATAGAATACCAAGTACAGGCTTAATTGAACTCGCTTATTAATTTTCTTTTGCATTGTCGTATAGACAGAGAGAACCCAAAAATAAATAACTTTGATCCCTAATCTCCATCCTTCACAAGACTTTGTATAATTAATTGTTTTACTCAAAAAAATATTGATAAAAAAACTATAATATTGTATAGATGTAAAAAATCCTCTGTAGATTAAAATTCACATTAATTAAAGCTGTTAAAAAAATCATTGAATTCCTGTTCTATGACCAACCTTCTCCATACAACACCAAAGGCTTATCAGATGTGTTCATCATATAATTTTCTATGTAGTTCAAATCATCTTCCCTCCCATGAAAGACTTTCACGGAGTTATTACAAGCGTGCAAGTGCTGGAGTATTTCTGTCACAATTTGTCCTTGAGCGCTACTGTCCTCTTTGCGCATGGCTCTTCAATAGTATTAATTATTTAAAATAATATTGATTAGAAATGTTTTGCATACTAAAACTAATAATAAAGTGTAGTCCATACGTAACTGAGTATAAAAAACTAATTTGCTTAGGATTTTTTTAAGGCTTCAACTGCATTTTGTGAAGTAGACAGAGAGTATATTGTATACCGGAATACAGGCAACTAGTCCGGATGCAGAGAAAATTTATTTTGTTTTGGTAACTTTTTCTAGTGTTTATCAAATGTATGTAAATTAATCAACCTGAAAACTTTATTATTTATTATTTTCAATTAAAAATAACTTTACCTGTCTACCAGCTTAATAATATTTTTATAGAAATGTGAAATAAAATGATTGAGGTATTCGCCATGTGTTTCATTGTCCAGTCCCTCCCGTCCGATCCATTCTACTGTGTACCTGTAAATGATTGACATTTCATAAGAATACAAGTTGTCACCCACAGTTTTGTTTACGTGGACTTTATGACCATGCTATCTCCATTTCTATGTTCAAAAGTATCTATTGATTTTTTCCAAAAAAAACGTTTTTTCCATTGAATTATATTTTTTTCCAAGTGGGGATCGAACCCACATCCATCGTGATTACAATCAGACTATGTCACTGCGCTCCAATGGCGTTTTCAGTTGTCGTTTATTGATTAACTTATATATATATAATACTAGCGACTCGCTCGCGGCTTTTAAACTACACTACTAAACTATTTAGTTATTTTGCCCGCCCGCGTCTCAGTTAAGTCACAAACTTTGCCTATATTTATAATTTATATCGTTATATTTTTTTAATTTGTGAACCGGTTGAAATTATTTGAAATTGAAATGTCAAGGGAAATTTACCAAAATATAACAGTCAAAACTGCATTTCAATTGGTTGAGCCGTTTCCTAGATTAGCGTGCATATACTCGCTAACAAACAGACTCGATTGAATTGAGTGACTCGATTTTTAATAAGTAGCCCAAAAGAAAGTTTTATGTCATCACCTTAATAGGTTTACCCCTAAAGGGGTAAATTTGTTATAATAGCTGGACACGAATGTACAAATTTATAATCAGTAATCAATAAATTGAGTTTCATATTTATAACATCAAAATTGACTTCCATATAAATATTCAACCTCAATTTCGCTCCCTTAGTGGCAGAATTTTTTCACAATTGCTTAAATGGGTATTGACATTTTTTAAAACAATAACCCAGAAATACATTTTCACGTTTGTAACTTTTAAATGGACGGACTTTCATACAAAATTCCAACTCATTCCGTTAAGGATGGAATTTCCAAGAAACCTTTCTTACAGAATATCTGCTCTGTAAAACAAACGTACTGACCAAAAACCATGGGTCCCAGTTCAAGGGTCCAAAAACATTGTTAGAAAACGTATAATTTCTTTAACGCAGAGCGGCGGGATTCGAACCCGAGCCTCCCCGCAACCGTCCAAGCTCTCTGACCGCTAAGCATGTGCCTATGAGTGTGAATTACACTTTAAAATGATAAAAATGATGAATCAATCAGTAAGTGAATCAAGTTTATCTATTTCATATAATTATATAGGCAGAAAATTTCATTAACTATTGTTCTACGTTTAATATGGCTTCTGCACTACATATTATAATTGATTAGTTACGAAGCCACACGATATTTAATGGAGTCAAAACATTATTTCACATCAAATTACTGGGAGCCCCGTTGACGTGTAAAATAAGCGTTGCCCTAGCAACGAGTATATTTTTTATGCAAAAATAAAACTTATTTCAATGAGAGTTATATATATTATATAATTTTTTTATAATTTCATTTTTTAACTTTTCCTGCTGAAGGTAGGCTGGGTGGATTGTAGTTCCCGTGGCCCTGGCTAGTGGCGGTGGAGGAGGAGCACCGTGAGGTTTTAGTGGGTAAACGGCCGGCTCAACATCTGCCGGTTCGGAGTCACACATAACCGTGGAGTCCCCAATCGGGCGGGTATCCGTAACGGATTTCCTCACGTTAAAAAAAAAAAAAGCTGGGAGGACCTAGTGTCAACACGAAACTCCGTTCCCCACTTTTCGTCCAAATCCTAGACATTGCGTGTTGAATGGCGGAACCCAACGCCGTTTCTTGTCTTACCACGAGAGTGGACAAATCAAAATTATTTAAATATAATCAGTACCCTAAGTGCGAATTGAACCCACAACCATTATGTGTACAGAATCATTTAATTAAAATTTACTTAATAATAAAATTTTCAAAGCCACTACATTTTTTTGTTTTTGTTATGTTCTACAATATAATAGGAAGTAAAAGAGATAAAAAAAGCTCTACGATCAATGAAGACAACATATGGTTGCATATACATGCATTATATATTTTAAATATGCACAATATATTATTAAAGTCATATGTTATTCTGTCTTACATAAGCTATCTGCCAGTGCAAGTCCTGTTGAAATCGGTACAGCCGTTCCAGAGATAAATAGGAACAAACAAACAGACAGACAATAATTGTAAAAAAAAAATAAGGTATATGTACAGTGTATATATACATATGCATTTAGTAAAAATCAGTTATTTTAACATAAACAGACACTCCAATATTTATTATTGTTCGTCGATTTTAATATATATTTTATAGTCAAGAGATGCATGCAATACTATAAAAAATTCAACAACTTACTTTTGTATGTTCGTCGTTTCTATTTTTTCAGGTAACCTAACGTCTCGTAAATCGGCTAAAAGCTTAGAAGCTTCAGCATCTAAGCTTCTGTTGAGAATGTCGACAAAATTGCTTGCTTTCTTCAAATTCTGCAGATTTATATTATTTATGTACCGTACGTATGCTAAGCAGTGGTTCTTTGTGTTCTTCACATTGAGAACACCATTGATCACTTCCCGTTCAGTTACTGAAATTGGCAAAATGTATGTATATTGAGGACAGTTTTATGATAAATTTCTGAATTAGCTATAAATAAGTTTTGAACAAGAAGTTAATATATTTACGAGCTTTTTATTAACTTGCAATATATGTATGTTTGTTCGAGTGAAACCTTGCAACTCAATTTTGAAGCATATATACATAATGTTTAAGCTGCAATTTTGCATACATATATGGTTTGGATGACAATGCATGGTTAATGTGTGACGTCAATCAAAACCCAATATGGCGGACAACCCAAGATGGCGGACTAGCTATTTTTAATGCACTCCAATCCATATTGATATCAAATGAAACAGTTTGCTGAGAATAATTCAGAGAAAGATTGTTCTTAAATAAGTTTTTTGGTTTCAATTTATTACATATCAAATTAATATGAGAATAAAATGAGGCCGTCGTGTCGCAGTGGGGCAGCGTCTGGCTGTATACGTGATGGTTCCTGGTTCGATTTTCACTCAAAGGAATGATTATATTTAAATTATTTGCACTTCTCCGCTCTTGTGACAAATACAATGCAGTATTGAGTTCCGGCACTCAAAATGCATTGTTTTGGATTCAGGCGGAAAGTGGAAAATGGAGTGTCTTGACACTAGGGCCTCTCTGACTATCCTGCTTTGCGAGAAAACGTGAAGATGCTTTCTATCAAAAGCATGAATTTGAAAATAAAAAAAGAGACTGTGAAGCGTACAAAAATATTTTGAAACGAAAAATTTGTATGTGTTAATGAATGTATGAATATAATTCAAAAATGCTAAATTGATATGTATAGACCAAGTTAATTTTAATAATATTTTTTATACTTTACACATTAGTATGCAATACTTTTATAAGCGCTTGTGATGCATAACGCCGCCTACAAATTAATAGTAGCTTACGAAGCATGTTGAATATATATATATGTTTGAAAATTAAAACGACTTTTCATAACATATAATACCTTTACTAAATACTAAAATATTTATAATTTAATAAAATATTATTGAGAAGAATAATCATACAACATACCTGACATAAAATAGTTATGCATAGTATCTTTGTCGATTTTGCCCGAATTGTACAATTGCAGCGAAGCTTTGCGAAACAATTTTTGCATTTTGCTGAGAGTATCCCACCAGACCGCTTGATCCTCCGCTTGGAGTTTCGGAACGCGCTTAAATCAAAAGTTGAGCGAGTTTAAGTTGAAATTCACGATTTAATCTTAACTTTGTTAACTTTCATAGAGTTTGATTGTGTAATACGACTAAGTAATACATGTGCATATAGGAAAGAAATTGAGGCATGGTGGCGCAGTGGGGCAACGTTTTACTGCAAACGCAATTGGTTGTAGGTTCGATCCCCACTCGAAGGAATTATTATATTTATATTATTTTAATTTCTTCGCTCTGGTGAGCCAAAGCGCGGCGTTGTGGTACGCCCCTCATACACAATGTCTGAAAGTCAGACGGAAAGTAGAGAACGGAGTGTCTTGACACTAGATTTTCTCTATCTAACCTGCTATGCGGGAAGAGGCGTGAAGCACAAACAGTGAAAGATAATTCTGAACTTAATCAATTCCCAATACTTAAGCTCCATTGAACGAAGTTTGATTTAAACTTGTTCTTGTTTCAAACAAACAACTTTATTAATTGTTCAATGAATAGCTAATTTATTCACACCACAAATTGTGTTTTATAATTGTTTGAAATTATTGACAAAAACAATAATATTGCATTATCACGCAGTGCGACAGCGCCTGACTGTATACACTATGGGTGTGGGTTCGATTTCCATTCGGGGTATTGATTATATTTCCCCACTCTTGGCTTGCTGTTTGCTGTTTACACCGTAACACATAATGTTTTGAATTCGGGCGGTAAGTGGAGAACGGACTGTCTTGTTATTAGGATCACTCTGCCTTCCCTACGGGAAAAATTGAATGAAATTGAAGAAAAAAAAAATATTACAAGTTTTTTAGTGTTAGTGCTTTTATACATCTGAGATGGGTATATCTCTGCCGGAGATATTCCCTTAGCCGCCTCTTACGGAACCGACGGAAAGTGATAGAATGGTCCTATTCTTAAACCAAAAGAGAAGATTATGAAATATATGTATTTATATACCTTATTGTTAAAATTAACAAGGATTGACGAAATAGGCTGTAGCACAGATACAGGAGGTACCGCATTCGCATCTTTTTTGTACCATGTGTCTAGTAAAATGACATCGACGCCACCAGCGACGAGCTCATCTCTTAGCATTTGTAGTTCAGATGAAAGAACATAAGTAGGGATAGGTCTGAAAATATTAGATTCTTTGTGAAATATTTGCTATAGTTTAAATATTTTTTACTAATTATATATATTTAAATAGAAATTAGCTTCATACATTTGCCTGTGTTTGATTTATACACGAAACTTGTAGGTTCGATTCCTACTGGAGACACTGTTAAAAAATCAGCCTGATTAGACAAAGCGCGACTATGACTTATGACCATCATTTGATATGTAACCCACAATGAGCAGTAAGTGAGAACGAAGTGCCTATCAGGCACTTTTAGGAACTCTACTGTCACCAATTCATTTGCCATTGAATTATCCTAAGTTAAAATTGTTGTATAATAATATTTACGCATATATTTAGACTCTTGATAAAATTAACAGAATATACAAACATTACCTGTATCCATATTTCTGTCCCAAAAATACAACAAAATTTGGACCCATGGACAGACGCTGACAATTCTTAATTTCCCGCATACATAGTTCTGTGGTCATATGATCGTCTGTTGCTTCGTCTCTCACACCCCATCGCATGTCTACTACCTAATAATAAAATTTCACGTTAATCTAATTTAGGACAATATTTACAAAAATATATTAATTGGCCTGATCTTATCACACAAATCTAGCCATCGCATGAAATAGCTACACACTTTTTTCCGCAAGGCAGGGAGTCGAGAGAACCCTGTGTAAAAAAATTTTTACCGTTGTTGGTCTAAACTTTATAAAAAATAAACGGAATTTTTGCTCGTTCCCTTGTGAATTTAGTGTTCTACTAACACTTCCTATATAATTTACATGACAAATTTTAGCTTACGAAATTGATAAATATTTTAAGAAATACATATAAAAAACTAAACGCAACGGGATTCGAACCTGAGATTTTCGGAAACAGTCTAAGCGCTCTGACCGCCAAGCCATGCGTTCTACATCCGGCTACGTCGAAATTCTCATACATTTTCAAATTAGTTATTTTCTTAATTTTTAAGTGTTATTTACACAGTTAGGGAGTTTGACTATAAAAAACACACAATAGCACTTTAAAAATGTTAGAATATTTATTAAATAGCATTCTGTATTGCCAAACGATTGTTCGTAGAATAATCTTTGGGTAGAAGAAATTTGTAAAAATCTCAATACAGAGACGCTAACTACAAAAATATGTTGTAATAAGCGAGAAGCTAATGTCCATGCTGCACTATTCACAAAGATTAAGGCATATTGTTTTTGAGTAGCGGAATTCATTCATAGTACAAAATATATTTATGAAATTATCATTTAAACACTTAAAACAAACTAAAAATGATAGTGAAAAGACTTCAATTTAATACATTTCTAGATTGTTCCAATTTTCAAAGTATTATTAGAAGTTCTTATTCATTGTTTAATTGTCTGAGCCATGTTTTCTATTACAATATTGAACTATTTCTGACCAAACGCAGCGTTGGATTTGTAAACATTTTAAGCTCAGTTCATATAGATGTAATAGCGATAATAGAAAAAGGTTGTATTATTTTTTGGTCATAGCTTAGTTGGCACATGACTAATATAAAGGGGGATTGTTGTAGGTTCAAGTCACTTAGGGGCAAATTTATTTAATACTAGATATCCCTTAGACGAGTCAACATCGCTTTGCTTTAGCAACGTGTGAAGTCTCTTGATACAAACGTGTAAGTCAATTGGTAGTGCGTGTTATATTTATTTTATTAATTTAATGAATGCTTATGCATTATTTTAAAATAATATTAGCATTTTGCACACCTTCTCTATATAAACTATATCTGTTCTAATTTTACCTCCGTCCGTTTTATTTTCGTAAAAACATTTCACGTATTACTATATAATTTAAATATACAAGTATATACACATAACAGACAAATGCTTGCAAAAAATGCGGAGTCGGGTTTCGCCGTCAAACATGTAATGTCTAAAATGGAGAAAGTGCAAATAAAAGTGATCAATTACGTAACGATGTTTTTTGTTAAAATCACTTGTAGTACTGACAATACAGCGTATTTAAAAGAAAACTTATTCAACATAGTTTTAAAACCGTTCCTAAATCAGTATGAGAATAAAGTTGAATCAGTATATCTAGAGCTCTGAATATTCAGACAAGCCACATATAACAAATATGGCCACTGTGGCGCACTCGAGGGTACAATATCATTTAAATTTGTTTCCATATATTTCCACTCTGGTAAGACAAAGCGCGGCGTTAATTTCCGCCACACAGCAAGCAATATCTCAAATTTAGACCTCAATTGGATAATGGATTTTCATGAAACTAGGCTCTCTAGGGAAAATTGCATAATAAAATAACAATAATATAAAGCTCCCTCAAGTAATGTATACATTCCTTACAATAACCAACAATTCCCAGTTGCAGGTTTATTTCTGTCGACGGAAGCTTGCCCACGTGCTGTACTAAACTAAACTAAGCGTACATACTATTCATTCGCTATGAAACTATAACGAAATTCCTACAGTACAAGTATTAATAGAATGCTTCAACGGTTTTTTCTCAAAGTAAGATTTATGCTATTTTTGAAATTATAATGTAAATAATTTAAATTTTGAGGCCATCGTGCCGCAATGGGACAGTCTGACTACACACACAATTGGTCGTGGGTTTGATTTCCATATGGATATAATTATGCCGAAAGTGGAGAACAATGTCATGAAAGTAGACTCTCCGGAAACCACACTATGTGGTAAATATATAAATGAGTTAAGTCTATATCCAAGTTTATATGCATTTAAAGGCTGTAAAGGTAAGTTGGAAAGCTCATCTAGTTCAGTGAGCTGTTAGGTACATCGTAAATGTACCGTTGTGTCGTTGTAAATTACACATTTTTTTATTTAAATGTTGCAGGTTTTTTTTCTTTTTATGTTATGAATCTAAATGCCTAAGTAATTGTAATTTAAACTTTAATTCAAAGTATGTTTCATTTTGATAAACAGTCTATCAATGGATAGCAATTTCAGCATTTAACAAAATGAACATTAGCTTACTTAATTCAATATTTTAATATTTTTAAAGTGTTATTCGCACACTTAGGAAAAAACATTTTTAGAAAACGTATAAACATTTGAACGCATCTTGACAACCGTCCAAGCGCTCTGATCGCTAAGCCATGCGTTCTACATCCGGCAACGTCCAAATTTTTATATGCGCTGCAACATATATGTAAGAGCACGTACCTATCACTGAAAAAATCATTCAAATCAGACGAGGAGTTTAGAATATAAATAGTTTGCACAAACAATTATCCCCTCACCCCAAACCCATATACCGGGTTCATGGGTAAAACAGATAAAGGCTTTTGGCTTATAAACGTGATTCGTGGTGGGTTCGTTTCCACTCAGTGAAGTGATCATATATAAATTTTTATTTTTCCAATCTGGTCAACAAGACAAAGCGCGGTGTTGAGTTACGCCACTCAACATGAAATGTAACGAATTCGGGCGAGATCTGGAGAAAGGATTCACATTCAGTTTTTTCTGCCACTAGGTAGTCTCCACCCGAAATCGAGACAAAGTGTGTTAAGTGACGGGGTTCAACGCTGCGGATTTGTCTTAGATACCAGAATCGAGAAGTGAAAATATTTTAAATATTTATATATACATTCCCTCGAATTGGATTCGCACCCACAATCAATTCGCGTTTACAGTCAGACGCTGTCTCACTGCGCCACGATAGCCTTATGTATGAATTACGCAAGAATGCTATATGAATATTTATACCTTTACAGTTCCCGAAAACTCACACTTTGTTGTTCAACAGATCGATGTCTTTAAAGTCCCTTTGCATTTCCTTGGAAAAATCTCGGATTCATTGAGGATTATTATGAGAGACAAATCAAACGAATTTAAGAGGAAGCCTCTTTACTGATTAAATATATTATATAATTTAAATATTTTTTAAAGAGAGACCTTTTTAACAAACCGACTTACTAAATTATTCAATTACAATGATATGATTATAATAGAAAAATATTAACCAACAATTATATAAAATAAAACCCCTTGAATACGATTTCGTAAGGACTCAACTAAAAATTTGTCACTAGCGTGAAAAATTATAGAGCGTGATGTAAAGAATAACATGTTTTATACCGTTGCTTCGTTAAGATATTGAATTATAATATATTTATATTGGTAAAAGTATAAATATATTATAATATTAAGTTTTATCACAATGTTTTGTTTTTTAGTATTTTAGTTGGACGAAAATATTGTATGGTAAATATTTTGATGATGTCAAATATAATTTAAATTTTGCAATGCGCCTGTGCTACAATAATTGCCAAATCGTTGTATTTTCGTTTAAAAAATTAAGACCTAGGGCTTTTAAAAACCTAACACCTAGGGCTCAATGGACATAACTTAATTTTTTAATCAATACATTTAATTGACATTTTAAAAACTAAATAAATAATACTATCTAATACAATGTCAACTTCGCTTACTACTAACATTCAATGGGTTGGCTGCAGTCAGAATTTGTAAGCCTAGGCCATTGGCCGCTGCAGTTACAGCATAGATGGCGTATTAAATGGGATGACAGATCGATATGTTCATGCTTAATTAAGCATGAGCATATTGTATGAAAACATGCTCCAGGTTGTAGGGACTCACGTGAAAGAGCGTATTATACGAGAAATCGAATTTGATTTGAATTCGTTTACGAATTAATAATATAATGTTAAAAGTAAACTATAGTACTTAACATTATATTTGTTTTACGTTGAAAGTTTTATATACGAACCTTAGGTATTAGTAAAATCGCATTATGAAAGTCCTAAATTTCATAGATGAAGATTGTACATATTCACATGTGAAGAAGATGTGAACAAAGTATTTTTTATAGTAATGCATTAGAAATACATTCATACATACAATAAAATTAATATTACACAGACTACAATGAGTTTGATATACACCTTTGTGTAACACCACATACATGTTGCTAAGGTAATGCGTATTTTACTTGTCCACTTGGCCACTAGAGATTACTAGTGGCCCCGTCGACAAGTAATATTAATTATAATAATCAATTAATTTATAAAAAAAATATTTTTATAATGTTAAAGCTAATGAGATATTACACGATATCACTCATTTAAAAAAATTACACGTCACTAGTTTTTCTTTATCAAATTGACAAAATTCTTGAAAATGTAATGACTTTTTTCAAGCTTAAGCCAAACTGACTTACCCTTAAGTAAATCGAAGGATTTAGAGAGTGGAAGCGGAAGATATAAATTTTTATAGTATCTTAAGACGTTCACTTGAATTCGAGGAATAGCAATATCTTTGCAAATAATAACATTGTATTTTATTTATTTTCTATAAAAGATTATTTCTAGGTTAAAAGTTTTGAACTCTTCATTATTTTACGCACAATACAAGCTTTGAGCTTAAAAATCATTCAATATGCATAAAATTCTAATATTAAATATGTACGATTTTTTGTTTTTAAAGTATTTTCTTTTATATTCACGTGTTTACGTTTGGTTCAACTGTACAAATAATAGGTACAATATTTCACGTAGCAGTTATCTAGTAGTATTAGTTATCCAATTATTTAGTAAACTTTTTGTGTACTTATTAAGTATAATCATCATGTAGGATGATAATATCAATGATAACTCCACGACGCAAAAATTGATATATTAGCGCTATATCAGGTTGTTGGCAACAATATATTTGTTAATGATAATATACCGAACACAGTATAGCAGAGCATGGTTACTTTGAAGACTAGACGTTTTTACATTTTGTGTCAATCTCCATGTCTTAGCCTCGGTAAGGTCCGCTAACGTCCATATCCACAAGGCCATATCGAAGAGCAAGACACTAGAGTCTTATCTTGGCTACTTAAATGTGTCTTTACACATATTTATTATGTTATACATGATAAAGATACAAAAACTACAAAGTTGGATTTATTGTTTGAAGAGATCTCTTCCAGTCAACCAGTAGAAGTGGACGAGCTGTGGACAGTGACATAGAAAAACGTGCAAAAAGTAGGAGGAAATAGAGGAGAAAGAAAAAAAAGAAATTTACTGTTAGCTAAGTGAGAGAGAGAGATATCCCTTTCTCCCAAATATGCCTGTCTTCTGTAGAGTTTTTCATAATATGTATCCTCATATATATCAAATCGGTCCGGAGGATTATGCAGTAACTACTTACTAGCACTTGCCAATATTCATATCTTTACAAGTAATTTGAATGATGATTGTACACTATATTTTATTTATATAAAGATTTTAGAATATCAAAATAAATTGAAGAAAATATTTTTTCTTTACTTTGTTGTACATAATAGATCAATAAAACCTGAAAGAAAAGGTATTTTGATTTTTTATTAATCAAAAACAATGGTAAATTTTCGATTGAATGTTAATGCTCGAAATAATCAATATGAAATAATCAACTTATACGGTTTTCAAGAGGCTCGGGTTCGTATCCTGCTGAGTTAAAATTTTTATACGTATTCTAAAATTTTTTTTTTAATAAACATTAGTTTTTTGCTGTTTTACTCTTAGTGGAAATAGTAAGACTTTGTGACTTTGTTGAATTGACTTCAGTATTAATTTAGTGTATTATTGTTTATTACCTTTTAATTTAATTTTTTGTGTATTTTTTTTGTGGATGGATAGGATTTTGCGTCAGAGATTTGGAAAACATCTTAGATTATAATATTACATTGAAAAAATAGTAAAGAAGTGAATTTTTTTATGTATTAATGACATTTTAAAAGACGCACTTAAAGCTTAACTTTAAAGCCATCGACACTATAATCATACGTCACTGCTATAAGCTTCTCGCTGTACGATTGGCACCTATGCGGTAAATTCAGAGTTAAACAAAGACTTACTTGAAATTCCAAGCCATGTTTTTCACGACAGTAGTCTTTTATTCGAGGATAACATTTCGACATCAGCGTATTTCTTTCCATTGTGGTATCTGTAACATTAATAATAATAGTGATATAGGTTCAAACTTTTATCTGCATAGTTAGGCAGAGAACCTGGTGTCAAGACACTCCGTTCTCAGTGTTGAGTGGAGGAACTCAACACCTCGCTCTTTGTCTTCTTCACCAGAGTAGATAAATAAAAATAATTTAATTTGGATCATTTCACCGAGTGAGAATCAAATCCGCAAACATCACACTTACAGTCAGACTCAGTCTCACTGTGCCCCGATGCTCCTGTATGAATTTAATATTAGAAAATAATAAGTAAATATCAATTTCACTTTTTAAATGAACTTTTTGTTCAATTATAAGGCATCGAAGCTTTGTAAAAGCCTTGCTACGATGATGTACGTAAATATAAAAGCTGTTGTAACAAATTAGTTTGAAAATGAAAAAGCTTATCAATATTTTTTTCTTTATCCTTGTATACTTACGCCGTTTTCTTGAAAACTTTGTACATATTGTCAGCGATGTCGGACACAAGTGGATTTTTTTCAGGAAACGAGACGGAAAGAAATTCACTTTATTTATTAAGTATATTGTTTGACATGAGAGACACGGGTGAAACTTATAAAAGCTTGTTATAAATTGTATAGAAATTTCGTTGAGGCATCTGAACGTTTAACTTAATAGGTTAAATTCTTGCGGACAGGTCTCAAGTGACAAGTTTAAGTTCCGGTTACGTTGAATTTTCAAAGCGATTTTTAGTATTTTTTCACTGAATTAGAGACCTTTGCTAAAATTTTATAGAATGCTAAATTAAAATAATAACCCACGACGAATAAGTAAAAAAACTAAAAAAACCCCGACTTAGATAATATATGTAACTATAGATAATAAACGTAAAATTTTTATATGTAGATTTGATGTCTCGCAAAGTCGGACATATGAACAACAGAGTCATCAGTCTCCACTAACCACTTTCACTTCCCAACAATACCACTTCCCTATGTACCTGTTTGTTTCTCAAAGGCGTGGATGTGGCAGTGACATATTCAACTAGCTATAAAAATAAAAAAAAAACCTAAGAAAACCCTTCAACAGCTGCCATCACCATTTTAAAAACGACACTATTTTAAAAATGTATCGCCTCTTACCGTTGCGGGTAAAAATTACAAACAAGCAAATTAAATACTCTTTATTGCACTAATTAATACATGTGTACATAATATATTAAGTAGCACAATAGGCCCTCTGGCCTTATTGCTGAGTGAGCAATCTCTTCCAGACTACCTTAGGGTAGAGGAGAGGATAAATTAAATAAAATAGGAGGGGGTGTAAATATGCACACATACATATATAAAAAATTTTATTCATTCTTAATATTAAGAATGCGAAAGTAACTCTGTGACGTCATGGAGGCCAAACCGCTTAACCAATTGTGATGAAATTTTGTATAGATATATTTGAGGGTCTTGGGATGAACATATGCTTTTTTCTCCCATTTTTTCTCCCATATTTTCGATTTCTTCCAGTAATTTCATTGTTTTACACAAAGGTCGCTGATAATACGAAACAGTTACAGTTCTAGGTTAAAATATACTGTTAAATTATTATATTGTTGAAAATAGGCTGTAAATACTATTAGTCCAATAAAACTTAAACTCCCTCTTTGTCTCTACTTTCTTCATATAGTTATATATGATTACCAATATATGTGATTTCCTAAAACGTATTAGAATTCTAATTTAATCTATATAATGCAAAACTGACCACTCAACTTGAGTGGCACTAACTTTGATATTCAATGGTCTCCCATGGGTTTACTACAAGTGGATAACTAAAAGGTTTCTTTTTATCAAATTTAGTTCGTTCACGCTATCTTCTGGACAGAAAACCCTGAACAAATGGAGTCAGTACTCAAGTAGTTATCGAATTAATATTATGTTGTAATATGGTAATGTTGTGTTTATTAGGATGGGTGTGGATTCAGATCCCGTTTGGAGGAAATTTCTGGGCACTTTATAAGATTTTACAAAACCTATATAAATTTACACTAGCTTTTGAATGCCTATAATATATTGAATATGCGTAAACATGTACACAAGCTCCTAATATATTATAAAATATTCGTATTTTGATATCTTTTGTTTAAAGGCTCTGACTTCTGTTTTTATTGTTTCTTCAAATAGTTTGTTTTATATTCTAAATATTTATCCTACCAACATAAGGAAGTTGAGACCACCTAGGCACGGTGGGACAGCATAATCGAGATTGATTGTGGGTTCGATTCCCACTCCCGGGTGTACATTTAAGTTATTTATAATTCTACTTTCTGGCGATGAGAAAAAACACGGCGTTGAGGTCCGGCACTTAACACGTAATGTATTTAATTCGGGAGAGAAGTGGAGGACGGAGTGTTTTAACCCTAGATTCTCTCTGACTATCCTACTATGCGGAAAAAGCTTAAAACTAAAAAAAATAAGAAAGTTAACATGTCATGTTGCGAATTCCATAAATATTTATCTAAGATAGGAATCAAACGTTCGATCTCTGACATGTTGCAAGTTGCAGTGTCAAAGTAAGAGTTATATTAATAAATGTGTAATGTATTATCTATGTACAGACAGCGATCAGTTACATTTTTATTATATGTATAGATAAAAAAGAGTGTTTCTATATTACTTAAATAATATGTATAGAAGTACTCGAAAAATGAATATAAATGCATGCAATGCATAGATATGTCAATTGAGTCACTGTTTTATCACTTGCCAAGTTAGTTGTGTTGTACGTTTTCAATAATAGCTGCAATATTTTCATTACAGTTTTAGAGACATTTTGAAAACTCTGCATTGTGCTCTTGGGTTACAATCCTTGGGGACATAGTGTTTTTGTATGAGAATCAACGCAGGGGGCGTTACTACAAAAAAGATACAGTTTTTAAAAAGTTCTTAATATTATAATGGTAATGTAACATCTAAGGGTCTTAGTCCTTAATTTATCAACGAAATAAAATAATATGTAATGATATTGTTTCAAGTTTTTATTTCATAAGGCCAAGAAAGGAGGTCTTTATAAATTGATTATAGCAAATATCTAATTTATTCAAAATTGAAATCAAACGTCATATTATGACTTGCAGGGTTATTAAAGTTAAGAGTTATATTTTCAAACTAATGCATTGCAGTATCTAATATTTCGCTTAAATATAAGGCATTAAGTTTATTACGTGGTAAAAAGTTGCTTCCTTGTAATACATTAGTTTTTAACACGCGATCTTCATAAATTAAGCGAAAAGTAACTAAACGATAAAAGAAGTAGTCAATTTTTTATATAAAATATGATATATGCATTTCACTTATGATTTTTTCAACTTCACACCTTTTCCCGCATTGCAGTCAAAAACAACCTAGTGTCAAGACACTCCGTAATTTACTTTTTACTATTTCTTTTTACTTTTAGTCCGAATTCCAGACATTGCGTGTTAATTCACGCAGCTTAACGCCGCGCTTCGTCTTGTTCCCCAGAGTGGACAAATGAAAATGAGAAAGAAATGAATAAGAAACGGAATACTATAGATTTCTTAGAAACATCAGATGTTCCAGATTATAGCATTTATATATGAACAAAAAATTCCCAAACTTTAGCTAAAGAATCAATCCCATTTTCTTATTTTTAAATTTTACTTAGGCTTAACGCTTTAGTCCAGCCGTAGATAGATCAATCAAATGCATTTATTTTAGGATATAAAAAATCCCTCGAGGAAAATTTCAATGGTATACCCACTAAAACCTCACGGTCCTATTCCTCGACCGCCTCTGGCTGAGGCAACGGGAACCCCGACGGAGAATTTCAATCTACGACAATTTCAGTGCGCTTTAATTGTGACAAATATTGACAAAAAGTCCAATATCTCAGATGCTGCTGTCCCTCAATTTTTTTTAAATACTTATTGGAAAATATTTGCATACCTAATTTGCTTGTAACTTGCATCAAAATACTCGTTTACTAATACGACACGTCAAATGCAGGTAAAAGCGGGACACCACAAACCTAGCAGCGGCTGTTTTGGTTTGATTTTAAGTATTGAATTAGTAATATACCATTCAAATTTACTTCAAAATTGATTTTTAATAGATGCATTAGTGGACTATTTGGGAAATGCTTGGATACCCATATTATGGATACTGATTCGAGTTCCACTTGCAGTTATGTTGATATTTAAGAACTTTTAACTTTTCTAATTTAGTTGGTCTCTGTAGAGGGTTCTAAGTGGGAAACGTAGTGTAAAACACTAGATTATCTGTGCTGGATACCATTTAAATGTGGGAGATGTGTAAATCTCGGTAAATGTGATGATAAATAAACAAACAGTTTTTTCATTGCCTTTGGGAGAATAATATATTTAATAAAACATATAATATGTAATTTGATGATTCAATGTCATTCTCAGTCTCGCATCGTAATGGTAATATGATAATGTCGGTTCTCTTGTACTCGTTTCAAGCGATTTAATATTATTATGGAAGGCAATGATTAATTACTATTAAAAATACAACCTTTATATATATATTTCTAAATGAGTGGCAGACAATGCAAAGGTAAGCTGAAATTGATATGTAGTTTTTAAGGACTGTCAGAGCTGAGGAAAATAAAAAGAAATATGGAAGGCCATCGTGGTGCAGCGTGCCAGTGTCTGCACAGTCACATGATTACAGCGGTTGGTCGTACGTTCGATTTCTACTTTTTCATATCTCTGCTCTGGTGAATAAGATGAAGCCCGACGTTAAGGTCCGTATCTCAACTTGAAATGTCTCGAATTCGGGCGCAAACTGGGGAACGAAGTGCCTTGCCACTAGATTCTCTCTGAGTTCCCTGATATGCAGGAAGAAACGTGAATAGTATGGCAAGCATCATAAAGTCTATATGCGGATGGGATTTCGCGAAACAGTTCGTTCGTTCAATTTTTTAGAGCTATAAATAAATGCAAAATGAAATAATTTAGCCTTAATTCATTTTGCATTTATTATTCATTTATCGAAGGTTGTTATACACTATACCGTAACTAATATTTAAGACTTTATATTACTATGAAGAAATTTTCTTTTACTTTTTGCGACAAGTTCTAATTATAAAACTCTTTTAATTAAGCTGAATTTATTTTAATGTTTTAATTGTATTTCTGAATCTTTCAATTGCGAAAATGATGTATTTTTTATAATATATTAAAGCCATTTTTGTCATGTATGTATATTTATATATGTATTTAATCGACCTACGTAAGTAAGCCTTTTGAATATATTCTAACAAAATTAGTAAGATATTATTAAAATATTGGATTAGGATTCTAATGTTTTTACATTTTATATTGTTTCATATTATTTAGGTTATAAATTTGCTGAAAACTTTTTAATGGTTACATTTAATTTTTCTATAAAAAAAATCAGAGATATATTGTAAAATTTCAGTAGCTCACAACCAATCGCGTTTATAGTCGCTAGACTGTAAACGCGATTGGTCGTGAGCTACTGAGCCCGTTATGTCTTAAATTGGGGTGAAAACTGAAAAAGAGCTTAACACGAAGTTATCGGGAACGCGGGAACTTATGACAAACTTACATGCACTAATAATTTCACTAACAATTTGATAGTAATAGAAAAGTTTTGGAAAAGTTTGTTCGTAAAATGTATTTACTAAATGAAAAATCTCAATTTTAATTAAAAATATTGTTATAAAATTTGGATTTACGCTCTTTATACAGGTAAAAGATGGCATCTACCCAAACTCATTAGATATGCGAAAGCTTGCCAAGAACTTTTGTTATTTACCAGGCATCAAAGATTTACAAAATATAGTGGCATATTTTAAAATTTTCTATAAAGTTTATAGCACGAATATAAAATCAATATCAAATGCCAAATCAAAATTTTTAAATAGGCAATTTATCCTACTAATATTATAAACGCGAAAGTTTGTAAGGATGTTTGTTACTCTTTCACGTAAAAACTACTGTATGGATTTTACTGAAACTTTACAATAATATAGCTTATACATCAGAATAATACATAGGCTACAAGTTATAAAGACATTGTGTGAATTGACCAAAATATCAAGTAAGTGTCTTATGTTCAAGCCATTAAAGCCAGAATAGTGAACCATTGTTGTCAATAAATAAATATGGTAGTTAGATACTTTAATCGCTTCTGGTAATCTATACATAATAAAAATGTAATCGACTGTACATGGAAGATATATCAAAAAAATATTATTCGGGGCATTTATCAATATAATAGAACCCAAAATAATTATTTTTAATTTTCTTTTCTGTTTGTTTCTGGACGCTAACTGGACTGGAATTTGGACTGTTGTATTATGGTAAGCTTCCCTTTATATTTAGAGCATTTTTCATTTCTAATACGAGTAATGTTACAATAATGTCACAACTATGATAGAAAAAGTGTGAAAAGCAATTATATGAAAAGTCAAATTGTACAGATATCTTAAATAGTTTTGAGGGCGGTTTTATTAGCTTCATTTATATCACTCTATTGATGTATGTATGAAAATCTTGCGAAGCCATTTTAACCCTTCTTTATTGTCCGGTTTAAAAAATTTTACATAATTTCTGAATAGATTCAGATCTAATAGAAAATTATCTAAAACATGAACCTGATGTTCTTGCGGGGCTGGGATAACGACAAAATATTTTAAATTAAACTTATTTTACCGGATTAATGGCTATACGCCATCATGGTGTAGTGGGATAGCGTCTGACTATAAAAGCGATTGGTTGTGGGTTGATCCCCACTCGGAGAAGTTGCTGTATTTAAGTTATTTTTATTTCTTATCTCGATTCTCGGTGTGAGTGGAAACTGGAGACGGTGTCTTGACACTATTTTTTTCTTGCTACCCTGATATGCGGAAAAAGATGAAGCTGCTAATGGCGTACAGTCATTTTGATTTTCTAAAATATACTTTACAGTAGTCTTGGTAACGGAGAGGTCTACCTGTGACAACAGACTACTGTAAAGAGTTCATGTAGGATCTTGTAAAACACACTATTATACTAGATAAATTAGTTTCCAAACCAACGATGTTTTCTTTATATTAAGTGTATTTCTTTAAATTTCGTTTTCTAAATTTGTTATTCAAATATATTTTTATTTTTTTTTTTATTACTATTTTTTTATTATTTATTAGAACAACTTTTTAATCGTATATTGAATAGAGAACGGTAAGTAATACGTCAATCCGTGCTCTATGTTCTGTCTACTTTACAGACGATGCATGTTGATTGATGGTTGGGTTACACCACGCTTTACTTAACTGAATGGAGGAAATAAATATCATTTTAAACAAGCTTTTATTATAATTATGAAAAATTTAAATAGATAAAAAAGCTGAGTAAGTTTTTGATTAAATAAATTATTTATAATTACTCGGCATACATTAAAACGTTCATTCTTACCTGTGAATGTGGAACTTGTGAAAATTCGGACAATTTTGGAGCTGACTGGTGGCAAGGACTTCAAGGAGCCACCGAAAATCAGGTCTACTGTTCTATCATCCATGGTTACAGGTTATCTGTTGGAAAAATTTATAAAAATATGAAGTCAATCCATTTCTTTCTAATATGTTTGTGGTTGGTATACATAGATAGCGGACTTTTTAAAAAAATGTACCAATTAACGAATGCTTATATATTATTGAGGTTTAAAGGGCCACTGTAACTGGATTTGTTGTGGGTTCGTTTCCTACTCGGGGAAGTGATTACATTTAAAACATTTTCATTTCTCTGCTCTAGTGACAAGGTAAAGGCACGGCGCTGAGTTCCGACGAAAGTTGAAAACGGCAACCGTCGAGTTTGGGCGTAAAGTTATAAATAAAGTAAATGGGGTGTCTTGGCTCTAGAATCTTACTCTAAGTAGTAATTCCTTTTCATGTTTAGATTATATTCAAGAGAAACGGGTCAAAATCGTGCTAGATTGAAAATTTCTACTTAATTTAAATATATTTACTTTAGTTCAATCGATAGAAACAGCATAGGTTAATTAGAAAACCTATCTTACAAATTGCTTTTAATCACGACAACGGCCAATTACACTAAAAGTTTGTTATCAAATTTATAGACAAAGGCTATCACGTTATCCGTGAAATAGTATCTGTGAGCGGGTAAGCCGAAAATACTATCAGTTTATTTAATGACAATAGGTATGTAATAGGTATGTACTATGTACGTGAAATTCTAGAGTTCATGGAGGAGGTCCAAATTTGAGAACCATACCGCCCTTACAATGCGTGAAGAGTCACTACCCCAGTGACTTTTATGAAACAAGTATATAAAGATTATAAAATATATATAACTCATTGATGCAATGTATATTGGTAACCTTCTTTCAAGATTTGTTTTCTTTGGTCTTAATTTGAGCTGGTTCGATCACATTCGTAGGAGGTTATGAATAGTAATGTATTCCATATGTACGTAAAAATTACGCCAAAGTGATTTCTTGCTAGGTTAGGTTAATTAATGTCATGAATTATAAAAAGAAGCCAAGCGTGCAAATTTTGAACAAAACGTGATTCAATTACATTTTCACTCATAGCAGAGAGATAGGCAGTGAGAATTTAATGTCAAGACACTCTGTTCTGCGCTTTCCGCTCAAAATCGATACATCGCGTGTTGAGTGCTGAACCTCAACTCCTTGCTTTGTCTTAGGTACTAGAGCGGAAAATTTAAATATTTTATATAATCATTCTCCAGAGTGGAAATCGAACCCACGATCAATTGCGTTTACAGACAGACGTTGTACCACTGAGTTACGATGGTGTTTTTTATGTTGATTGATTATTAAAAGCGTGTTAAAAAGTTAAGAAGCTTTTATTACTAATTGAATTAATCTATTCTAGATACTAGATTGCAACACAAAATAGATTATTTATCAATTGCACTTTGCTGCCTTATTAAAGATTAATGTGTATTTTTGTACAAAAATTCTACAACAACGTGTATTTTTGTACAATGTGTATTTTTACTAAAGATATATTTGTGGCCATCATACAACAAAGTTATGTACTAAACTTATAACAAAAATTATAACTTTCATATTTGAAAAGAGCAACAGTTGACTTTCTCGCCAACTCATCTCAGCAGAACTGCCTTTCGAGCCTAGCTTTATGTTCATTCGACGAATCAAAAATGCTCGCAAAATTTGAATAAAGGGCATTTTAAACTAGAATTTGAAACGCAATTGGTTGTAGGTTAGGATTTCCATTCAGGGCAATGATTATATCTACAATTATTTTCATGTCTCCGCTCTGGTAAGATTAGTTTCAAGTGAAGAACGGATTGTTTTGACACTAGGTTCTCATTGTGTACCTCTTCTCAGCAGAACTGCCTTCCGAGCCGTGGTAGCTGCCGCTAGGACTGACAATACTGACATTTTATAAGAAACTGCTGCCTATTTGAATAAAGAATCTTTTGATTTAATTTGATTACATTTGTCTACCCTGCTATACTTTATAAAACATTTAGAATTTGAACCCACAAAAAATCTGTCCACATTTAAATACCAACTAATAAGCTCTATGGAACTGCCATAATCCTTATATCACAGAGCTAACGTCAGTATTAATAAGTTAAAGTAGTTAGTTGATAAACGCTAAAATTTATTACATCGTGTACGTAATCACGAGTTATCTCTGTCAAGGACTTGGTAAAGTTTGCATGAAATTGCATAAATCGATAATGCCTGGCTTTCGATAGGTAAAGCTTTTGTTTAAAGTGTTTATATAATCCATACTAATATTATAAATGCGAAAGTCACTCTGTCTGTCTGTGTGTGTCGGTGATGTCATCAAGGCCAAACCGCTAAACCGATTGTGATGAAATTATATAGACATACTTAAGGGTCTTGGAATGAACATAAGCTACTTTGTTCTGCAATTGTATTACGAAAAGGAAGCCGAAAATAAAAAACAGCTATAGCTCTCGCGGGTGAATCCGCGGGTGTGTCGCTAGTATTTTATATTTTTGTATCTGTGGCGTGTTACAGATAGAGTTTGATTAAATGCAGTAATAGGTTTACATCTATTGGAAGGAATCTTTGTACTTATTGCAAGATGGTGACCGAAAATGGGCACCAAATTAGCGTCCAAATTTTAAACATGACATTGAGTAGCGAAATTTAACATACCGCTTTATTCGATCGTAGATCGGGTTAATTGAAATAATTTTAATGTAATCATTCCTCCAAGAAGGAATCGATCTATAACAACTGCGCTCACAGTCAGACGTGCCCAATGCCTTGACAATGTCACAGTGGCCTTAAAATATTTATTATCTTAACATTTTATGCCGCATAGCAGGGAAGACTAAATGTCAAGACACTCCGTTCTCCATTTTCTAACGGATTTGAGACATTGAGTGTTGAGTGGCGAAACGCAATGCCACGCTCTGCCTTGCCAGAGCGTGAAAATTATACTTAGTGAAATATAATCACTCCCTCCCATCTGAAATAGAATCCACAACCACCGCATTTACAATCCACAATGCCACGGAGGCCTTTTGTTTGTTTTTGTAATAAGTAAAAGTAAACCTCATGTTTTACAATAATAGCTATTTACATACCCATTGTGCTTTAATAAAGTCAATAAATGATTTTTTATGGAACCAAAACTTTATTTTAAAGGAGAAACCTAAAATTTTACACAAATCCGAACATGCAGTGAATATTGATTTGTCTATATCGGAATAGGGTGTTGAGTGCAGGCTAGTTCAGTCCACTCTCACGTCGCAGTCAATCAATGCTGAAATTTACTTTATTTTTTAGTTTTAAAGAACTGACGGCTTGGTGGTTAGGACTTACGTATATAGATAACATGTGTATAGCTATCTAATTTATATTGCTGGTATGTTTATATTGAAAATATAATTGTTTTCTTTTTTTGTTTATTAATATACTTATATTAGGTTATTAGAGAGAACTTAGTGTCAATACACTCCGTTTTCCACTTTTGGCCCGAAATCGACACATTATGTATTGACTGGCGGAACCCAACGCCGCACTTTATCTTAGGTAACGGAGCGGAAAACTGAAAATCATAATAAGTATAATCTTAAATTAATTTATTTAATGTTTCTCTATTTTATTTTACATTGTCGTATTAATATGTCAAAATTGTATGATAATATAATTTTGCACATATAAAATAGGCAACAATTTTCCTGGAAAAAAACACAAATGACAGTGTACATGAGTCGAAGGCCGAGAAAATCGTTTGAGGCGCCTTAATGGCTATCCGCTAGCAAGTTACAAATGCCTATTAGGTAAGTATTGATTTAAAGCAACTCTTGTTTTGCTTTTTATATAGAGAAATCTTTATTTCTTAACTAATAGCAGGACAGACTAAGATAATACAGTGTTAAAACATTCAGTCTTTTTTTAAAAATACAATCCGACTTGATCTAGCCACTCAGCACGCAGAGGGAAAATCTAGAACGGAGTGTCTTGACACTCTGTTGTGTATGACTACTCTGCTATGCGGGAAAAAGCATGAAGCTAAAAAAAAATAATTTTATATGCTTACAATTGAGTGTAATGGGAGTTGAGCCCCCGCCTCCTTAAAACTGTTCAAGTGCTTTGACCGCTATGCCATACGTTCTCTATCCAACTACATCGAAATCCTTATACACTTGTTACAATGTATTCTGTTGTAACGTAGCAGATTTTTACTAAGTTCTACTAATCCAAAAATTATTTCTAAGAATAGTCGTTTGGCAAGAAAGAATGCTATTCATTAAATAAAATCATTGCCCCAGTGGAAATCGAGCCTAGAACCAGTCGCGCTTACAGTGCGACGCTCTCCACTGCGCCACTACGGCCTCACAACACAAGCTACCACATACATATAATATCCATGTAAATAAATAATTCAATTTCATAATGTCCTACATGAGAACTTTAATTGGCGAAAAAGATAGCACTACATGCCTCACAAGTGTGAAAGAGAAAACAAATAAGGCACAAGAAAACTTACCTGCGCTAGTTTACTTCAGCCCAATCAATAATGCACTAGGAAATGTTAAGGTCAATATTGATTTGTGAAGACTATTTTATATGAGAGAGAGAGAGAGAGAGAGAGAGAGTTATAAGAGAAATGCGGTGAAAAACGCTTACTGACTCTGTTCTACTTTTTGCCTAATTTAAAAAAAACGTGTATTTTTTATTTATTTTTCATATTTACACTTTATTCAGTACAGGAGGGCAGCCCAAGAGAACCTAGTGTCAAGGCACTCAGCTCTTCGTTTTCTACTGACATTCGAGACATTGCATTTCGAATGGCGGAACCTAACGCCGCGTTTTTTTTTTCATCTGCACGCTTTTTCCCGCATAACAGGGTTGTCAGAGAGAACCTAGTGTCTAGACTAGACGCCGTTTTCCACTTTCTTCCCGAATTTCAGACCTGAATGCCGCGCTTTGTCTTATCACCACATCGGAAAAATTCAAATATATAGAATTTAAACCCACAACCGTTAGTGACATACTATTAGAATGTGCTATAATATAGCGTTCTTAGTTGCATAACCGTATAAGATTTTTTTTACCTGTACATCTAATTTTGGTATGGCGGGTACAACTCCCTAATTGATGGATCACGAAATCACTGAACAGGTAGGTAGGTAGGTTCAAAATACGTGTATTCACTATCTATAATCGGATGGTACTGACGAGATATATTAAATCTGTTATTGTGTTGCTAAGTAACAACTGATTTCAATCGTTTGAGGTTTTCTATGAAGTGAGGATTATGTATAAGGCAATGTACAGGATATATAATCATATTATTACCTTGAAAGAAGCTATGAACTCCTTTTTACGAAAATTATTTGGGCGGAGGCGTCAAGTAGTTACATTTTATAAAGCACAAAATTAAGAAAGATCGTTTTATATTGGTGCTTTAAACTAGAATAAACTTATCATTTATTAATACAGCCTTAATGAAAAGCTTTGGATTTTACCTTACGATTTTTATTTATAATAATGAGCTTCCGAATTTAAGCTTGGTTGGTCTTGGGTTTAATTCAGAATCAGGGGAACGATTATATTTACAATACTGTCATTTCTTCGCTCTGGTACCTAAGATGAAGTGCGACGTTGAGTTCCATCACTCAACACGCAATGCTTCGATTTCGGGCGGTAAGTGGAGAACAGAGTGTCGTGAATCTAGGTTCTCTCTAACTACCCTGCTATACGGAAAAAGCGTAAAGCCGATTTCCATTTTATTCTTGACGAAGGCACGATAATATTTAAGACATTTTCATTGCTCCGCTTTAGTACCTTAGACAAAGCGTGACATTAAGTTCCACCCCTCAACAAGTGATGTCACGATGTCAGATTGAATATGGAAAACGGAGTGGCATGGCACTATGTTCTATCTGCTAGTTGGGAAAAAGCTCTTGAAAAAAAATAATAATTATATTTAGTTTGTTCCTATCTTTACTTTTAGACGCATAAACACCGCCTGGTACCATTATAATTTAGAGCTTACGTAAGCACAGTTCTGGTGAACTTTAATGTAGGATTTACAGTCTATTATAAACAAATTGATATCAATAAGTTCTATATAGCGTAACTAGTGATTTATGAAATTAAGTACTTTATTAGCGTTAAATTAGTTTCATTTAATACCTTTATTGCAATACTTAGTTATTATTGAGTTTGCTGCTTCACGGTTTTGATCACATAAGATAAAGATAACCTAGTGTCTGTTACCGACTTTCCGCCCCAATTTGAGATATTGTGTGTTGATAGACAGAGTTTAACGCCGCGCTTTGTCTTAAAAGAAAAATCAAAAACGGGAAAATAAAAAAAATAGTTATAAAAACTTCCCCATGTTAGACTGCGCTACGAGTGTCTCGATTATATATTATTTATGGTACCGTATCTTATGTTTATTTTGGATAATATTTTTGTCTGTATATCTATGAAATAATTTGCTTGAAAAAGATTTTAATTAAAAGCCGACATGATAATTAATTTGCATCCCCATCTTCAATGAGCACAGTAGAGGACACTCTACGTTTACAAAATCGAATAATGAACCTTGGCACGTGTGAAAATTTAAAGTAGGTTAGTGGCTTGATGTTAAGGATTCGATGTGTACATACTCATAATAATAGATTTTTTGTGTGAAATATCATTTATTTTGTAATTATAGTCGCGATTTCGAAAAACGGTGGTAATTTAATAAAGTCAATATGTAGATAAATTAAGAAAGGACAGAATCTTTAAATTTTCTGATTTCAATTTTAAAAACATTCATAGGTTGGTGTTAAGGGACCATACATATTTCACACATAAACATCAATTTTTAAAAATCTCACTACAGAGATTCTAACAACTAAAATAACTTGTGATAAGCGTATAAGAATTTTGACGCAGCTGGATGTAGAATGCATGGCTTAGCGGTCAGAGCGCTTGGACGCTTTCGAAGAGGCGCCAGTTCGAATCCCATTGCGTTCAAATTTTTATACGTTTTATAAATATATTTCGTATTTCTTTATAATTCGTATATCTGCCTTAGTGGGATAATTGTACCAGTTTTGAAAAGACTATGTATGTATAGCGCTTTACACTGATTGTAAAGACGATTAAATAATAAAGAATGATTAGTTAAAATGATAGGTTATTTTATTTTAAAATATAGGTTAGGTTATTTTATTTACAAAATCCCTATGTTAAGTCCATTACCGCACAGGGCAAGTATAACCTACGAACATCATTTCGAGTCATTTCTTTTATAGGTCAAATAAAACAGGACTTACACAAAAACATTGTACAGTAATGCTCACAAAAATAGGCTAATATAAACAATCAAAGACTTGTTTTCCTATGCATTTTGCATTTATTTTTAATAAACTACATATTTCTTATAATAAAATATTTTTGATCAAACTTTACAATAATATCATATAGCCTACAATTATCAAAGACTTTGTGTAACAAACCACGCGTGTGAAACCACGAGCGGAAGTTATTATGATTATAACTGTATATATATAGTATATAAAGAATTAATTTAAAAAAATATATATATCGTACCTACAGCTCATATTAAGCCCTCCTATATCTTACTACAATTTGTTAGCTACTATACTTGCTGAAGCAGCTAGTGTCTTGTACATTGTTTAGAGCTACTAAAGTAATATTTTGGCAAACATTGTTATAGTATAAATGTAGCTATACACAAGGTTTATAATCTGTAACGATAATAAGGGGCATGAAAAGCAATCCATTAGTAAGAGTGTATGCAGGCCGCACCTTACGCTGGGCGTAGTCTTTCGTGTGTGGAGTAAAATGTGGGTGAAAGCGTAAAAAGATAGTAACACAATGGAAGTCAAGCTTAGTAAATAATTGTTAATAGCAATCTAATGGGCCATTATGGCAGTAGGACAGTGCCTGACTAAATGCTGAAAATTGAGAATTAGGTAAATTGATACTACACTTTGTTTATCCAGCAATATTTTAAAGGGAAATAGATATGTTAGAGACGCTTTTTTAAAAGAACAACAGTTATAATATCAATTTTACACAAACAAAAACAATACAAAATGAACATAAAAATTATAAATATAATATACATATACAAAAAATAATCAGAAATACGCAATAAAGTGGCATTATCGTTTAATAGCAATATCTTCCAGGCAACCTGGAATATTATTGAACAGAAAAGCGATATGTCGAATAGAAAATTTATACATTTTTATGTATGTATATATATATATACCTGTAAACAAAGTCCCAACATAGGTTTCAATGTGTTTTTATTTATACAGTCAAAGTAATTTGAATTTCTTATCAGCGTTTACTTCATGTAAAAATCCGCTTTTCAACTTCTATTTTTAAAAATATAATTAATTAATTACACATTGTTTTTATTAACACATATTTCAACACTTTATAAAACCGCCTTAATCTTAAAACTTACACCAAACATCACCGGAAGCGTGTCTATTTTTGTATCGATTCCTACCTGCTTTTCCATGATTAGACCAGCCATAAACTCAGTTCCGGTGGTAACTCCCACCACAGTTACTGCTTGCAGTTAACACTAAAATACTTGTAATTTCAGCTTTACATTACTTTGTTAGTGTCTCTGCGTAAATAATAGTCGATTTTGTGACATCCGTTTAAAACATGATATATATGGATATCTGTATATTTTTTCTATATACTCTAATAGAAATAGATGACCATATAGTAATATCACAGCTTTCTACTTTATCACGAATAACACGAATAACAGGGTAGGCAGAGAGAGCCTAGTGTCAAGACACTCCATTCTCCACTTTCCACTGGAATTCTTTGCGCGTTGCGTGGAGGAACTCGTGCATACTGGAAGCGGAGTTTTGAGATTAAGAAAATGAAAATAATTTATATATAATCATCCAATTCTCTGAATTTTGAACGTTGTCCCACAGTACCCTGATGGCCTTCTTAAAGTAATTACGTAAAAGAATAATATTAAGCCCTATCTATGCCTTGAAATTTTATTGAAATTATTTTCGGTCCTTGCACCCGTCTTTTCTTTTTACCAATATTTGGAATATTGCTTGTTGGAGACAAGAGTAACTTAAGATCTAAAAAGCACCAGCTTTTAATAGGTATATATTATATTGGTTATTGCACCACAATAATGATCAGTTACCAAAGTTTGAAATGAACTGTGATTGTGCTGTACAAGAAGGCTGTCGTCGCGGATATTCGGAAGTTTGTATGGAAATACCTTATTATCAATGAAATATTTATAATGGTAGTTTAATAAAATCAATAGTTTAATAAAAACACAAAAGATGTACTAAAAATTCATTATAACTTATACATATTTTCAATGTACTTAATCGCTGTGCTTGTGAATTTAGAGCTGCAATTGATGTTAAAGTTCATAAAGAGGAGTTTGGTGGCTAGAGCTGGACGTTTGTGTTGGGTGGCAGAACTCAATTGAAATAATTATATATATACATATATATTTTTATATATATATATAAAAGGTCGAAAAGGTATTCAACGAATTTCCTATAAACATTTACCATACGATTAGTTAACTTCTAAGTTAGTAAACCAACACTTTAGTTACTAAGTTAAATTTAATTAATTTTGTATAAAGACAAAAGTGCAAAATATAAACCAAAAGACTAAGACGAAGTGAATAGTGCGTTGTCGTGAATTCTTCTTTGTTTTGACATAAATAATCCTAAATACCAAAAATACTATTAAATATTGAATTTACGTTAAAATAATATTAAAAGACTTGACATCTGAGTCTATAAATGAAAGGGGAAACTATTCACATGACAGACACTACAGTTTTCATATGAATAAGGAAGGATTGATCATAAGGTACAATGAAATACACACCTTGAAACACTTGCAGCACTCTCGTGATGCCAATTAAAAAAGTAAGGCAAATAACGGACATTGATACTGCCCGTCTAGCTTATTTTAGCTATTTTCATAGTATTTGTTCATATGGAATGCAATTTCATAGTCCAGTGCCACAAATATAAATTCAATATTTAGCCTTAAAAAAAGAACTGTAAGATTAATTTATAATCTTAGATTGCAAGATTCTATGCGAGTTGTTTTGAAACACATAGGTTGCTGAGTTTCTCGCCGGCTCCTCTCAGCAGAAACGCCTCCCGAGCCGGTGGTAGCTTTATGTTCATTAGATGATACAAAAATAAATAAAAGTCTATTTTGAATAAAGAATATTTTAAATTTGAATTTGTATAGTATTTAAAACGTCAATCGGTTTTCTATAATGTATTTTCGAATACCAATAATATAGTTAAAACTAAATAGCCAAAACCAATTATCTTATTATTGCTTGTAAAAATATTTTTCATATTATAATTTCCCCGAGTGCGGCTCGTACCTACGATTGTGTCATGTTTTATTTATTCCAATTTCCTTAATATCCTCAGTGGTAAATTTAACCTCACATTCGCGTTTATACGGGATACGCGAATTAGCTAATTAGCTAATGTTATTTTAACAGCTTCGTAACGAATATTGCTGTCCACTTTATTAAGCGCTAAATAGCTTTTAAACTATTTGCAATTAATTTTATAATTAAACAACGCTTGGTGTTAAACAAGTTATTATACTGTCACTAGTATCTGCTTGCGACTTCGTACGCGTGATATGTTAATTAAAATAACTAATAATCTTCCCCGGGCTAGGACTATCCATATCGAATTTCATCACAAACGGCTTAGTAGATTAGTCGTGCTAAATATATAAACAAACGGATAGACTGGAAGAAGTTAATTTAATATTGTGAATGTCAGATAACAAGTGTCCATATAACAAGATTGCTGTCGGCGTACAACTTTTAAATCTTAAAAATTAATAAATTAATCTAACAATAATCTATTTTAATTGATACAAGTCAATCTTTACTCGATGTTTTTTACGTACAAGCCGACTTACGACCACCCTACCTTTGTGTACAAAAATTTGTTTCATTCATAGAATTAAAAGTATTTCTGTCTATTGCGTTTGTATATTGTACTTAGTAGCGCCATATCTCTTCCAACATACACGTCTATTCAAGTGACTACATAAGCAGAGTTGTAACGGCTTATAACCAATCACAGGCAATCAAACGTTTTCCCCTTTTTTTAAATAAATAAATATTTACTTATATAAATATATACTTGTATAAATATATACTTGTATAAATATATACTTGTATAAATATATAGTATAATATTTACAGACGTGCAAGCAGTATATGACATGCATGGCAGAGGCATAGAGATTTACATTTCCAATATGGCAAATTTGTTCGTTAACAATGTGTGAATTTGTAGTTGTATTTCATTTTAGCTAGATATTATGGAAATTTCGATACTTTTAGTTACCTACATTTGTTAATAGAGGTCAGTGCAAAGAGTGTTTTATAAATTGTTAAAATATTTAAGCTATTGTCAATAACGACTATTTCAAAATAAACCTAATTAAATTTATTTATATTACCAGTTGAAATAAAATGAAATATATATGCATATTATTGAATTTATTGAAAGGGATTACTTAATAAAACGATTGCACTAGTCGTATACTCATACAAGGCCCTCAATTCCACTCTATTCATGTAAACTTATCGTAATAACTATTTGTCCAAATTATTTTGAGTAAAACGCAAAGTTTATATACATTAAATATTTAAAGCAATAATTCATAAATTATGATAAAAATGTGGTTGGTACACAAAAGTGACCGATCTAAATACATTTATGGTTATTTTTATGGATGATATTTCCTTATAGAAGATATAATTGTCTATTGAATAAAAAAAATTATATATAAAAACTGTCACAAATTTTTAACTTTTAAAATTCAAACTGTTGTAACTTTTTTAATTATGAACCGATTGAAATAAAATAAACACTATGTTATAGAATATTTACCAAAATAAAATAGTCAAAACTGCATTTAAATCGATTGAGCGAGCCATTTCTGAGATTAGCGTACACAAACGCACAGACATGCAGAAAAATAAATTACAAATCATTGTTTTGGGTTCTATTACATTGAGAAATGCCCCTCATAGTTTTTTTTTCTTCATATATTTTCCATGTTCAGAGAGCAATCAATTATATTTAAATCATATGTATAGATAAATTACACGAAACCTTTATAAATTTTAACTCTTACGTTTCTTTAGCGTCTGACCTATATTAATGTTAAATTTTTTAATTTCTCCGCTCTGATGATAAGATAAAGCGCGGCGTTGAGTACCGCTACTCAACACGCAATGTCTTGGATTCTGGCGGAAATGGAAAACGGGCCATCTTGACACAAACTTTTCTGCCTACCCTAGTATGCGGGAAAAAACGTGAAGTCGCAAATAATATATTTTACTTTGTATATTCCGGTACCTAGTGTTAAAACCCTGTTCTTTAAAGAACATTAGATTCTGCCAGCAAAGCTCGGCATAAATGTATGAGAAAAAAAAGTAATTCATAAATTTTGATTAACAATAATTGTAATTGCAAGCTTATTAGTGATTAAATATTTCTATATCACGGATTTATATATTATAATTCATTCACATCCTGAATATTAATTTTAGTTGCGGACGTACTTTGTACAGTCGGTAACATTTTTATTAAATATTACTGGTACGTACTTCTATGTATTTATAAAAGCAAATATTTTTTTTTTCTTTTTACTGATAATGCATATATTTTAGAAATCTTTTTAAATTCTGTATTTATTCTTAATATTTAATATACTTAATACTATAAGCTTTTGAAGTAAACAAGTAGATACATTGATTTTAACATAGCAGGGACCAAGAATAGGTTAAAAGATATCGCAAATACATTTGTAGCAAGTATTTCGAAGGCGACATTAGTAGGATTAGGTATAGAGAGGAGCTCGGATAGTGGAGGTGAGCGTCAATGCGCATTTTGATAGGGCCCCTTAAGCCTACACTAAGACTGAGCTCCTCTTTTTGCGCAAAAACACGATGAATCCATGAAATTCAAAGCAAATTCTTCTCATATTTCATTACTTTTATTTATAATAATAAAAAAAATATTGTTATCATACGAAATAATAGTGATTTCAAAGTCAAAAGCGAACCTTGCGATTTATCATAAGCTTAATAACAGGTAAGTAAATACACAAAATATGCATGTATATTTGTATTACAACCAAGCCAAACAACGTTGACACTTAAAACACAGGTTGAATGACAAATGGTCTGCGAGAAGAATAAGGCTACATTGAAAACGTAGGTGTCTACAGAACATGGTTGCATTGGACTGTGATTGATTAATGAATGTTAAACGTGAGAACTTAGCTTTTCAACAGATCTGTACGAGGTGATTGCTAAAGATATTAATGATAATACGAACTAGCATAGAAGAATGTAAATTTTTGTCCTTAAAACCAAAGCTATCGTAATGGAGAAATGCCTGAGTTTTCGTTTCACATTGAAATCATTCAAATTTACTGTTGCAGATAATGCTATCGAGGGAAATTAGGCAACTCCCTTTTCAATTTATATTCGGAAGAGTGTTTGAGCTATATTTGTGTAGAGCTATATTTTAAATATTTCGAAGATCTAGATAGATGTGGCCATCGGAGCGCAGTGTGGGTTGTGTGTTCGATTCCCAATCCGATTAATTTTCCCTTCTCGTACCTAAGCCAGTGCGCGGCGTTTAGTTCCACCACTCACAATACACAATGATCTAGATTTTGGGCGGAAAGTGGAGAACGGAATACCTTGACACTAGGTTCTCTGTGACTACTCTGCTACGAAGGAAAAAGCGTTGTGCTGCAATGAAAAACAGATAGACATAGTGCGGTATTTGGTACTGGAATTATGCTAAGTATTGATTTACTCTCCAACAACAGACCTGTCTCTATAAGATTATAGTGTGTATAAGAATTTCGAAATTCTACAAGAAGTACAGTTTTATAAAATAAATCAAGGAGATAAATTATGAAAACTTCATACAAATATTTATATATTTGCGACAAAATTAATTAATTATAGTGATTATATCGGTATTACCAGTGATTATTTAATAGTTTCAACTACTAGTTTATTAAGTGATTTTTCATTTTATATTACTTCATACTTCATACATTCTGTTAAGAATATAATATTCACACAGACGTGAGTAAGTCTCGCACTTGCTTACTTAATGATATTTTATCGACATTACTATTAATATTTACCTAGGAATTGCAGTCATGCATACTTTTAGCCTAGCCTTAATGTAAACTATCAATACGCATTTGAAACAAATGTTTCAGAATCAACATTTTATGAGGCCAATGTATTTAGATGTCTCACCAAAATTATATTTTTTTACCTGCTCAAAAGGGTATACGGAGGGAACCTCAAGACACTCCGTTCTCCACTTTCTGAGTGGATGGCGGGGCTCTACACCGCGTTTTATCGTGTCCACCAGATTGAAGAAATAAAAATAACTAAATTAAGATCACCACTACCGTGTGGTAATTGAAACCACAACTGCTATATTATTTTTATAATTTTTTTTTAGCTTTACACTTTATCCATAGCGGGCTTATCAGAAAGAATAAACGTCAATCAAGGTCCTCCTTCTACGTCCCTTGCCACATATTTTTTTATAAAAATTAATTACAACAATTTAGTATATTTCTCCACAAAATGGAGTACGAAATGTTTTAACTAGTGTTTAAACACTACGTATCCGTAACCTAGGTTCTCTCTAAAACATATCAGTGCTTGCTAGACAATTGATATGTAGAAAATATGTTTTTAATTTATAATATTTTGATTAGAAGTTATTACTTCTAATCAAAAAATTACAATTTACTATACGTGACTAGTATAAGAAGGAATGAAAAAAAGCCAAATTTTTTTTTAATAAATGTGATAAAATTGATTTTTAATCGAAATAAATTAACTATAATCGAATCAGAACTCGAAATGCCATTTTGTAACCGTCCAAGCGCTCTGACTGCTAAGCCATACGTTCACATATTTAATAAGTAGGTAATAAAAGCGTGTTGAACGAAAAAGGTTAAAAATTAACAAAATATCACCAGCTGTTCTTTCAAATGAGAGACATTAAAATTACTAATGGCTTAATAAAAGGTGTCAGAAAGATTCATTTATAAATAAGCTAAAATAAACAAAGTATTTTTTTTACTTACTTTACTTACTTTATTACTATAGAAAAAATTCAAGCAGTTCAATAATATTTGTATACTTAAATTATTATTTTTAGCATGCAGGGTAGTCAGAGAACCTAGTGTCAATGTCTTTACTCTTGGTTTGTCGCTTTGATGGTCACAATCGAGGAGCTGTTGGGATGATCGCGCGCGACGTTTGTCAGGTCAATTCTAATTCTAGGGACCTATTAAATCATAAATTCAACAATATAAAGTGCAACTTTCTACTCAGCTACGCACCACAAAATAAATGGATGTGAAATTTAGGAGAGCTAATTTTCGCTTCGTTTTTCTATAACTGTTGGATGTAATAAAATATATACTTATTAAGCCAACACTGATTAAAATAATAATAGTACGTACTATATTTAGACAATCTTTTACACAAATCTCGGACATATGGCAGTGCAGGCAGTGTTATGACACTGTGTTCTTCACTAATTTCAGGATACGTTTTAAGGTGCGTAAGCGCAAGCACGCTTTTGCCTGCATACCAGGGTAGTTAAAAACAACCTAGTGTCAAGACTCTCCTTTCTCCACTTTAAGCCTAAAATCGAGACATAGTGTGTAGAGTGGTGATACTCAACATCGCGCTTTGTCTTAAGATATCAGAGCGGAATAATATGTATATATATATATTTTTAAATATAATCATTCCACCAAGCCGGAATCAAACCCACAACCAATCGCATTAACAGTCAAACGCCACGCTGCCCCACTGTGTCACGATTACCTCTATGGCTTACAAGAGGAAGGAAATAAATCCCTTTATCATCACGTTTACAGTAAGTTTTAGAAATTGAAAACACTGCTGATAATTATATAAAGAAACGTTTGTTAAATTAAGCATCAGGTTAATCAAAATAGAAAGTCTGATGTACAAAAAATAAGGCTGTATGTAAAGTAAACAAGAAAAAAGATAAAAAAAAGATTATTTTAATTATCTATCATAATCTATAGCCGACTGTACACGTTCAAGGTAACGTCAGCATTCACTCGTGCGCTGAGTGACAAACGCGTATCGCGTTACGAATTACACTACAATACCAATCAGCGTATCGTAACTTGTCATAAACGTGGACCATATTTCTTTCATATTTCACAATATATATTTTGACAATGATTAAATATATTTAATTATTTGCGACACGCGTTTTATATTGCGTTATTATATGTTTGTGTTTGTCTAATTTACTTTAATATACGTGGATAATTTAGAACAAAGCGCGGTATTGAGTTCTACTACTCAACATGGACTCACAACGGAAAGTCTTAACACTCGGTTTCCTCTGCCATTTAGTTAAATAAGCGTAAATATTTAAAAAAAGAAAAATTGCCGCAACAATATTTTAATATGATGCCCTTATTATTTTATAGTCATATTTATATAGTCATATTATAATTTTATAGACAACGCAAGTCAATTATATTACGTTCTTTGATTTTCGCGATTATTACACATTTTGAAATGAAACTATTTGTTTAATTAAAAAAAAATCGAGTATAATTTTGGTAGATTACTTTTAAAATAGTCTAATTTCAATTATATTACGTTCCTAAATAAAATTATCTGAATAAATATTACAAAATGAATAATGAAAAATTTTAAAAACTTACTCGTTCAAGTTTTTGTATTTTTTTCTAGCAAACATATAATAAAAAGTAATGCTGTCTGTCCATAGAAGATTTATGAAAAAAAATATGTAAAGCCTAAAACAATGATTTTTAATGTCAATCAAAAAAAAACAGTTTGTGTTTGTCTGTGCGTGTGTGCACGCTAATCTCAGAAACGGCATAACCGATTTAAATGTAGTTTTCACTTTTGTATTTTAGTAAACTTCCCATAACATCTATTTTATTGCAATCGGTTCATAAATGAAAAAAGATACAACCATTTAAATAATCAATTTCAACAAAGTTTGTAATTTAAGTGAGAACGCGGGCGAAAAAACTGAACAGTTTAGTCGTGTAGATAAAGCAGGCGAAGTCGCGGACGCGTCGTTAGTATATAATATAAATATATAACGTAAATTAAGTCATATGTAATTTCAATATATATGTCATTGCCTAAATAAAACTTGCCAGTGAATACGTTATACATTTTGTTGACTTTGTTTGTACACTTTGTTAAAGTGTTACACTAAGATTAAGATTTATGCTAACTGTGTGAATAGGTCTGTAAAAATATTAAAATTCGTTATTATGTAATTAAAAAAAGGGATTAATCCTAAATGCTTCACTATATTTGTCTTATTTTCATAATATAAGTTCCAAGTATAAGATCAACTCTATTATTAATAGTGAATATAGTATATAAATAATTTTCCTGACAAATCGCCCAAAAGAAAACAAAATAAAACGCACGAGCTATTGTAACTCTACACGTACGCAGCCTAAAAATCTTCCTAAATAAAACCTTTTATTTAACAAAAAACCTTATTATTATTTTAAGCTTATTTTTATTCAAACCAACCGAGAACTAAATAACATTGATAGTTAATATTTCGTGTCACGGATGTAGAGCACTGTACCGACGCGATGCTGATCAGACGTGACGGTGCGCGTGCGCATTGTTAGTTGAATAACTGATTTATTACTTAGAATTAAATATATATATTTCTGAACGAAGCAGGTGTGTTTTCTTTTTGTTGTGGTTAAACTAGTTTTGGAATTTGAAAATAAAACAGCTTTAAGCGTCTTCTCGCATATAGTAGTAGGATGAACGGGGAGAAATCAGTGTTTGTGGCGTAACTCAACTCTGTATTTTGTTTTACCATAGCTTAAATTGCTATATTGTTGTTACGGATATTTTATTCCTTTGTAGTTTAGCTGAGATGAGACTCATTAGGTTCAATGGCTTTTGTTTCCAATCTTACTGGAAGCAGTATTTATATCTGTAACTGAAGGCTGCGTGGGTCTAGTATGACAAGGGAAATCGCGTTTAAAATATATGAAAAGTAGAATGTTATATTAGAAAATTATTTTTATCTGTGCCGCATATTTTGGCATATCTTAAGGGTTTACATAAAAAAAAATAACGACATGGAAATTAACAATATATAATTGAATATATAATCTATACAAGTAAATAAAATTGGAGTGCCTGTTTGTAATTTTAAAATAGTATATAATAAAAATATACTCGATACATACGAAAATAACATTTTGTACAATATTTGTCTGTCTGTCTGTTTGCTCCGGCTAAACTCTGAAACGGATGGACCGATTTTGACGGGACTGTTACTGGCAGATAGCTGATGTAATAAGGAGTAACTTATACTACTTTTATTTTAGAACTTAGACACAGCTAATTTTAAATAAGAGGTCATTTGATTGTAATCGCGATTGGTTGTAGGTTCGATCCCACTCGGTGGAATGGTCATAATTTAATTACTTTCCTTTCTCAATGGCGGATAAAACAAAGTGCAGCGAACAAAAGCCGTGTCTTAAAATGCTATGTCTCGAATCTAGGTGAGAAATGAGAAACTAAGTGTCTGGAAAGAAAATTAGCGCTTACTTAACTGTATTATTAAAATCTTTATAAGTACTAACTTACAATAAACAAATACGAAATAAAACTATATTACTAGTATATCGTAGATCTTTTGGCATAAGCAATAATAATAACATATTTATTTTAAACTTAAAAACAATTTCTACTTCAGAATCTATATTTGGCACAGTCAAAGTATGTATTTCTAACTAGTCTCAGTTAACAAAGTGTCACCGATATCCTCCACTCAAGTGCCGTGGCACAATGGAGCGCGGCCACAAAGAGATTGGGGTTCAATGCACTCCCGCCTGTACTATGAAAGATTCACTGTTTCTAAGAACTAAACGTTTACAAAATCTATAATTATTTTTAAGATTAAGCCTAATTCGTTTTAAAAAAGATTGTAACATTTTTCCATCTTCTTTAAAAATACTTTGATTTTAGTTTTTTTTTCTTTAGCTTTTAATTCTTAGTAGATTAAACTTAATAAGTGTTAGTGGATTTGATAATGGTTTGAGGCAAAATATATCTTGATAAATTTATCATATATTATCTAAAAACTCGTCTTTTTAGAGGCTGTATGTTTTGCACCGCAGTGTAGTCAGTGAGAATCTACAATATATAACATTCCTTTTAAGAACGATGTGGTTAAATAGCAGGCTGGAGGTTTTTGATATTTAAATTTCAATTATTTCATTTGCATAGTTTTACAAATGGGATCTCAATTTGTAACATTATGACATCTAGTGGATTTATCTCAGTAGGGGATTTTCATAACGGTAATGCAGATTCGGTTCCCGCTGAGGCATGAAATTACTTCTTCAATAATTGTGAAATAACAAATCGACCTCCTGCTACTTAATAGTTTTGTATATTGTAAAAATAGGTACTATATAGAAATAAAAGTTTCAACTAGCTCCAAATTACAAACATACAGAAACTTTGTGATGTAGTGATATGTCTGACTGTAAATGCGTTTGTTTTAGTTTTGATTCAGGAAATTCTGAGGTAAAACTCCTCAGCTTTACGCTTCTTTTCGCATAGAACTCTTCTATGTTTGAGAGAACCTAGTGTCAATACACTCTGTACTCCGCTTTCCGTCCGAAATCGAAATATTGCGCTTTGAGTGGCGTGACTCAACCTTTGTCTTAGGTACCAAACCAACCTTAAATAATTGAGATATGTATACTCGTGATTGACCCCTGAATCCATCATGATGAAGAGTGATCATTTTGAAATGAACGTATTTTTAACCGGATTAATCGCGTATATTATTAGTATTCGAAAATACATTTTAGAAGCCCGACGTCTCGAACACTGTCACGGCTAGACTGAGGTGGCATTCGTCTGTCAGTTGATACAATTATTATATCAAACTACTGCCAACGATTTCTTAGTTGCCTCGCGTACTGTCCTGGATTCTTGCAGAATAAGCTGACTGTATCTTGGTCTCTGGTGTGCTAAAATTCAAACTATATTACCATTATAACACATTATTGTTAGTTTCACGCTACGGTCCCTGCATACTTCTTTCACCTCCCCCATTATCATTAACCTCTTGGTACATGTATAACACCATGTTTATAAAGATTAGTAAAATATTGTATAGCTACCTTCATTAGCCAGCACGAGTATAATAGCTTGAATTTTAAGCCAGTTGCTTGATTAATTAAGCTGAAATTTTGCATACACGTGTGGTTTAGATGATAATGTATGGCTATGGCACTTAGCGGATAAGTCGTAAATTCAAAATTACTGTTCTGAAAGCTTATAAATAGGTCAAATAAACTCGCAAATTTGCTGGATTTTGTATGATATAAACAGGAAAGCTAGCCAAAAGTAACTCGAAAAAATATCGATTAAAGCTTGAAATCCAACTTCTTCCACTCCACTCGATGAACTGATTATATTTAAATATTATTCTCATTTCTCCGCTCTGGTACAAGACTGAGATGAGTCCCGCCACTTAGCACACGTCTCTTTTTCGTGTGGAAAGTTGAGAGTCAGAAGAAAAGTGTAATGACATTAGGTTGCCTCTAACTATGCGAGAAAAGCGTGAAGCTGCTTTTATCCATCTTCTAACTTATCAGTAAATGAAAAATGAAGAAACTCCTAGGTTTTTTGCTTAATGAGAACGAATAAATGAAATTCAATTTCAACCTATAAGCAATCAGTTCAGCTTCAGTTGTTATAACTATTTATTTTCTCATACATTTGTAAGCAGATGTACCTAATAGTTGCGTATGTATATAGTAGTGTGCTTTGTAATACTAATAATTGCCGCCTACAAGGTCGCTAAATGCTCTCAATTGGCGAATAGTAAACGAACAAATGGTCTAGCAGACGTTCTTTTTCAAGCTTCGTTAAGTATATTATGTAACTATTAGAAGAGTTTTAAAATAGTTTATGATTTATAGCAGAAAAGGAAAAAAAATATTATTTTGAACCTTTCAACTACATATATATAAGATTTTAAATTGAGAATTAATTTCAATAATCGAATTTGAACACAAATAATCTAATAAGCTCTTTGATTTTCGCGTTTACTACACATTATGAAATGATGTAGTTTATTATAATAATTGTATCAACTGACAGACGAATGCTATCTCAGTATACCTGTGACCACGGACTACCGTAAAGCGTTCGAAACGTCGGGTTGTCTAAAATGTATTTTCGAATACTAAAAATATACGCGGTTAATTCGATTAAAAATAATTTCATTTTAAAACAAATAATTTACCAAATGTTATTTTTAAGGTTCATTCTGTATCATCAAGATGGAGGCCATTGTGGCGCAATGGCGGCGTCTGACTGTATACGCAATGGTAGTGGGTTTGATTTCCATTCAGAGAACACTTATATTAAATCTTTTTTATTTCTCCCTCCTGGTGACTAGACAAACCACGGCGTTGAAGGCAGGCGCCACTTAACACGCATTGTCTTAGATTCGGTCGAAAAGTGGAGAACGGCATGCCTTGACACCAGCTTCTCTCTAGCTAAAGAAGCTGAAACAAAATGAATTTTTGAAAATTATCTTTATGAACTTTCAAATCAATCCATAACCATTGCGTATACAGTCAGACGATGTCACATTGCCCCACAATGGACTCAAGAAGAAAATAATGAAGCTCTGTATATATTTATCTTTCCTTATTATCGTCTAACCTAATTCGATACCGCATATATCTTAAAACGTGTCTAAATTACAAAATAATGAAATGTATCTAACTTCATTGAAATCCTTTTGTCATTTTCATATTACGATACACGTGTCAACCAACAAAAGATATATTGTTTAAGTACCTTACACGTTGTGTTGGTTTCATTAATATTTCTTTTGAAACATGTTATCTGATCAAAGAACCGTACAACTGTTATTTACACACTTAGCATATGAAAAATGTTTTTTAGAAAATGTATAAAACTTTGCATGTAGCGGGATTCGAACTCGCGTCTAACGCTCCAAACGCACTCCAAACGCTCTGGCCGCTGCTAAGAGCTATGCGTTCTACATTATTATTACTAAATTCATATACGCTTATTACAACTTATTTTTTATTAGCATCTCTGTAGACAAATTCTTACAAGTTTCTGCTAAACAAAGATTATTTCTACGAATAACTATTTAGCAAGGGAGCTGCTATTTGTTAGATATAAAAAAAAAAAATAGCTCTAAGACTATTTATATGATCTTAATAGCTGTTTACGCCTTAGAATATGAAAAATATATTTATATTTAAAAACGTTTAAAAAATTATAGAAAAATATCCATGGTATGTATAGAGTTATAGTGTGGTATCATTTAAAATTTAAAATCTTTTTTCTAAAATAAGCTATAAGAATTGTAGTTCTTTCGCTATTTTGATTCACACGTCTCCCGTAAACGTATACTAAAATGGTCATAAAATTTTAATTAAGTTTTACTTAAGAAATGCGAATGTATAATTGATGAATTTCAAGGAACCGCAGGAACCGCCAAAGTCTTAGTCGATAGGGCCTATCAGCGAGCGGGAAGATATTGTTTGATGGTCGGATTTAAAGATTTATTAATTCACCATTTTGGAGACCCACGTAGTGAGGAGTGTATTGCCATAGAATTAGCAAATTTAAAAATTAAGTCTGGAGTAGGTTATCTAGATTTTTATAGTAATTTATATAATAGATATAATAATGAACATAATAGTTTTGATTTACACGTAAAGCCTAAAGATTTTAATAACATAATTATAAATAAATAAAGTCAAGAACCACGATTTAAATTCGGAGTACCGTTAGGTAACCCGCCTACTGGGTTTACAATAAATAGACCACAATACAAATTAGGTGTTCCTAAGGGGCCATATAGTGCAGTCGAACAGGTAGTTTGTCGCCCACCATTTAATACAATAAATCTTAGACCCCCAGCACAATTTGGTTATAAACCTAATTTAGAAAGAAATGAGCCCATCAGGAACGACGTCTCAATAAGTGTGTTACCGAATAAACCCAATTTGCCAGTAAACAAAATGTATACTAATAAAATAGACTATGACAATGCAAACATATTTCAGGAGAATGACCACATCGAACCAAATAACTCGACTAACAAAGAAATAAGAAATGACCTTGATGGTCAATCAAAATGAAACTGTTTTTTTTCCATACGAGCCTTGAACATAGAGACATATAGCATAGATTACATAGAATTAAATTGCTAAAAAGACCTAAAGTTACCCTATGTTTACATTCCCGGAATAATTTCAAAATTCATGATCGATACCGGAAGCACGCGATCCTTGTAAGTGCCGATGGAGACTATTATTGTTTTAGAAATTACATTTATATGAACCATTTAAAGGTATTAGTACGTATGCCACTAGTTTGCATAATGAAGTAGTTAAAATTGTACTAATGCCTACATTTAATTGTAATAATATAAAAAAGTTTTTACGTGTATAATGTGGTTTCGAAGTATGATGGATTAATATAGGTAACGATCTCTTTTACAATAAGAAACAGTAATTGATCTAAAAAATATAAAATTTTAAAAACAAAATATTGTAATATTCCTATAGTTCTGAATTAAAAGTATCCTTACCAATCAATCAACATTCAGGGGATGCTATACTTAATTCCACAGAGTTTTGCAAACGAGTAAGAATAATTATGCAAGTCTTCACATTTAACAGTTATTCAAAATACGTTAGATAAGCCCATGGAACTTAATATTTAATCCATTTGAGGTCGAGAAGTATGAAAGGCTTGGACCTTTCATAGGGAGGTAGTGAGGTAGTTTTGTGAGGTTAATTCTTACAAAGATTAGAGAGAAATAGATGAAAAATAAGTTTTAATTAAAAATTTAGCTAAATTTAGATCAGGGCATATGAATGGGGAAGAAAGAAATGCATTTATGTCAGGAATTTAAAAGTATATATATTATTGAGTCCCATTTTTTAATCACACAAGAGAAAGGACTTCATACTATTATAATATTATATCAGTAAATTTTCTAAAATGTCTTAAAAAACACTACACTGATATTGACCTTAGGCCTATTGACCTTAGACCTACACTGATACATTTGAAAAAAGGTTTATGCATTATTAACGCATAGTAGGGTGTGCAGAGATAACTTAATGTCCTATATAAATCCTTTGACTTCCACTAATGACGTAAAGCATTTCACAAGGACTATGAACGAGGATCCCATATATGTAAAACCATATAGACAAGTACCTACTATCAAGGATACGTGAGGAGATTAAAATACAAGTAGAAATTTTTTTAAATAACAATATAATGCAACAATCCTTCTCACCACTGAGTGCACCAGTTTAGTTCGTCCCTAAAAAGATGGATGCGTTTGGTGAAGTTAAATACAGAATGGTTGTAGACGACTCAACAACACGACGACAAATACAGGGGATATCCTAATATTACTGACTTATTTGACAAATTAGGGAAATAATTTAAACAAGCGGATTTCACCAAATTCAGATAATTTTTTAACATATATATTTTTTAAATGTTATTCACACAGGAAATTGAAAAGTATAGAGAACGTATGAAAATGTATCTAGAAATTATTTAGAAATAAATCATACCCACAACAAACAGCCTTTAGTACTCAATCAGGACATTTAAAATTTTTAAGTATGCCATTTGTATTTAAAACTGCCCCGGCAACACCCCGACAACGATGGATAACATTCTAAGAGTGTTAAATGGTATTAATTGTTTGGTATACTTAGATGACATAATTCCAGCTAGTTCAGAAGATCATATCAATAGTGTTACAGTTGTTTTAGACACTATAAAGACAGACTATGTAAACCTAATTTAAAGTTACAACTAGAAAAGTCAGAATTTTTACGCAAAGAAGTTTTATACTTAGGACATACGGTTATGAAAGATGTCCAAAACGAAGTCCTAAAATTATCCGCAAGACAAAACTCAAGCGAATCTAGGGCTATCACTATATCCGATTCTGAAGCAACAATATCAGGCATTACAATTTTGCATGAAGCCATTCATACAAGATATACAAGTTAGAGACTTATCTAGACCAAAAGAGAAAATTCTCGAAGTATTCTTACCTTTTAATAATTTAGAAATAATAAAACAATATCTTAAAGAATATATTCACCCTAAGATTAAATAATTTTGCAAAAACAAATATAACTATATTTAAAAAAAATATGATAGATATTAAAGACAGTACAGTAAGAGTAGTTTTTATAGAAGATCCTCATCTTAATAGAACAGAAGGCAATGCTATTAAAATATAAGGATATAAAAACATCAGGGTAAAACGTATCATAGAGATATTAAAGAAACTACGACGAGGATAAAGCGTAATCTTGATATGCAAGAAACTATTTCAGCAGGCAGAAACTTGTCAAAAAATAAATATGATAGGAAGCCTTTTAAACCTTTATTGAAATTAACTTAAACTCAAGACCTTTCTAGAAATATTTATAGAATTTTTAGTATAGAGGGAAAATATTATTTAACTCTAGTAGATGCAATTAGAAAATTAGGTCAGGCAGTAGACGTCAGTAACCGTTCTACTCCCGAAGTAGTTCGTGCTTTAATGAAATATTTTTCTATATACGGAGTTCCCAAGAAAATTACTTCAGATCCAGGGGCAGGATTTAATAATTAATTAATGAGAGAACTAACAGATATGTATAAAATCAAACTCCGATATCGCGACCCCTAATAATTTAACTCAACAGGGATCGTAGAAAGATTTCATTCTACGATCATAGAAATTTGTGGGTTAGCGAAATGTGAACATAAACTTACGGACGCAGCCTCAGTTATGATTTATTATCATAAATTTATATATATGTCCGTATATTCCTATTATGGCTTACAATCGTACTATATATATATATATATATATATATATATATATATATACATAGTGCTACTAGCTTAGCACCTTTTGAAGCAGTTTTCGATCACACCGATTTCAATGACACCACTAATATAGAATTTAAAAAACGTTACATACAACAATTGCTCAAAACCATACAAAACGCACAAAATATTTATATCAGTATATTTCAAATAAATAACGTGAAAATAAAAATTAATAATCATTTTTAGAAAACTTATAAAAATTTGAACGCAGTGGGATTCGAATCCGCGCCTCTTTCTTCGTCTTATATGCGTGAGCGTATTTCTTAAAGATAAGCCTCCGTGCCAAAATGCATGTATAAGTAGAGAAATTAACAGAAACCTAGTGCCAATATAAATTGGAGATCGTTAAACAAAGGTTCTATTAAAATCGTAAAACGTCCTCCACATGTGGTGCTTGAACGTTCTCGTAATAAAGATTTTGATCCCTTCGACATCAAAAGATTGAAGGCAATCCGGGAGCCATAAGAGAAATAGAAATAGAATCGGGAGAAATAAGCTTATAAACAAGAAAATAAATAGATAATTATTAAAATATTAGATTTAAATATAATTTTTAGACAGTTAGATTTTAATATAAATAGATATAAACAATTTGATAAATTCATAGATGTTAATATGCCTTATTAACCTGAGTTCGTTAATATGAAATCGTAAGTAGAATATTTAAGGGAAAGTACTATTGAAAAAGGCTAGGCAAATAGTACCGATGAATTTAAAAGAGGATTAATTAATCGTTTAGGTACGTTTATAAAAGCAATATCCAGTAAATTAGATAACAACGACGCAATTCGTTATGATACTTTGATTAATAAATTAAAAGGCAAACTTCCAAAATGATGGATTAAAGTACAGAAATTTTATATAATAATTCAATTATTATAAAAGTCAAATGATAAAAATATATAAGTAAAATAATTATATTTAATCGACTTATGTTGTTTGTGCATCATGTAAATATACATAAAATTAAACAAAATAGAAACTTCTTTAGCTTTTGGTAAGATTTCTGTACTATATCAATCAATATTAAATTCGACAGAATTGTTTTATATATTATTAGATATTGAAAAAGTTCATAGTTTAATATATCCTGTATTAGAAAATAATTAAGCTAAAATAGAGCAAAGTTCATCTGCCCATTGCATAATATACTCGCAAGATGAAATATTAATGACCTACAAATATGGGAATGATATATCGAAAGCTTCTATATTTGGAACTTATCTATTAACAATTGAGTCTGGCTGTGAAATTCTAATTGGTGACCTTCATTTAAGTTATCTTCAGCATATAATGGAAAGATACGAATACAAATTTACGCCTATAATTAACTTGTCTGAACTTAACAAAAAGGAAACCTTCATTTCTTTCTCTATGGATATTAAAGGAATAAATCTAGAAGACGTTAAATACCTGTCTGCAGTTAGCATAAGAAGTGTTAGTGATTGTGATAGTGGAATAGAGCCAATTATAAAATTAATAGTGTCAATTTCTATCGATATAAGGTACCCCCGTTTTATATTAATTATTATAAGTCTAATTTTTATTGTCTAAATCAAAAAAAAATACTATAAAATAATACTGAAATAATACCCTCAGAATCTAAAATCTTCCGAAGATTTCGAAGTTAGGGAGGGAGGAGTTATGTCAGCCTAAAGCATGAGAACTGCAAAAGTAAACGATTAATCAGCATTACAAGAAAACAAAGGAGTCATCTCATGCTGTAGGAAATGTAACTTATGTAAACATTTTTAAATTTTATAATTCAATTGAACAGAGCAGCATGTTAATGTCCGAGCAGAAGCTTATGTTTCTGCCGGACAGTTCCTTAGATTTAATTAATATATTTTTTTAATTTCATTCTTATTGTTTTTTTTCAAGTAGTAATAAAAAATTATATTCAATTTTATTTTATCTTTTTAAAAAAGACCACTCGTGGTCCCGTAAATTTGTGTAGCGTGTAGCTGCTAAAAAGAATAAACAAAACAATCTATTATATTAAGTCGACAGCAGAAACTCGAACAGTTCTTACAATATAGGATTAGACGGATTAGTGAAAACTTATAACTTTAAACACAGCGTTTCGGCCACAGAAATTTAAGTAAGTTTAGTAAGTAACTTTATATATAATCTATTTATTGTAATCCTAGCTTGCCCTAAATGTTTTATTTTTCACATATCTGCCATTTTAATTAGTAGCAGTAGTAGTAGAAGTCAGGTTACTAACAACACCATCAAGAGCATAGACGAGTTGAAATCTTAGATGCTTTGTGGTCGTGTTTGAAATTTTATTTGAAATATAGAATTATAAATTGATTATTGTTTTTAGGTCATAGCTTTCCGCACAGCAGGATAGACAGAGTTAAACTCTCTTTTTCGGCCGGAAAATGGAGAACGAAATGTTTTGACACTAGGTACTGACTGCCCTAATATGCGGTAAAAAGCGTAAATATGCATACATATATATATAGCTTCATATGTATGTATTGAAAATTCAATATAGGTATCCACTAATGTTAGAATCGCGTTTGAAATATTGAACTTGTGAGGTTTCGATACATTATCAATGAGGTAGATAATGGAAGTGCTTTACAAACTGTCTAATAATTTTCTTGAAAATATTTTTAGTTTTGTACAGATTTCGTTTAGAGATATATAATATACTGCCAGTGCAATTGGAACACGTCCATGTTCAATTCTTGTTTGCCCATATAGGAAACATGCTTTGGATATTATTAAGTTGAGTTTTAACTTAATATTGAGGCCATGGTGGCGCATATTAAATTATTTTAATAACACCGCTTAGGTGCCCAGACAAGGCACGTCGTTGAGTTGATTCGTGGCGTTGATTCAGGCGGAAAGTGGAGAACAAAATGTATTAATACTACTTTCTCTCTGCCTACTCTGCTGTGTTAAAAAGTGATACTCAAAAAAAATGGAGTATTAAGGCGTTATTAGAATTCTCAACCAAATATTCCCATATCCTTTTTATAGTAGACTAAGATCTTTAATTATTTAAAGGACTCCTGAAGAATTGTACACATGTCATTTAAAGGGTTTGGATGTTACTTTGGCTTGGATTCCAGGACATTCTGGAATTCGTGGGAATTCCGCAATCTGTTGTTCTTTGCGTCTTCTTGTATGGACAATTCTTCGAATGACTTTTGGGATTTATCTAAATCTCCCAAAGGTAAGTACTATGCGTCTATCCGACCTGTTATCCTAAGGCCACCTTGGTTTTATTCTAGATTCTCGTTCTCGCCTCAGTCATGCTAGTTCACCTGTACACCTGTGTGTCAGAGACTCATCGTACGATTGTGGTCTGGATGAAGGTTACCCTTCCCACATTCTTTTTCCCGACCTAAGATAATTCATTCAACTTATTATATCCTTCCTCAAAAAGTTGCCCGTTAATGTCCGATGTTTTGTTAATGTTTGTGTTTAGTCCTTTACGTCAATTTATAAGTTATATGTATATTAGGTATAACAAAATTTAACCCCTCAGCTGTATATTATTCATTACTAACCTTTAATGTCATGGTATTATCTGTTGTAAATATGTATTTTGTTAAAGGAGTCAAGGTCTCGTTACTGGTTCTCTTTTTTAACATGCAATCCATCATAGTGTAACTGTATCTCTTTTTACCGATCAATCTCCTTCGTGTGTTCTCCATACAACTTGACATTGGCGAAGTGACTCTACTGGTGAGCACGAAGCGATGTATGCCACGTTATGTTAAAGCCATAAGCCATAGTATGTGTAATATTTATATTGTTAAATTAATGTATTTCTAATGAGTTATGAAAGAGGTTTTACATGAAAATACTCTTATATTTATATATACGGAAATCACGCAGACGGAGGAGTCTGAAATTTGGCACAGTTATAGTTTATATAGAAATGTAGTGCAGAATGCTAATATTTTTTTAAATAATGCATAAAAACACATTAAATTAATAAAATAAATGTAACACACACTACAATGTGTTTGACATACACGTATGTAAATGTCACATAAACTTTGCTAATGAAACCAGATTTTCTGCATCAACGGGGACTCTATTAATAAATAACATTGTATATTATTTGTCTTCGCTTTATCCACTGAATGTAGTTATTGTATAATTCTTGTAAAGATGTCACTATCACTGTCACTATCAGTTGTCACTATCATTATTTCTTTCATAATTTTTTCTCACAGAAATGTTTTGCATGTGGTATCTTTGATTATGCGATTTTTTCACATTTTAAAATGACACTGTTTTAAACCGGATTAATTGCTCATACTATTAGTTTTTGAAAATAAATTACAGATAACCCGACGTTTCGCACACTTTACAGTAGCTTAGTTACATTTTGCATGTGGTGTCTATCGTAACATTTTACAATAATAATACAATTAATACTGTAACTTTACTTTTGTTATAAGTTCAAGGCAATAAATAAATAAATAAATCTTTAAAGTGTTTTACGCTCTGTTTAGAAGAAGTATGATACTGTGTACCGCCACCTATAATAAAATATTGCATATATTAAATACACACATAAATAAACTGCTTTACACTTTTTCCCGCATAGCATTGTAAGCAGGTAGAACCTAGCGATGGAAAATAACGGAGCTCAACGCCGCACTTTGTCTTGCCAGAAAATTTAAATAGTTAAAATATAATTATTCTCTTGAGTGGACATCAAACCCACGACCATCCTAACTATGTATTCCATTTCTTCGACCAGCAACAGTGCATGTAACAAGTAAAGATCTCAAACTTCAAAACAAAACCTACTAAGTCAACAAAATTACAAATTGTAAAGCGGTTAAATGTCAAAGAGTCGTAAGACAATAAAGAAAGTATCCTATGAATAGAGTTGCGTAAGAAGTGTTCCAGCACTTCGCATACTCAAGCCGTAAAGAACATAGTTCGAAGCGTGTTTCAAAGGAAAGAAAGCCACTGTGAAATATAAAAAGAAAATATTCGTTTAAATGGAAGGGAGTTTTATATTTTGATATTAAAAATTACGGTTCAGAAAAGTCGACGCTTAGAACAGTTTACGGTAGTTTACTGTTTATCTGCGACGCTATTGATTTTAGTATTCAATTAATGTTATTAAAATTGTGTAAAAAATTTTAAGGCCAAAGATTAGAAGAAAGACGATATTAGTTTTCCATGGTTTTTATATAGTATAAGTTTTTCTATAGTTAGTACAAGGCAAACGAGCGTTCGTATCACGTGATGGTAGGCGCCTAAGACCCAGTGTTCCACGTTTAAGGTGGAGATTCGTCTCTTGAAGATGTTGTATCGACTTGGAAAAACTGCCCCTGGTATGCCATTCCACAGTTGCATCGCACGTGGATGGAACTTCCTACAACAGCACAGTAGTAGACTGCCAGGTATCGAGATGGTGAAAATGGCATTTAAGTCGCTTACGCTATCTGTGCGGTTGGAAAATTCTGTGTTATATTGTTGAACTGTCATTTAATATTTTTTAATATTATTAAAAATATATTTTTTAATAATTATATGTTTTTTGTATTCCTTCTACAATAACTACAAAAGTTCTACAATCCATACACTATGACCGAAACAACTCTCTGCCCTTCTCATCATTCATAATGCGGAATATACCTAAAGATGTTAAAATAATAATGTAATATCGCAATAATAATAATCGCGTCTATGTATAAAGGATGCTTGAATGATTAATAACTGAACTCTTATAAAGACACAGAAAAGAAGTCTTTAAGAATGATTGCTTCGTTTATTTTATAACATTGTTAATGAAAATTTAAATGAAACTTATTCCTAATTGATGATTATGAAGATATCCGGTAACTTTAAATTAAAAAGTTATTCGAAAAAGGACATGATATTTTAGTATATAATTATAAGAGTATAGTGTAAATTAAATAGAAATTTGCAGCACAATTAGACCAAAATTAAAACATATTATTTCGCTACACGACTGGTCCATTTTAAGTTGAAAGTTGATACATTTGGTAAGGTCGAAATACGTATTTTGAAAAGAAAAACCTGCAACTTTATTAATTTGTACTTTATTACCCTTATTTTACTATTTCCATATTTTCTTTCAACTCTAAAAGGTAACAAGTATATGCGTCAGACCAGAGAAGAACCGTTTCAAGGAACTCTTTTCTGTCGATATATTATTAATTTTATTAACAACAATGATACCTTTGAAATTGGGCGTATATTTCCACCTCAAGGAGTGTTATCATTTATAAAATCTTTAATGCGGTAAAATAACCTATAGTACCCACGACGTCTTTATAAATTTTTTTAAATAATCAATCCCAGTACTTAATTTCCGGTACGTATGTTTACGATTTGAGAGTAGAGAGGTGGTATGAGCGATAACAGTTTTCTGTAATTTGTTATTGTACCTTCTAATGGTTTTTAATATTCATTTGAAACTATAATTTATTATCCTATTCGTATATATCTGTGGTGCCTAATTGGTTAAAAATCACATCCTTGGTTTGGTACGTTTTGCAAACAAGCTGTAATTGACAAGCGTGATGCATATGAAGCCTGGGCCGAGGTGCTGGTCACTAAGGATCCGAAGGTGAAAAAAAAAACTACAATTTAACAATATATACAATTTAATTTAATTTATATTTACAATTTAATTTACACTTCAAAATAAAGTACAATCGAGGCAAACTACATATCACGAAAATCAGAGCGAAGCTTGCGAACTGTCCATCCGGAACCCGTCAGTTCTGGGCGCTCTATAAGGCTGCACTTGACAACTTTAGCAAGTCTTCGCTTACTCCGTTATGCACAGAGAATTACATCCTGGCCCATACGGTGAATGAGAAAGGTATAGTTTAACTAAACCTAAAGTTAGCAAATAACAAAATGTCACCTTAGCAAAAATTAATCAACGTGATGCGTATTTGCTGTGGATATATAAATATTTAAGATATATTCAACGTGATAGGCTTTCTCCATTGTCATATAACATATAAAGAAGTCAATGCCACATTAGTAAAAATTTTTCAGTTGCAGTTAAGTTCTTAAAATATAAAATTAATTAAATTTGCGGCCATATATACATTGTTTTCATTTCTCTCCGTTAAAAATAAATGGGCGTTGAATTTCGGCATTCAATTCAGCCTTTAGCTGAAAAAAAATATCACAATTGTCTAATCATCTGATGTGTAACTTTAAAAGATTAAAAAACTATTACCTTTAAGGAATTATTATAATTTTTGGCCCTAAGCTTCGATCAAGTCTCCATATAAATGGCCCTAAAGGCCCTAAGTTTCAATTTCAGGAGTGTTTAGTTGTATAGCTTTTAAGTTAGAGTAGAACTTAAGGTATAATAAATTTTGAAGAGTGTAACACCTTATGTATCGTAATATCCCAGATAAACTATAAGAAATAAGTAAATTCCGCGTTAACATATTTGGTTGCGTGCTGCGCACTTTGTCTGCCAACATATCAAAATTAATGATACTGAACTGAAAAATAATAATAATAATAATAATGTACAATGGTCGAGCTAAACTATAAGAAATAAGTTAATGCTTCATTAGTTAAAGTTGTGGACAGTTTTCGTTAACAAATAAAAATTATTGAACGTTGTGGCTTTTGTGGCACAGTGCTATACGTCGGATAGTAAACGCGATGGTTTGATGGTTCGATTCCCAATTCAGAAAATGCTTATATTTGTATTTTTTTCATTTCTGCTCTCCAGTAGACTCTCCAAATATGGGCGTAGAGCCCAAAGACTGTTTCGGCATTCAATATGCAACGTCTATAATTTGAGTGGAATGCTGAGAACGGAGTGTGCCTAGGTCCTTTTTGCCAAGGGAAAAAACCTTGAAACTGAAAAAAAATTACAATCGTCTGATGTGGAAGACTCAGAGACAAAAAATGACGACTATAAAGAAATTCATTATAATTTTGGGTCAGTTTTGGGTCAGTCATGTAGTAAATTGAAGTAATCCATACTAATATTATAAATGGGAAAATAACTATGTCTGTCTGTGACACTAACACGGCCGAACCGCTGAAGTTTTTCCAGGAATTTCATTTTTTTACAAAAAGGCCGAAGCCGCGAGCGGGTCGCTAGTGAAAGAACAATTGATTCGATGTAATCGAGTTACAGGTGCGACAAGTTTATGCTTATAGTTATTAATATGCTGTCCAACGCCGATTTTAGTAAAATCATTAATATTTTTCTTAACGTACATAACATTTTGAAATTTATATTGATATAGTATAATATAATTATATATAATATATATTTATAATATATATATATATTATATATAATTATATTATAATTCAATATAGTAATTTCTTATTTTTTTTACAAATTGCTCGCTTCTACAAGACAAAATTAAGATATATATACCTATAATATACTGATTTAAATGGGCAGAGTAGAAGTATTTTTAACATTTTTAAAGTGTCACACACTTAGGAATATGAAAAACATTTTTAGTAAACGTATAACATTTTTAACACAAACGCTGGATTTGAACCCGCGCCTCTTGGCAACCGACCAAGCGCTCTGACCGTTAAGCCATGCGTTCTTCATTCGGCTTCATTGAAATTCTTATACGCCTACTACAACTTATTTTTATTGTTGTTAGTTTTCATTTTGTTAGTATAGAAGTATTTAAAGATAAGTTGCTATTTGTACTAACACCTCAAAATTGGAGTGATTATCCACTATTATATATTTATTTTTATCGAATTGCTAAAATCATAGAATATAACATTTTAAAGTATTTCTTCGGCATCTATCCTTCAAAGTACAGTCCAGTACGGGCAATAAGTAAGCAATTAACCTCGTTCCGACATATAAAGCATTGTCTCATAAGCACCTATGGCTGTATGCATGTATGTATGTGTACTTGCGTACAACAATGAAGTGACATCACCGTGGTCTAATCGTGATCAGAATCGTCCTTTGAATGTATATATAGGGTGTTTGATTTTCCTTTTGTTTTTTTAAATGTTTATTGTGTTTGCTTAGGCAAGGACAGATAAATAAAGGTATCACTGTTTTATTTATTTTTATTTTCAGACATATTTTAAAGTGGATATAGAAATTTTCTAGTGGCATATTATTTCATTCTGTACTATATGGCGACTTGATCTGTAAGATTATTTGTTTAAGTAATATATTATATAAAGTGGTAAAGACTATTTAATCGATTATATTCATTCATGCTCTCAGCATTTTGCGGGTAGTTGCTTCATTCCTTACTTAATCTTAATTTTTTAAATCATACTATATGTAGAAACTCAATGTTACATTACCTAAAACTGTGTCTTGAAACATGGATTCTAACCCATGTAGCTCCGATGTGAAGGATAAAAATTATTATTATAGAAAAGTCATTGTTAAAAAATAAGTGAAAAATCAAAGTGGCAATCGCAGCGCAGTGGCTCAGCGTCTGACTGTAACGCCATTGGTTGTAGGTTCGATTCCCACTCTTCGATTCACAATTATATTTAAATTATTTAAATCGCTCTGGAAAGACAAAGCAAGCCGTTGAGTTCGGCCAAAAATTGGAGATAAATTTGAACATATATATTATTATACAAAATACAATTGAACATAAATAAAATTGAACATATATATATATATATTTATACTTAATACAACGTCCTGTGCTTTAATAGATGTGATAATCGGCCTGCAATTTTAATTTAATATTATGTCAGACAGGAAGTCGATGCAGCAGCTATCTGTTTTGCATAGGGATTTAAACCTACAGATAGTTTTATATTGTCATTATTCAATATAATAGGTTAAAAATCATATCAGAACGTGTGAACTGGCCTTGATTGTTACACGTGATGATAATGGTGTTATACATTTGATAAGATTGTTTCAGAGCTTAGAATTTGAGAAACATTACACATCAATACCTTTATACAATAAATATGTGAAAATCAAGCTTTCGAGCCATTTTTACGTAAATTATACGGACGGAGGAGTATGATATTTAGTATAGTTCAAAATTATATAAAAAAGAAATGTAGAACCACTCCATTATAATTTATTAGAAATACATCGTGACACAGTAGAACAGCTTTTGACTAGAAACGAAATTGGTTGTGGATTTGATTCCCACTCAGTGGAACAATTAAATTAAAAAAAAATCATTTCTCCTTTCTAGTACCTAATACAAAGTGCGGCATTGAGTTCCGCCAACACGCAATTTTATTTTGGCGGAAAGTGGAAAACGGAGTATCTTGACACTAGGTTCTCTCTGATAACCCTGCTATGCGGAATTAAGCTAAAATAAGGCTTATTTCACACGTAAATTATTACAATCATAATTAATTCATATTTTACTAATTAGAGAACGGACTGTTTTAACACTAGGATCTCTATACCTACCAAAAATTGAAATATTTTTATATCAAATCGTCTGCCAAGTAAAATTGTAACAGCTATATAACCTACTCCTATAGCTTAATTGAACTGAGCGCATCGCATCAACTAAAAGACCCGCTCATCAATTTTGCTTTCGAAAATACTTTTACAAGGTTGTTTCAGAGCTTAGAATTTGAGAAGTGTTTAATATTTTTTTCTATTAACAGTGTACAAATAATACTTTGATAGATATTTAAACTAAATTAAAGGGTTGTATGTATATATACCTAGCATATAATAAATTCTCTTGCATCAGTGAAACATTAATTATAGGATCTTAAAGACAAGCCGATACATACCTGGTAGTATGTTTAATAGGCCACTGGTCAAAGAGCGGTCACCTGGAAAAGGGTGAAGTTGCTCCCTAATAAGTATAGTTTATGTATTTTTGGTAAATTTATGTATAATAATGGTATTTTTGTAGTATATATACCTATTTTTTTCCGTCTTTTAAATAACTACAGTTGAACACCTTCGTTATTAATTATTACTAACTTAAAAAATAATGAAGCTTTGAAATGAAACTATTATAACCAGATTATTATTAGCGTATATTTTTGGTATTCGAAAATACAATTTAGATGAGCCGACGTTTCGAACACTTTACAGTAGTCCGTGGTCACAGGTAGAGTCTAATATCCATAATATACGCGATTAATTCTTAAATTCTATCTTATTGAATAATTAAGCTAGTAAATTAATAACTCTCCCGTACAAATAATCTTCAAATTGATACTTAAATACTTTACCGAAATTGGAAATCTCATTTTGAATGTATTTATTGCATTTAACATTTTAATGCATTTTTATGGTTCCTTCACATCATAGATAGCACACTTTAGATATTACAAAATTTTTTAGAAAATGTATAAAATTTTGATCGTACTAACTCTAAACCGCAACCCTTATTCGGTTCCAAGAGGTGCGGTTCAATTGACTCATTTCTCCCAGTTACCTGGAGGAAATAGATTTGCAACAAATAAATAGAGAGATTAAAGTAAGATACGATTAAAAAAAATTAAAGAGATAATAAAGAACATAACTACATAAAAGAAAAGTATGACTTCTATAGTTTTAATGTAAAGCTAAAGTAATATTTTAGAAATGCTATTATATCCAATAAAAATAGCTAAGAAATGTATGTATATGGGGAGTATGTGGTACATACTAGAAGTTTGAATCAATGAAGTACATTGAAATAGATTTTTTGTTTAGAAGCCACCATATCACAGTGAAAATATTCTTTAAGCAAATAGGCACAAAAGTCAAAATTACAAGCATTTTCAAATTGTCAATTAACATGTCAGTATTATCAGTCCTACCGGAAGTTACCACCGGCTCGGAAGGCAGTTCTGCTGAGAAACGCCGGTGAGAAACTCAACATTTGCTCTTTTCTTACAAAATTTTACAATAACTTCATAATAATAAATTCAAATATCACAGACATATATATCGGTAACGATTATAGTTAGTTTTTTTATATTATATAAACAAAAGTTTCGATTACGGTTACGGAGCTCCATAACATCCTTGGTAGGTAAAAATAAATTAACCTAACATTTTTTATGTTCTATTTTAATTTGTATTTAAAAATAGTATTTACTTTATAATAATAGTATGTAATAACTTAAAATACCCAAACTCAACAAATTTTCCAATTCTAACCGTAGATTAAGAAGCCTTAAAAGTCTGCCGCACGTAAAATGCGCCATATATATTTTACGTACGAACGTATTGTGAATGAAAATATAAAATTATACTACATACCCCACATTTTATGACCACCATGGCCCCATTTGAGATTAACGATGCAGCATTATTGAAGAGAGTGTTTTATTAAACTATTTAATGGGTACTTGGGAGATGACAAAAAAGTGACACGATATTGGTTTATGTCAGGTTTATTTGAAGAATTTATATAAGTTTTACGTTTTGTTATTTCATTTTGTGATAAATACAAACGAAATTCAAAAAAAATAAGATGTGTATTGGTCGAAAAATAATCCTAAATATTTCTTCGAATGGGAATCAAACCCACGACCAATGCGTTTACAGTAACCTCGGGCCTGTTTACTTTAAGAATTGAAAAAGACATATTTAGAAAACGTATAAAAATTTTTGTACGCAGCGAGATTTGAGAAAAAAATATTAACAAAATACTTTAAGAATTGTTAAAAGCACTTTTGTATTTTATCATTTTGTTCCGTGTAGGGTTTAGTAGAATAAGACTAGAAGCCTTAGTGGTAACTAGTAATAGTTTAGATATACTAAATGTTGGATGGCAGAACACAATGCCGTTTTTATGATCTGCCACTGTACTGTTTTGTTGATGACGTCACAAAACATTTACTGTAATGAGAGTATGACGTCACACTATAACAAACCCCCTTATAAGAGTACAAGATTATTTATCTCACCCTTGTGATATAAAGCTCACCCTTACATTGCAACATGATCCACTGACGTCATACAACTTCTGAAATGTTCAATATCTCCCTTATACTCGACTGACCTGACGCTCGCGGCTTGGCCCGCGTGATCTGTTTCATATATTCAGCGGCCTAATTGTAAAACAATGAAATTCCTGGAAACACTAAAAAACCTATCTCTGTATAAAATTTTATCACAATCGGTTGAGCGGTTTGGCCATGATAACGTCACAGGCCTACAGACAATTTATTTCTTATATTATACTCGTAGTAGTTGAGGCCATGGAGGCGCCATGGGGCAGCGTGGGTCTGTAAACGCGTTTGGTTTTGGGTTCGATTCCCATATATATTGAACTATCTACGGTTGCGGTATGCGGAAAAATCGATACCATTTTTTTTTGTATTTGTAGTTTATCCTAATACCATAACTAAGGCGAACCTATCAAAAGATACAGCAATACGTTAAATTTAACACAAGAAATTCATAAATATATATTCATAATATCTTTGATTTTGAGAAAGATATTACTTCCAAAACTTATGTATTAGAAGAGTGAGTGAGTGAGGTCTCGTATGCACCTCGTGATAGTTCAGTTTAGAGGTATTTTAGGTCTCTACCGCACCAGCTGAAAGTTCTTTGAAAATTATGCCGGTGGGAACGTATTAAGAGCCCCTTGTGAAATGCGCATTGACGCTCGCCTCCATTGTCCGAGCTCCTCTTTCTATCTAGCCAAACTTGAAAAGATCCTGCTAATGCCGCCTTCGAAATACGTGCTAGTAATTTATTGAGATATTTCGCTTTTATATCTCTCGCGCCTACTTCTACCGCGTATAAATTTATTACCGCGTTATAAATTAAGTGGTAAGTCCTTGTTTTTTTGAAAAGTAGTATTTTGAAACATTCGTTTCAAACTTTGGAACTTGTTCGATTGGAGTAAGTTCTACCAATATTATGAGTTAAAATCCGAATTTTTTTTTTATTATTTTAAAAAGGGGGCGAACGAGCAGACCACCTGATGGTAAGTGATTATCTTCGCCCATGTACATCTACAACATCAGAGGAGTTGTGGACGCGTTGCCGGCCTTGAAGGTGAAGGTGTCTGTATACTAGACGCTTGAAAGCCCCTAGGTCGTAGCGTTCAGGAAAAATCACAGGAGATGGAGGATCATTGCACGCCTTGCAGGTGCAGGGGAAAAAAGGCCTCAAGGCATGCACATTAAAAGCATACCATGCGTCGAGGTGGTGCGGATAATATCTAGTTCTGTGGTGGTAGGTGCGATAGTAAAATGAAGAATGAATTCTGTTAGAACTTGCAAAGTTCTGGGCTTTTTAAGGAAAGGAAGTCTGTCTGGTCTAATTAGCTTGATATCGTGTACTTGTACTGTTTCTCATACGAGTCCATCATGAGAGTTCAATCTGGAGCTGATTTTAAAATAAAGTCAGGCTTTTGTGTGGATTATATATATTTAAAATATACATATAATTGTTAAGAAATATATTTAGAACAAAAAAAGGCTTACCGGCTGGTAAGAGAAATGGAATAAGACCTTAATTGACCTTCGAGAACACAGTATCGATGATACTGGAGGAAGGTCACGTAAAAAGTACAAGGACCACTTCCTGAGGGCGTATATGGCAAAGTTGGTGACTTGAAAGCGTGAAATGAAACAAAGGATATATGTTATATAGTATGTGTATTGTTTACAACCCTAACCCATTTCCTTCCCTTTACTTTCAATGCCTTAAGGTTACACGAAAGAGATCGCTATTTAAGCTATACGGTCGTTTCTAGTACAGTTAATTATTTTTCTATACTTTGTTCTTTTTATGACTCTAAATGTACAATAAAGAATATTATTATCAAGCAAAGAAGTTCACATTTACAAATCAACAATTGGCAAAAGTCAAAAATATAAAAAATATTCGCAAAATCGAGAAAATTACGTTTAACATATTTTCGTCAAAATTTAAACGATTGTTTCATATTCTTAATAATATATTTTTTATATCCTAATTGTGTGAATAACAATTTCGAAGTGAAGACCTTTAACTTTTAAACACTTCCAATACGAGAAAAAATACGTAACTGAAATTGAATAGATCTTTTTTTTTACACAAAGAATATATGAAACTTTTTGTTCAAGAAAGTTTGTTAACAATATAAAAAATATATATCAGTTATAAGTATTGTACGATTTTTAATTATTATATATAAATAATTATTAAATTATTTAATTATGTCCAAATATCTTCATTATTTTATAGAAATTTACATTATAAAAAATGTATTTATAAATAAGTATATCGTTTCTTCGACGTACAGTCGGCACTAACACACCTGAAAGTTTGCTCACCTAGTAAAAAAACAGGTAAGAGCAACAGTTCAGGCCCATCAGTGTACCGAACTTCTTCTATCTTCTTATTTACTTCTTTTTATTCTTCTGCGTTGTTTTATCTTCTTTATTATTGACGTTATCGTGACGCATTTATGGGCTAATAATACTTTTAAAAGCATTACGCTTTTTCCCGCATAGCAGTCAGGTAGTAGGTAGTCAGGGACATGGTGTCAAGACACTCCGTTCTTAACTTTCGGCCAGAATTAGGTAAAGTGCGTGTTGATTGGTCGAGCGGACGCCGCGTTTTGCCTCAGACAAATGAAAAAAATTTAAATATAATTAATACCCGACTGGGAATCGAACCAATCACGGTTACAGTCTAAACTGTACACTACCATTGCCATGATGGTCTGAAAATTAATTAGGAGTTTATTTTAAAACAATATTGTTGCCGCTTTTTCATATGATTAGTAGTAGTAAGTTGAGTAGCAGTACTTAACACCGTTTTGCCTTATCAGTGCGGGGAAGTGGAAATAATTTAAATATAATCATTCCACCGATTAGGAATCGAACCCATACCCAATTTCTTTACAGTCAGACGGTATCCCACTACGCCATGAAGATTTTTTTTTATTAATATAAATATTGTTTATTTTATATCATTATTTATCTTCGTATTTGATGATAATATTTTAAATAAAATTATACTACAATCGTTCCACTCTAATAATTTCCAACACTAGTAGCAGAGGATTATCATGAGCCTAATTTAAGTTACCTTAAAGGTTTTCCCTATTAATAACTAAGAGGATTTTTTTTAATCCAATAACTTGATTTATTGATTATATTCTTACCGTTGTATTTCTATTCGATTGCATATAGCATTTAGTTTTGAAAATACAGTTTTAAAATACTATAATAGGTAAATCTTTTAAATATAAGAATATTTACATTTTTATAAATATTTATATAAATATAACTTAAAATAACAAACTGTTTGGTAGTAATTAACTACAGCAAACGAATGTTAACAAATAATAAAAAAAATAAACAGATCAAACCACACTATTGTATCACAGATTCACAAATAGACAACAGTTTAGTATATTCGTATCATATATCTTCCACATCTAGCATAGCAACCTTCAACTAACAATACAAATATCAAATAACACAGAAAACCTAACAATCAAATTAACACAATAAAAAGACACGAGTCCAAAGCGTTATCTAAATATTTTATCTGTACATCGTTATGTTAACAATATGGCGGGACGCGAAAATAGGCACAATTTGACAGCTGTCAATTAGGCAGTGACAAATGGATCGGATCCCATTATAAGACGATACGGCAACGATATTTAATATAGGAAATAGTAAAAGCCTTTGACCTATTTTCAATATTTTCCTTCTCTCTATTATTTTTTTGAAACAATGCCTCAGTTTTTTTGACAGCAACTTTTAATTGATCGTTTTTAAATCCCTAGCACATCGCTAGTCAGAGAGAACGGAGGCCCATAAAGCTACGGTCCTTGCATACTTCTTTCGACTCGTCCACTGTCATCAAACTCTTCGTACATGCCCTCCGCAGTATATCCTCCAGATAGGGAAAAGGTGTACGGGATGATCCCCTTAAGGAAGAATGCTTGTTGCTTACACAATATTGAACTTATATGGAATTAAAAGTGCTCAGTTATAGCCAGTTTATTTGGCACACCTGAAAGATTTAGTTAGTAGCTCTTAAATATATATATAATATTTTACATTTCTTTAAAAAGAATCACAGGACACTCCGGTGTCCAAGATGATTCCTCGTATATACTACGGATCATCTTGCTAGCTCATACATATTACGAGCTGATCCTACCTACAAACATTTTTAAAAAGGCAATATTTAAAAAAAAAAAATAATGAAAACAATAATTTATCATATTTGACGTTCTTATTCATGTAAGTTTAAGAATACCTCTAAAAAAAGTTTTTTAGGGTAACAATAGGAGGTAACAACTCAACAGGTCAACTGAGATACGATTCAATTTTATTTTATATTACATAATATTTTGTTATATAAAAATAACGTATAAGTAACACAAATTTTGTTAAATAAAACTTAAATCTATGGTATATAATTCTGGTAAGTGCTGTAACCTTATAATACAAATCTTATTTATTACAGTCAGCACTTTACTGTTTGACAGCATAATAATTAAAAAATAACATATATTTAGAAAACATATACATTTTTGAACGCAGTGGCATTTGAACCCGTGCCTCTTGAAAACCGTTCAAGCGCTCCGCTACCGCTAAGCCATGCATAATATTATTCACTATAGCGCTAACGTCTTAAATAAGATTTTCTAACAAATATACATTACTTATAATATTTAGTTTTGTTTAAGATTATGGTAATAAATTTCTCAATAAATAACTAGAACTAGTAGAACCATTGAAGACTCAAAGCAAGTTATTTAATAACATAAGAAAAATAAATTTAATTTCAACCCCATAGCTCACGTCTCCACTGTGCCACAATGGTGTTTTTAAAACAAGTTATTATTATATCATAAAGTCTTGTACAAATATTAAGTTAGTAGCCATAATATTATTATCGCTTCTCAGAACTTGGTGTGTGGCCGCACATTCTTTATCAAATAAAGATTTTGTACACGTGTGTTTTGTATCAAATGATATGGTATAAATAACGATACTGGCTTATGCAGGACATATTCGTATTGAGAAATATTTTTGGTTTCTCTATGTGGTTAGACAGTGTGCAAAGTTAGGTTTCGGTATTAATTCACAATGTATCTACAATGGGCGGAAAATGGAAAAAAACAGTCTCTACAACAAGATATTTATACAAAATTAGCAAATTAACTTAGTAAATTAAAAGAAACTGAAAGGACTCGCTTAAAATTGTTTTCTCACTATCCTGGTCATGGCAAGGGGATAAATACTTTTACTTTTTTATTAAAACATAAAATGTTAGATAGATACAAAAAAAAGCAAAATATGAAAGTTTTTTACTTACAACCTATGTAATACTTTCTTTTTAATCTATGTATTGATAATATATTTCTTTATAAGCTATGTATTGACAATAAGTTAAATTTTAAGTGGTAGTCATAAGGACACAGAATGAGACAGTTTTGATATGAAATTTAATTTAGAGGACTTTTTATGTTGATCAGGTGAGAAATAGTTCGGACTTTTACCAATAAAGTTGATTAATCTTAAGTCTTGAAAATTATGGGTCTTGCCGTGATTCGGGATTTTACAGTTACATATATATTTTAATTTATAATAACGTCCATGACTTCGAACAAAGAAAACAATATTAGTTAGGTATAGGTCTATATCGTTTAATATTTTATTAACCACACGTATTTATGTCACCAGAGTATCTTCTATAAAACTCATTTCATTATGATTTATTGCAAAACTAGTTCTTGATGTAAAAACTTTCTGTTGGAATATTTCCACTTAATGGTCATCCATCACAATTTGTTCATTACATTTAAAAGCATTTTGTAGTCCGGGACTCTGTTTTAATTCTTATTTAAAAAAAACAAACTAAGATATATACTGTATTTGAAAATAATTTTATGAATTTTAAATATAATACTGGTTAGTTAACTATTATATCGAGACATCCGTGGCGCAGTGGCAATGTCTGTAACCTCGATTGGTTGTGATTATATTAAAATTAATTTCATATACAAACTCTCTAGTAAAGCAAATCGCGGCGTTCAATTCCGCATCAATACGCTATGTCTTGATTTCGGGGTCTACACTAAATTATCTTTGCCTATTTTGCTATGCGCGAAAAAGCGTGACCTAGCTAATGAAATTGATATCAGTAGTGCATTAAAACAAATATTTAAATCGAAACTCCGCAAACCAATCACAGATGGCCGCCAGCGATATAAGCCTTAATAACATTGATTTAGCGAACCGTGGGTGTTGTATGAATCATACAGAAAACTATTCGATAACAATTATTTATGAACTTGAATGGAAAAAAAATATACGATATGAATAAAGTAATGATTGCGCAGCGTTGAGTTCCGCCACTTAACACGCAGTTTTAATGATATTTACTGTTTTTACCGATTTAATGAAATGAAGCGTGGCATATGAACGAAAAGTATGGTACAGAATTGCTTATATAATTTATTCCCTTTTATGTCAGTTAATGTTAAAATGAGTCAAAATAATAAATAAAAAAATTATAAACATTAATACGACCCAACACCTTAAACAGACCCCTTTTTACAAGAACTATATGGTGGAAGGAGATTGACATTTGGCGTAGAGTCGCCAAATGTCAATCTCCTTCCACCATATGAAAATAAGTGATAAAAGCCAATGTATTAAATTTATTAGAAATCCATGAAAATATACTATGTATTTAGCGTACAATTATATTTAAAAGCTGTATTTTATATAAAAGAATAATGTTTAAGCTTTTCTTTTCAAAATAAAAGCTATAAAATAAGTCAGTTTGACCAAAATTCAAGAATTTACTATAAATTATTTCTTTGCCAAGCAAATAAAAGTTACAAGACCTGTATAAGATTGAGATACTGCCAAGATCATTGGCAATGTGAATGGAATTTTGTGAATAAATTCCTTAGAAATTGGAAGGAAATTTCTATTTTAACGTGAAACGAGGACATCGTGGCGCAGTTGGACAGCGTCTGATGATTGTGGGTTCGATTCCCGCTCACGAATTCTAATGTAATGTAATGAAAGCGGAGAACGGAGTGTTTTAACACAAGGTTCTCTATGCCTACACTATGCGAGAAAAAGCTTGAAGCTGCAATTTAATGAACGAAAACTAAGCTATCAAAAATGATCAGGGATTCAATAATAATAAATGTTTGAATAACATGGTTAAATACACACAACCAGCTATAATTTAGGTGGCAACTTCATGCTTTTATTCCTCATAGTGATGTAGCAAGAAAGAACCTTGTACACAACACTCCATTCTCCACTTCCCCCTCAAAAGCTAGACACCTTCCGACCCACCAGTCATAAAAACAATGATGAACTGATGAGTTAAACTTAGGTAGGTACACAATAACAAGCGTTGTTTTAACGTATTATGTGTTTTTTCGCTCCTTTCTTTCATTTTCCCGCTTTTTCTCGCAAAGGGATAGGTAGAGAGAATAGAGTATCCGTTTTCCACTTTTTTCCCGCAATCGGAACATTGCATCTTGAGTGAAGGTACTTAACAATTCAGTCTTAGGAACCAGAGCGATAAAATGAAAATAATTTAAATATAATCATCCCCTCGAGTTGGAATCGAACTCACAACCAATTGTGTTTACAGTCAAACGCCACCACTGCGCCACAATGGCGGTTAAATATAAGCGATTTCAAATAGATAAACAATGGCAATCAAATACTGACTCCAACAAGATACTTAGATCGTATCTAACAAATTCATTTGCACAGCTATAACTTAATATAGTCATTTAGAGTGTGTAAAGAGATTTAATAGGCTGTATTTCATTGAACAAATTGTTTAATGACTTAAAACAGGGCTTAAATTAATAGCTTTACTCTTTTACCGCAAAGCACGGTAGTCAGAGAGAACCTAGTGTCAAGACACTCCGTTCTCCAGTTTCCGTTTGAAATCCAGATCTTGCGTGTTGAGTGGCGGAATACAATTATAATTTTCTTCATATCGTATAACTTAGGTACCAGAGCGAACAAATGAAAATAATTTAAATACAATTGTTCTCTCTAGTGGGGATCGAACCCACAACCAATGGCGTTCATCGCGGCGCAGTGTACAAACAAATATACAATAATAGTCATATACATTAGATAACTAAAGTACAGGTGCTTGTCTAAAATTCGATCAAATTAAACGAAATTGTTTCTCATGATTGCGTTAAGTTCATATTTCTGTGTAATTTACTTTAACAAATATTGATTTTTCTACCATATTTGGTAATACACTGGTTATAAATCGATATTTACTTATTAAATTAATAAATAAAATTTTTAGAGGTTGATCTTAAATATTTAGGTTAATTAAAACGATGGAAGTTAGGTCCTATTAAATAAAATATTTATTATAAGTTAAAAAAGATAAATTTCATGTATTTTCATACGTGAATACAACAAATATTGGAAATGAAATCCAAAATATCGCGTATGAGAATAGCGTAGAAAAATATATATAAATATATATCTCTAGATAGAAGTTATCACTTCCCTTATCACCACATTTTCACTAACCAGGATTTTAATAAGCTTATATTTTAATACTAGCGACCCGCTCGCCGCGTCGCCTGCGTAAACTACATGACAAAGCTATTTCTTTTTTCGTCCGGCCGCGTTCTAACTTATATATATCATAAACTTTACTTAAATTTATAATTTAAATGGCTGTAACTTTTTTATTTATGATCTGATTGAAATGAAACAAACACTAAATGTTAAGAGACGCTTACCACTTTTACGCAACGTACGCCAGATTAGCGTGCACAAACAAACAGACACACAAACAAACAGAAAAGAAAAACAAAAATTAATGTCACTAATAATATATTTTTTCAGATATTTTCAATGTACAGACAGCGATCAGTTACATTTATATTATATGTATAGACAACCATTTCATACTAAATATCAACATTTTTTTATTTACAGAAACAAATGAATAATGCCTAAAAAACAAGTCTTATAATGATTCAAAAATATCATCTAATAGTTCATGGTCTTAGATTGTAAATAAGTGACATTTATTTTGATCTCAAACGTACGAATAGTATTTCAAATAATTACGTATTAGAATTAAATTACTTTAGATATGTCCGTTGGAATTAAGTCCGTGGGAAAATAATAATTAAACTAGGTCTCCTTGTGAAGGAGTTTTAGATTATTATTAAATAGAATGAGAGGCCATCTTGTCGCAGTGGGACAGCGTGTGACTGTAAATGCGATTGGTTGTGGGATCGATTCCCATTCAGAAAATGATTAAATTTAAAATATTCTCTTTAATCCGCACTGGCGGCAACGCAACACAACGCGGCGTTGAGTTCCGCCACTCAACACGCAATGTCTCGATTTCGGAGAACGGAGTGTCTTGACACTATCTTTGACTACCACGATATCCAAAAAGTGTTCAATTTAAGGTTATTGTGGCGTAGTGAGACAGTGGCTATAATCGCGACAGTTGTGGGTTCGATCCGCTGTCACAGAAATGATTAAAGATAATTATTTTTTTATTTTCTCGTTCACAAAACAAGGTTTCGCAAACAACACACAATGTCCAGCATTCCGGCCGAAAGTGAAGAACAGAGTGTCTTGACTTGAATAGGTTCTCTCGGCTATGGCGGAGAAATTTTGAAGCTGTGTTAATGTATACAAAAAGCATAATGAGTTGCTGAGCCACAAGGTATATTTGAATTATCCTTATCATTTTTTAACTTTATAATCGCGAAAACCAAATATCTTAAAATAAACCTGCTTTGAAGAATTTTCTAGTCATCCTAGCAAAGACATTAAGTCCATGCCGGAAATATTATATTATCATGTATAAATCTTGACAAGTATGCACGTTTTTAAGTAAATCGAACGGCAAAAACTAGGTCAAAATAACTTTGCAAAATATTCTCACATTTATAAATTGCCTGGACATTTGAAACTAATAAAAATTATTCCCAGTAGGACTTAGTTCCAAATGCAACACTAAATATGAAAAACTTTGTCTTCTTTGTCAGCTTCACGCTTTTTCCCGCATAGCAGGGTACAGAGAGAACCTTCACCACTTTTCCCCTGAATTCGAGAATTCGAAGAGAAATAAAAATATTTTGTCTATAATCATTCCCCGAGTGGGAATTAAACCCATAAACTTCGCGTTTACATTGAGATAACCTCCGAAAACCTAATACCAAATATTCTAGACTTCTAATCTTAGCTATTACTTTAATTTTGTAAGCTTCAAACAACTAAATAAATAAAGAGCTATATTTCAACTAATTGAAACTAATATTTTAATATATATGTACATTTTTAACGTAATGTTTCACTCACAATACTGTCATATTAATCATATAATGTCATATCACGTGACAAAGCAAATTTATCTACTATGCATCGCGTGACTCTTTACGTGAAATGTTACATATTTGTTTTAATCATATTTTTATATGAAAATTGCTATTTGTCAGTGGCACAGTGCTTGTAAACGTAATGGTAGCAGGTTCGATCCCTACATTATTAAATGTTTCTATTCATTTAAGTAAGGTAAGACAGCGTAGCGTTTAGTTCTGCTACTCATTACGCAATGTTTCATGGATGTAGAGAAAAGCGCGGTGTTTTTTAACAGCAGGTTCTTAGTGAAGTCCCAACTATACGAGGGAATTAGTGTCAAGCGGTACACAAATGGAAACATTTATTTTACAAGCTTTATTCTGTACTCTCGTTTTTCATAAAATACCTTTATATCAATACATTTATATATCTTTACGGCTCTACTGCATCATCCTAAGCAATATAGGGATATATCATCTCGTCATCTATTTGTTTACTATTTTAGAAACATTACTCCATATATATAAGACACTCCTTCCACCCGAATTCAAGTAATTTGTGTTGAGTGATGGAACTTACCGCCATGTTTTGTCCAGAGCAAAAAACATATATATGATGGTAATTTCTTCGAGTGGGAATCGAACGCACAACCGATCACTATTTCAGTCAATCGCTGTCGCACTGCCATAGCCCCAATACGTATTAAATGACAAAACCAAACGCCGTACTTTATCTAACCACGCAGGCCGGCTAAAGTAATTCGATTGTGAACCAAATAAGAACAATCTAACTCTGATAGAATAGGATGTGATGGGTATACTTAATTTTTTTGGCATTATAAGACAATTTTCTCTATTTTGTTCTGGACACCGTATAATGCTTGAAGGGATTTCGGTCGAAATGTCAAAAAAATCAAGAGTGTCTTGGCAATATCTTTTCTCTGACCACCTTACTTAACAAACAAAAGCGTAAAGCTTGAGATAATTTCAAAATTAATACTAAAAAAATAACACATAGTAATACACATAACCAGCCCCTGGCCTATAGTTCGCGTGACCAGTATCTATACTAATTGAATTAGTTACAATTCCACTCACTTAATCTCGAAGTATTTCATCCATTACTGTAACTTTTATTGCTTGTTTAATTGAAAAATATATTAGTCAGCACTTTCCAATAAATGTCTTAATAGATTTGGTAACATAATATGCTGGTCATAAACGTCTAATGTTAGATAGAGGCCACGTTATCGAAATATCCTAATTTTATAAATATAGTAAAAGCTGACTTAAAACATACAGTGGAATTTTAATGCAATTTTTTTTAGCTTCAAAGGTAGGCAGAGAGGACCTAGTTAGTGTCCACCTTAATTCGAGATATTGTGGAGTTCAAAGCCGCGTTTTGCCCTGCTAGATTGGAGAATTATAAGAAAAATTAGAAAAAGAAAATAATTTAAATATAATCAGTTCCACGAATGGGGATCGAATTCACGATCACATAGTTAACTTTGATACATTGATTCGAAAAGCTTTCTTATATTATAATTTTGACGTCAAAAAATAAAAATATAATATATATTTTTTTATATTACGCATATAATTACACATTATTAAAATAAATAGAAGTTAAAACAAAATTCATTGCATTCACTTTTGTTACGTCACTTTATATGAAAGGGCATGTGAAACACATAGAAGTATTCAGTTTATTTAATGTATTTCTAATCTTATTATAAAACATATTGCTATCCACTCACGACACTTCTACCATACATTGGCATAGCCGTATGGTTTACGTATACCCTACACAAACCGGCTATGCGTACACCGTCCGCATAATTTGCCTAAAAAAAAATCAAAAGTTTTACTTTCATGTATTAATATAATGATATTTGTAATAAATATATATATTTTTCATTTTTAACCAAACAAAGCAAAACAAGACAATATACCGTTCTATATACTCCAAAATATTTAATTTTGTATTAAATTGATAACGGAGTATGTATATTATCGTATCAACGTTACGTATAGTATGAAATTAAAACAGCCATTAATCAAACAACTTCATTAAAAACAAAACAAAATAAAACACAATTAAACAGAATAATTAAAATTGTTCAAAAGAGTATAATATTTCATTCCAGGTGCAGCAAAGAAAATTTGCATACAAGTGAATTATGAGGCACTCACTCAAATAAAATGAAAGTAATTAGCAATTATACTGTCTGATAGTAAACTGACCCAGTTTTAAGCTTTTATCAAATTAACTTTTTATATAAAACAAAGGTTGTTGGGCTGAGGTCTACTGCACGTGATAATAGTGGGTTCAAGTACAAACAGAGTTGGGTTCAAATAGGGAACGTTTTGTATTGAAAAAGAATAGTTTACTTTTACTTTATAAGGAAAAGTGTAGAAGGCTGATTTACTTTTTTAAATATAAAATAATTATTAAACACAAAAGTGTGTTACATATACGTTGTCAAGGCAACACTTATTGTAAGAGACACAACAACACTTTTGTTAGTAAGATTAAATCGACTTGCCTATGCTTTTTACAAAGCTCAAATATACCTCTGAAATATTATCTTCGCTTTTAAATTATTATTTCCATAATGGATATTTTATACTGCGAGGTATGTACTTGGTCTGTACCGCGTGGACAATACCTAAGGTCATGACCCAATACGTTTAAATATTATTGTTACGGATTTTTTTCCAGCTTTACGCTTTTTCCTATAAAGCAGGTTTCGAAGTGAGCACCCAGAGTCCAGACACTCGGTTCTCTCTAGTGTTAGATGATATCCATATGTTTATTATAAAAACATACCGCATCCTTTTAATCGCGCACTTAAGTACCTGCAAAACAAGAAATAACTATTAATATTAAAAAATATATTTTTTCAATTTCATAAAGACATAACCTGTTAAATAGCGCCACTTGACTTTACCAAAAAAAAATACAAAAATCGAATTGAACCCATTAACATTTTATATAGCCACCCACTTCCTCACTACGCCACAATGGTTTTTAATATTTATATATAGATTTTTCACGCTTTGACCCGCATAGCAGAGTAACCAGATATTCTAGTGTCAAGACACTCCGTTCTCAATTTTTCACTTGAATTTGAGACATTTCGTGTAACTCAACATTGCGCTTTGTCTTACAATAGGAGAGAAATGAATATAATTTAAATATAATCATTTCCCCAAGTGAAGATCGAACCTACAACCACCGTTTCAGACGATGTGCCACTGCACATGGCGGCATCAAATATCTATACATAGATAGTTACGTAATTGGATATTCTAAAAGATCTATCGACTGAGCTGCAATATATCCGGCGCGGATGACGGACACACGCCACGCGTGTTCACGGCTATTACTTACAAGTCATGTGCTGTAGCGGCTTTAAAAATAATTTTATATTTTTTTATGTCTTGTTGTGTAGTTTTGATACATTGATAAAGACTTAAAATTTTATAGTAATTTAAATAAAGTTTTTAACATTCAATAATATTACTGACACACTAAGGAAATTGAGACACATTTTTAGAAAACGTATAAAAATTTTAACGCAACGGTATTCGAACCCTAATAAGAAAAATAAGTTGTAATAATCGTATGAGTATTTCTACACAGACGGATGTACAACGCATGGCTTAGCAGTCAGAGCTGTTAGCGCTTGGATGGTTTCGAGTCGGCCGAGTGGCCCGTGTTCGAATCCGTTTGAGTTTTTTACGCTTTCTAAAAAAGTTTTATTTTAACATTTGTAATGTTTGTAATTTAGGTAACATTAGAAAGTCTTTTCTTAAACTTCTTTCTATGTATATGTATAATATATTAAATATTTACTTCTTAACTTTGATTATATGTAAAACTATACTAAGTATATATTTCTTTCGATACCATTGTAATACATTTAAGACTTGATTATTTAAATCTAGAAAACGTTAAAATTTAATTTAATTTATAATTTATATATATCTTCGTCGGTGTAGGTAACAAATCTCGGCGTTGAGTTCCGCGCCAGTTGTCTTGTACATTAAACGCACACTTTGCCTATGAAGAAAAATATATTTAGTTCCTAGAAGCAAATCTATAAACAAACATATATTGATTTTTATTTATGAATATGTTAATGGTAAAAACACAAAAATGTATCACTTAAACCAACCGCAGATATAAACGAAATGGATTGATCTTACATTAAATTTATTTCTGGAGCCAAGATTAATATTTTTGGCACAAACTCAAAGCTATACCGACAGCTAGGCATTCCTTCTAACGTACTTAATTTTTTTAAATCATGAAAAAGTCAGTAACTCTATAGCATATATTTTTGTGTACAAATCACTAAGTTAAATTGAGTAAGTGAGGAACGGAGTGTCTAGACATCAGAGCCTCTCTGCCTCCCCTGGTATGTGAGAAAAAGTGAGAAGTTAATATAAAAAGTAAAATGAAGGAGCGCCACTGTGACGCGGGACATGTGATGGTTGTGAGTTCGTTCCCTATAAGTTACAAACGAGGATTTATAAAACTTATTTACCAATAAATCAATGTAATATGTATATGAAAAAATTTCGACGAATATAATTAATACCGGGGCGTGTCAAATTTGGCCAATGTTTTTTTATAAATTATTATATGTATATTAAACTCTTAAAACACTTACACTTTTACTTCACCACATACACTTTACAAGTTACTTAACTCAACGCGTATTTTAAGCACCAACGGGTGGGTCTATTAAAAAAAGGTAAAAAAAAATTAGTTTTTCAAAACAAATTCACAATTTGACTATCAATCACAAGCTGACATCTAAAGTCTGATACCAGATAAATTCCACAAGCCAAAAGAATTATTTGAGGGATCGCTGGCACACGCTAGTGTAAAAAAGTTTGTAATTGACAAACTTGGCAAAGCGCGCTTTGATATGCCTTGATTAAAAACAGGCTTCTGCGTAAATAGAACGGCGTTAGAAGCGATGCGTTATGTACGAGTTGATAGAAATAATATTATGTTCATACGAAAATATTATTTCAGCCTCGCTTTTCACATTTCACTTTTAAAATATTTCAAGGTAAAAGAAAAGAGGCACTGTTCAAGAAGTGCAGCTTCGAATCACGCTGCGTGTAAATTGTTATAAGTTTTCTAAAATTAAAATTTCCTAAGTGTGTTAATGACATTTTAAAGTGTTTAAAATATTTAACGGTAGATAATAAGTAAGTTACAGATACCCTTTGTTCAGCTAGATCAGAAAATATTTTTCATATATAACAATATTGCTTAATAAGATATATGAACTGGCAATCATTATTTACAATTTAAAACGTGCTGAGTAACCATTACCAACATTAATAATTTTAATTCAATTATCGGCAAACGGTCTGTTTATACAGTAATATAGTTATTTGGTTTTCCGATATTTACACTTTTTAAACGAAACTATTTAAACCGTAATATTCGTATATATGTTGGTATTCGTAAATTTATTATTAACCCCACGTCTCGAACACTTTTCCGTGGTTACAGGTCACATTCATGGTCTACCTGTGACCACGACTTACGTATTTTTTAATATCAAAATATACGCGACTGATGCGTTTAAAATATTTTAATTTAAAAGCTCTGTATATTTGAAACATTTACTTTATTGTTTGCCCTAAAAAAATGGTAAACTAAACAATTACATATTCATTATACTTTTCCAATCCAATTACGTAAAATTGTTTTTAGCTTCACACTTAATCCCGCAGAGAGCCAGGATAGGTAGAAAGAACCTAGTGTCAGGAAACTCCGTTCTCCCCTCTCCTCCCGAATTCGAGACTTTGCGAGTTGCGTAAGTGGGTTAAATTGCTTAGTTATTGGTAATTATTTCGATTTTAAATTTTATTTAAATCTGAAAAATTTTAACTCAAATTAAATGATCTATCCATATATTCTACAATAAATATATAATACCGATCAATTTAGCGATCGAAATCAATTAAAGGCACCAAGCATTTTGAATACCCCTTAGGCAGTCTAGCGGATATCGGACATTTGGGCAGATTTACATTAATTAAAATTTTTATTCGTAACAAATTTTTCATTTTACGCGACTTTACAGGTGCGTGGGAAAGCTGACTACAAAACTTTAAAATCTTTAATATGTTTCGTGTCACGCACTAGTGGTCCCGTTGATGTTTAAAATACGCGTTGCCTTAGAAGTTCAGTTGTCACTTTTGACAAAAGTGTACGTCTTGACGTACATGTATCTTGATACATGGTCATGTGTGTAATTAAAAAAAATGTTTTTCAATTTTCTAAGTGTGTGAATAACACTTTAAATTGTAAGAAAGTGTGTAATTTTTATTTTATTAATTTATTAAAAAAAGTATATCATATTATAAACTAGCGTCCCGCTCGCGGCATCGCCTACGTAAACTTCGGTGTTTCGCCCGCCCGTGCTCTCATTTAAATCACATACTTTGCTTAAATTTATAATTGAAATAATTATGACTTTTTTTATAAATGAACCGATTGGAGTGAAATAAACACAAAATTTTAAGGGAAGATTACCGAAATTCAACAGCCAAAACTGCATTTAAATAGGTTCAACCGTTCCTAAGATAAGCGTGCACAAGTGAACAAACGCACAGACAAACAGAAAATAAAATTAAAAATCATAAATGCCCCCAATAATATTATTTTTCATGTATCGTCAAGAAAGCGAAATTCTTATCATATATATATAGATTATATGGACTCAGCAGTATGAAAATTGCTTTGTATAGAGTGCAAAGTTCAGTACCAGAGTGGAAGCAAAACACTTTAAATATGATCATTCGCCCGAGTGGGAATTGAACCCAGAACAAACATGGAATCTGAAATACTTTTGATCTTAAAGTTAATATAATCTAATCTATATAGTAATGTAAGTTTTTAAATATATATATATATATATATATATATATATATATATGTGTGTGTACAAAGACTTGCATTCGATCTGTACCCAAAGGGGCATGTCGCGCAATCCAATAGACGAGTTTTTTCTTTCTGTAGAACCTATACAAGATACGTTTTAGAGTATTACTATAGGTATTTGCTGAAAATAAAACATTTTATGTAAGTAACTTCCTTAAATATTTAAAGGACGGAAGTGTTTTGCACTATATGGCCACAGTATTGAATCTTTTATATATTATATCAAAGGTTCTAACCAATTAAGTTATTTTTTCTATTGTTTTATTTTTTCATATTTACTGTGGGTAAAGTACAATAAAGTATAAATAAATAAAATAAATTAGTAATATTTTATCATTTTCACGTTTTTTCCCGCTTTACAGGTTAGAGAGAGAACCTAGTGTCAAGATACTTTCTCCACTGGGACCGATTGAACACGACATTATTGCGCTTAATTAGTGTTCAAACTCAAGCTCAAAATAAAAAAACTTTAGTTAATACCCTTTATTTATCAATATTTGAATATTCTTGGAAATAATTAATATTTTCAAAAAACGCGTACAAATATTTATGTAAGGGTGCACAACACCGGAATATGAATCTCTTGATTATACAATCAAATCATTAATACGTATTACTATGCATTATTTCAACGACAACGCTGCCAAAAAGTTTGTATGCAGAGGTGTTTATTGTTTTAAGTTAAGTAACTTCCATAATCAAAGACGTATGTAATTATTTAAACACTAACCAAAATCGTTTTGTCTTTGTATTTAACGCCTTTTTACGCATAGAACGTAAATCAAAAAGAAACTGGCTGGTAAAACACTCTGTACCCACTTTCAGCCCGAATCCAAGATGTTGTTATTGTCGAAGTTTTTCCTCAACACCACGCTTTATCTTGCCACCCAAACGCGTAATAGACCATAAAAAGCTTGAAAGAAAGAAAGCTTTTCGATTGAAGCGAAGATATAAAAGGAGTATTAATATAATAATTCCTCCGTGTGAGAATCGAACCCACAACCAATCTCGTTTATAGTCAGACGCTGTCCCACTGCGCCACGTTGTCATTGTATTTATTTTATAATATTCTCCTAGTTTAGTCTTCCGTAAGAGCATAGCTTCCGATTTGTTTTGCTGTTATATAACTATGCCAAATTCCATGTACCTAAAAGCTCCGATGTCCTAAGATAGCACAATATACACTAAAGTCGAACGTAATTTTTCCCTCATAGCAGAGTATTCAAAAATAACCTATTGTCAAAACCTCCAATAAATGTAAATGTACCAGTTAAATGAAAATATTGCTAAATATAATCATTCTAAATTATTTTAAATATAGCCATCGCCCTGAGTAGGAATTACATCGAACCCACAACCAGTCGAGTGTACAGTCAAATGCTATCCCACTGCACCATACTATTTTCTTCATCAATTTTCTTTTACTATAGTAAATCTCAACAGTACACAGTATTTGTTACCGTAACGATATTGGTTCGACTTTTTAGGTAACTCCATTATGAAAAGGTTTCATGATTCTATTACGTTTTTAACGAGAGATGTTGTTTTACGTGAATTTGATATTCGTGTAAGTTAGTCGATAGTTTTCTAGATAGATTTCGCAAAAATTATATGAGCGTTACACGCCAAAAGTCCTAGGTTTGATGCTCGGGTGGTGTAATTTTCTTTGTATAATATTATCTTACGGTATAAGTAATAGTAATGTAGGTAAATACAATTTTTCCCGTATAGTTGGCTATGCAGAGAGAAAGCCTAGTGTCAAGACGCTAAGCGAAACTTAATACCGCGTATACGTTTTGTTATAGCACAGGAGAAAAATGAAAATAGTTTAAATATGATTAACCAGACGAGAAATATCTATAAATAATATGAGTATCAACATTACTATGAGTGTGATCTGAACCACAAACTCACGTTTGTATCCCAACTGAATTTTCAGCGTCACGCTGTTTCCCGAATCGTAGGGTAGTCAGAGGCAAACCAGTATCAAAACACTCCGTTCTCCACTTGTCTTTAGAAATCTAGACATAGCGGCACCCTGCCGCACTTACTCTTGCCAGAGCAAAGAAAGAAAAATATTTTAAATATAACCGCGAGTGGGAATCGAACCTACAACCAATCACGTTGACAGTCAGACTCTGTCCCAAACGAATGTATTATGTAAATATTATCATTATAAATATCATCAAATATACAGCTTATTTTATGAAATGTATACTGACGAAAGAATATGAAATTTGGCAAAATACAAGTTTATATAGGGCGTCGAAAGCAATTCATTTGAAATATATAGAATTATATATTTAATAAATATTACACATACGCTATGTGTGCTACATACACGAATACACCAGTGTTTTACGCGCCCACAGGTTAGCTAGCTACATTTATTACGCAATTTGCTAAGCAATAAAAAGAAAATTACACAATTCCATACATAAAACTAATTGAGGACGACTCCAACATTTTATTGTTCTATTAAGAACAGCTGATTGAAGTTATATGTAAGTAGAACAATAACACTCAAGCAATGGGCATCTATCTCTGACTGGAATTGGAAAGGAATGGAGTGGCGAAATCTGATAAATTACACTCACAAAGGCAAGACTTAATGATCATATAAATTGGACCGTAGATTAGACGTTCAGGCGATTCTTTTAATAGAAACAGTGAATTGGTAAAAAAATATGGCAGGTGGTAATTTTTATATGAAAATTAAGTATTTTCGGGTATTATACACTATTAATTTAGTTATAGTGGTACCACGCAATGGTTGTGGGCTTCATCACCACATAGAGTAAAAATTATATTTTATTTATTTTCATTTCTGTACTCTGATAAAGCTCGGCGCGGCGTTGAGTTCCGCCAGTCAACACGCAATGACTTGAGCATTTAGTTGTCATCATGGAGCAGAGGCATAGTGTCTGACTATAAACGTGATTGGTGTTGGGTTCGATTCCCAGTAGGAGAAATGATGTTTAAAATATTTAATTGATGATATTAAAAATTTCATTTCTCCACTCTGGTACTTAAGACATAGCGTGAACATTAAAATAGTTTATTCTTATTGTTCACAATCAGGCAATCTTTTGGTCTTTAACAAAAACAAAAAAAGATGTAATCTACTTTTCAACCTAAAAACGCCAGACAAGCTTTGGAGTTAAGAACTAGTTACTTTACATAGTAATCTAAAAAGGATATACAGCATTTAGCATTTTTTGTTACATTTGCGTGGGTAACATCCTTTTAGTTTAAAACTTTAAAAAGAAATACTATTATATCTATTTAGAGGTTATTATTACAATTTTAAATCATTTCTATGAATTATATATGTATTTGTAACTTTTATTTTTTGAAAAGAACAACTATTCAGTTTCTTACCGGCACTTCTCTGTAGACATGTGGTACTTTATGTTCATTTGACGGTTTAAAAGTGCTTCCAAGTCCATTTGGATAAAGGATATTTTGAATTTACACAGGCTTGTACATGCTTGTGCATGCATGCAAATGCATAATACAGGTCGATTGGAACTATTATATTAATTTCTTTTGCATGGCACTGACACTGGCAAGACAAAGGGCAGCGTTGGGTGGGTTTCGCTAATTGACAATGTTTCAAATTAATGTGGAACTCCACTTTCCAGAGAGTCTTTATATTAGGTTATATCTGCCTACTTTACTACACGGAAGAAAGCGTAAAACTCCTAGACTAAGGAACAATATTTTAAATACATAAACCCAAGTTAGAAACGGACTGACAATCAACGCGGTCACTTAAAAACTGCGCTATAATGGCATCAATTACACTATTATAAATTACAATATCAATCACATTAATAACATAGAAATCTAAATATAACGTTTCTCTTAAGTACCAACAATAGCGGGAAGAAAGATCGCCCTAAAAAGATTAAGGCCTGTGATCCACTATCAGTCAAGCTGGAACTAATGGCGGTAGCTAACGACTAGAAAACCTATAAGAAACTCTCGCACCAAATTATTATGAGTTATTTTATTGTATGCCTTTAGTTTTATTTTATTATGGCGGTAATAGTTTTGTTATATTTGTTTACGTTTATGGCTTATTGGTGATTTGGGACTATATAGTGGATTTTTGGGATTTGGATTATATATATTTAGTAAACCTATAGGTATAGGCCTATAGGTTGAATTCAGCATACATGTTGAAATTAATCTAGATACAATAGCCTATAGGCTAGATTATATTCCATTGAAACAATGAAAATAGATTAAAGGGCGAAAAATAGAAACAAACAAGAAACTGAAATATTTTTAACATTTTTGAAGTGTTATTAACACACTTAAATTGGAAAACATATTTTTAGAAAACGCATTAGTAAATTTTTTTATACGTTTGGGATTTGAACCCGCGTGTCTTGAAAACCGTTCAAGCTAAGCTAAGTGTTTTTAGATTTCCTAAGTGTGCGAATAACACTTTAAAAAATGTTAAAAAATAAAAATATGTTTTTTCTAATTTTTAATAGTCACAATATATACTAGCTGACGTCATCATGCTACGATAGTAGCGAATTCGATCTCGAGGAAGTGCTTATGCTTTTAGAATTTTAATTTTTTCTATTGGTAAGACGTTAAGTTCTTGACAACAGGTTCTGTATGACTACACTCTACTATGCTGGAAAAATTATGAACCTTTCCTTTCCTTTCTTTTTAAGTTTTTATGCTTTGCTTAATTTACGCGAAGCGATAAGTTCCGCCACTCAACACGTATTGCCGTTTGTTAACATTTTTTAAAGTGTTATTCCCACACTAAAGAAATTGAAAAAGACATATTTAGAAAACGTATAAAAATTTTAACGCAGCGGGATTTGAACCCGCGCCTCTTGAAAACCGTTCAAGGGTCAAATTTTTATACGTTTTCTAAATATATCTTTTACGTATTGCCTTGTAAATGAGTGAATGTTTAGAAACAGAGTGACTTAACTTTCAATAGATATATCCTTTGCCTACTCTAAAAAAAAGTATATTAAATTATTTGCACCTCACCCTCGCATTATTATATCAAAAGATATTCTTATATTGTAAAATGATATAATGGTAAAATCTCGAACCACTATCAATTTCAATTTCCAAGAAAAAAAACGGAACGATTGATCCTTTGAAGTTTATAATGCAAATCTACTATTTGTCGATTTTGACTTGACTTGGAAAACCTCAAACGTTGGTATTTTCAATATACTATATTTATAAAAGGAAATAAATTTTATCAGGGAACAATTTACTATGTGTTATTTTAGAGAACCTAGTAGTCAAGACTCTGTTCTCCAATTTCCGTCCGAATTCGAGACATTTAGTCCTGAGTGGCGAATCACAACACCGTGCTATGTCTCACTACAATTTAAATTATACATATCTAGATTTAATTATAATCATTTCTGTATCGGAAAGACTTGTATGTTAATCTATATATTTAAATTTTGAGCTTATCGTAGAAGGTATCTTATTATTTATCTTATTCTAATAAAGACAACGATAACTTAGCGACAGATCGTTTCACCATTCTCCAATTTTCATATACAATCTGTATTGTGTGATAGAACCTTTGTACATTATATGTATAGCGACCGGCTCTCGGCTTTGCTTGCGGGAACTATAGCTGTTTCGTACTATCGGAGTTTCGTAAAACAATGAAATTGAAAAAAATAAGAAATGGGAGAAAAAAGTAGCCTATGTTTATCCCAAGATCCTGGAGTATCTCTATATAAAATTTCGTCACAATTGGCTTAGCGGTTTGGTCATGTTGGCGTCACAGACATATATATAGACAGAGTTACTTTCGTATTTATAATATTAAGTATGGATGTGTAGGATTTGAACTCATTTTTGTATTCCCTAACAACAAATCTCTTACTCAGTATTGGTTACCCCATATTTTTTTAAATAGGCAGTATATTAAAAACTGTACTCCTTTAGAAATAATAAGCTCTATAAATCTTATAAACCTAGTTTTAAATAATGGAAATGTAAAATATATATACATAATGTGTAAAACAAAGAAGTCATTGTTAACAAAAAATCCGAACCATATGTCTGTAGTACATAAAAAAGAACTGAAAGAAGATGGCGTCCAATTACATACATTATAATCAAATAAGAAAACCCATATTGATATATCAAAACGCTTCAACCAAATATATCTTTCTTAGAACATGCTTCTAATGTATTTAGTACGTGATCTAGAATGGTTTTTGTGGAACTACTATGAATAACATTCTATATCCTGCTCTATATAGGTATTTATATGAATATTATAATGAGTCAATAATAGAATCAAAGTCTTAGAAATTCTTTTTCTGAGGTACCTTGCTTTAAGATAAATTTTGACATAATTTGTGATTTTTATACAATTCAGTAGGTTTTTTTACTTAACAAGTAAGATAGAAGATGTTTGAAGATGTAACTTACCAAGTATAAGGGTTTCAGAGCTATTCATTATTAAATAATTCGTTTTCCTTATTTAATTAAATAAGAACACTTTTCATTTCACACTTTTTCGAGTATAGCAGGGTATTGAGACAAAACCTAGTGTTAACAAGTTTTCGCCCGAGATATTGCGGGTTGAGCGGTGAAACTCAACGCCATACTTTGTTTTTCTCTACCAGAGCGAAGAAATTAAAATAATTTTAATATTATCATTTCTCAATCAATCAATCGCGTTTCAGTCAGACGCAGTCCCACTGCGCCACTATAGCCTTAAATAATCAATTTTAATAATATTTCTAAATATACAACTAAATATATTCTATTTGAATAAGAAACTGCTAGTGAAAATACTACTGAAAGTAAAAAATCTATAGAAGTAGTATATTTTCAAAGTACACAAACTTCATTCGTAATATTTTTACGCAAAGTTCTGGAGCAATCATTAGGAAATTCAAGAAATACTCCATAAATCATACAATATTATGTACATTAGTGATCGAAGTTGCGCCTAATTGCGAAAGTTTGTTAGTAATTATTTTAAAGTTTATGTTTATTTCCGAACTTCCCCGTGAATTTATGATTGAATACGGTATGAATACCTCAACCAGCTGTTACTATTAATCTAATGTACTAATGAACTAAATTAAGTTATTTTTCAAAACTTACCATCATATTTAAATCTGAAGAAAATGCAGCCAAAACTTATAACCACAAAATCTTCATACTCCCAACCAATTCTGAGTGATCCAAAATTAAGGGAACACGGCATATAATAAGGAAATAATTATCTCTCAAAGTTTCATCTATTTGGATTACGGTTTAAGGGAATTGTGTTCATGAAGCGTTCCTAACAAGTTTACCAAAATTATGAAAGATTAAAACAACTTGGCTCTATTTCAGAACGTTTCAAATTTCAAATTATTTATATAACCTAAAGATTAAGAGCTTACTGAAATACAAGAGCAAACTGTTACAAAACTAGGAATATAACGAAAAATGCAACATTGAAGTAATTTATATGAACTCAATTAGCACGACCAAATATTAGTTAACCTAAAATATGCCCACGCGATAATTCAAATTCTAGGCTATAGTCTAATTAGCGGGTGTAGGCGAGTTGAGTCACTTGTTTAACTAGACTACCGCGAGCTCTGAACTGTTCCGTGGCACGTGTACTACTGAACGCTTAGGAGAATTGCCACTTCTTATAAAGGCACTGTGCAGAGTGTACAGGGTGCGCGCGCATATACAATAAACCTAAATGCTAACTTGCCCCATAAACTGTCCTCATTAGTTGGGGCGCGTCGCGGTCTATATACACACCCTTATTGCAGGTATCAGATCATCTGTTTATTTTACTTTAAGGTCGTTTTCTTTATTATTTTGTTATTGAGGTCGCCTAATAACGTCGTAATAGAGTTATAGCGGCGCACCCTTTCTAAGCAAATGCCGAGGAAAATAGCGTTTTGTTTATCACAGGGTGCGGCAGGGTGGGTATCGTGATTTATCAAACGTGAAAGATAGTCCGGTAAATGCAGAATGCTCTTTGCATTTCAACCCTTATCGCGTTTTTATGTGTTCGCAAACGTAATTTACCGAAAGACGGACGGTTAACGACTCTATATATCTACGTATATGTATACTTATTGGTTCTTTACAAAGCAGTAGAAGTGTACAAATGTATATATATATATGTGTATAGACAATTTATTTCCACCATAAAACAAATGGCTATTTGCTGCAATATGACATTTTAGTTTAGCCTTATAGGGGGGTCAAGCTATTCACCGTGTCCCAATTTAAAGGGCAATGGAACCAATGAAATTTGTATCTTTAATTTATTTCTTACTTAATTTAGGGTATACTGTATGCTATGTGAAACTAGAGTTTTTACTTTAATTTAGAATTTACAATCAATATTTTTATATAAGAATGAATTATAAGAAACATAATATGATAAGGGAAATACCATCCATCAGAATTTGTTTATAAGGAAATCCTAACTACATAATAGCCAAAGTAAAATCGTTTCTAAGGTTTGAAAGAGCTGAACTTATTTCAAAATTTTGTTTAGAGTTAGAACTAAAAAGCAAATGCACGTGTATATGGCACCACGTACCTTCCCTTCATTAAAGGTAATCAATCTCATAATACAATGAGGCTATCGTATTGTAAAGAATAACAGTATTTACTGGTGCTGGCTTCGATTTCCACTTGACGCAATAATTATATTTAAATCATATTCATTTCTCTGCTCTGGTGACAAGACAAAGTGCGGCGATAAGCTCGACCACTCAACACGCAATATTCTGATTTGAGCGAAAAGTGGACAACGGAGTGTCTTGACATTAAGTTATCTCTGACTATACGGAAAAAAGTGAGAAGCTCAAAATACAAGCTTTCAACGCCTTGGTTTAACATCATCAATATTTTGTTTACGAAATACAATTAAGAACATATACTTGCCTTATCACCTCTATCATTGTATGATATATTTTGTTATGTACTTTATAATGTATTTTTTTTCTTAACTTCAATTTCAAGTATATGGCATGGTAGGAAAATAGAACGAATTGTTAAAATATTCCGTTCCCCATTTACCGCCCAGTTTCGGAATATTGCAGCTGGAAATGGTTCAACGGAAATCTACGACGCGTTTTAATTCACCAAATCAAGAAAATAAAATGATATCAAAATAACTTAAGCATTGTTTCAAGAAAGAATCGAACCCACAACCATCGTGTTTACAGTCAGCAGACTACGATAGCGTCTATCAAGATTTTGCTACCCATATTGATCCACGAGACAACTTAGAATGTATAAAAGACAACTTAGAATGTATGAAGAAAAACATCAAAACTATGTAAATTCAGTTCAAATCAGTAAACTTCAAGGCTGTAGAATTAGAACACGTCTATTTTATAATGTAACAAATTGTTTTTTTCTAGTCTGGCACATGAGCATGACGTATGACCTAACAATGGAAGTAGCCTCCACTGAGTCATCGACCAGTATTATTGAACGAAGGAACGTGTAGTGTAAACTGCATGAGCAAGCGTTTTATTAAATAAATTATTTATTGAAAAAAAAAACATTATTAGAAAATGTGTAAAAATCGAATTCCACTACGTTTAATTTTTCAATATAATCCGTTTTCCCACTTAGAGACTTCCACATGTTGGCTCCCAGAAACCAATATGGAAGCTCCAACCATTGCATCACACACAATTAAAAACGTCTTAAATGACTACGTCATGTTAGAAAACATACATACATTTTTTTTATACGTTTTCTAAAAATGCATTTCAATTTTCTAAGTGTGTGAATAACACTTTAAAAATGATAAAAATATGATTAAATCTATTTTGTTTTTTGTTACTAAATATACATTACTAAAAAAATATAATAAAATAAATTTTACTAAGTCACTAGGACTTAAACTTATAACCTCACATAGAATAAAGTAACAAATCGATTCCATAAACCAAATAAAAAATAAACATGTTATATAAAATTAATTATTTCGTTCGTCTGCGTTTCTAAATTATAAATTATTTTGCATTTTCCTAACGAGTGTCTTGATACAAAGTTCGTTCTAAGCCTCGCTTAAAATCACCCATAATTCGCATAAACCACAAAACGCTCATACTCTTCACTTATACCAAACCAGTAGCCAGTTATTTTAATAGACGACGATTGTTTTAACTTTTAACGCAATTCCGCATTCAAATCCCGGTAGAAAGAATTATTGTTCTATTACAATTAAAATATACGTCTAATAAATAACGCCTATATAAATAACGTAAGGTTTTATGATTCGAATATTGAAAGGCGCCATTGATATATATATATTTTGAAACTATAATGATTATAGAGGTAGCTCATACAGCCATTAAACATGTACACTTTGAAAATTGAGAATAGATTAATTGAATCATTGTAGAACGGTGTTAAGTATATCGCTACATTGCATATAGAGCGACGGAACTCAAAGCTGCGCTTTGTTGTGTAATCATTCTTCCCACTGGAAATTGAACCCACAATAATTTACATTTACGGTCAGACGCTGTCCCGGTACGCCATTTGCGCCTGTAATTAATCTTAAAAAAACACTTTTATTTTCTAGTTAAAATAATTGGATATTCTACAATATAAAGGTAGAACGCCATCATGGCGTTGTTGACTGGTGCCAAGCTGCAAGTGATAGTTGTGGGTTCAATTAAACATATTTTTATTTTCGTATATTTAAAAAACAATGATTTACTCAAAGTACGAACTCAGCGTACGTTGTATCGCTTATGACTTAATCTAAGTGTATTAAATACAAAAAGTTTAGAGCCGAGCTTTTTACTATAGTATGTCTTTTACTAGCCGAATAGTCGTTTGTATAGCTTTTTAATCTTGACTTTTTACAAGACTATTCGTCTTTTAACGTTAAATTTCGCTTTAAGTTGTTACGTTCGAGACTGTGCAATCTTTATAATATTTAAAACTAGCTGTTCCCCCAACTTCGTGCGCGTGGAATTCTAAAATAAAAGTAGCCTGAGTTACTCCCTATTACATTTCAGCTATCTCTGCCAGTAAAAGTCCCGTAAGTTCAGCTGTTTTAGAGATAATCCGGAACAAACAGGAGACAGTAGACAGATAAAAATTGTAAAAAATGTTATTTTGCATATGTACCGTATACATACGTATATATTTAAAAAAAGCGGTTATTTTAATATTACGAACAGACAATTGAATTTTGTTTATTTTTATTTGTGTTGATAAAGGCAATTAATTGTTATTTCAAAATAATTTTATTATAATATATTTTTAACATAATTTTCTATATTAAAAATATTACTAGAATTTTACTAACGTTTCGTAAAAAGATAACATTTCGAAAATTTATTAAAATGTTATCAAAACCTAAATACACTCAGTACTTTATAATTAACGACTGTATCGTACTAAACCAATATATCACTTTATGTCATCACATACTTTAACAATATTTATAGCCATTGCTCACTTTATCACATTCAATTTCATAGAAATAATCTATCCTTTTTTACGTACGTACTTTTTTTCAGCTTCACGCGTTTTCCCGCATAGTAGGGTTGTCAGAAAAGAGAGACATTGCGTGTTGAGTGGCGGAACTCAACCCCGCGCTATACCTTGTTCATCAGAGCGGTAAAATAAAAATAATTTAAATTATGATCATTCTACCGAGTGGAAATCGAACCTACAACAAATTGTAATGCCAGTCAGTCTACTATGTACTTTTTATTTTTATGTATTAATAATAACATATTTATTTTTCTATTACTTGAGCTAGATTAGTAGTGTAAGGCCTTAGGTAATCTGTGACATTCGATTAACAGAGAGTATTTAGTGAATTATTATTCTTTTTTACCAGACTATCATCAGTACATTTCTAACACGTATTTCAAAGGCGGCATTAGTAGGATCTTTTCAAATATGATTATGTATAGGGAGGAGCTCGTATATTGGAGGCGAGGCATTTCAAAGGAGCCCCTTTAGCCTACACTTAGGTCGCAAAATAAAGACACTGCTCCAAACCTCTCTCTACAATACGATGGGCACAGAATCCACACAGTGAATCCATGAAACGCTAATCAATTAAAGAAGAATCTTTAACAAAGACACTAGAGAATTTAAAATATAAACCTTACAATGAAAAAAAACGAAAAGATTTCATCCGAGTCCGAACTCGTATCAAAGGGTCTCGGACATTATGGAAACGAATTCGAATCCAAGACAATTGTAGCTTTGTTATTTTACAACTTTTAATCTTGTTTTCGTAAAATATTAGAAATGTTTACATAAAACTTTATTATATTGCTTCTACTATTACAAGCACTTTTGAATCGTCAATTAACTCTTTCAGTAACTTAAAGTAACTGAACAATTCCAGTAATCTCAGTCCTACCGTATGCTGGCATCGGCTCGGAAGACCGTTCTGCTGAGAAGAGCCGAGAAAATCAACAGTTGCTTTTCCAAACAGACGAAATTCACCCATTTCTCTATATAACTTAAACTAGACCTACTAGAACTAATTATAGTTACATACAGTAAATTAATTTTGAATAATATTTAGTTTATAACTATAATAGTAGTACAATTGCGACAGCTTCTATAGTTTACTTTTAACGCGCACGTAACGTATGGCTAGAAATTTATTCTCGTTACATGACGTACATAACATATTTAAGAAATAATAAACATACATTTGGCAATATGTCGAGAGCGCGCTGTAGACTATTTGCCATTCAATAGTTTGAAATTGATTTTAATTTACAATTTAAACTAATGTTTCAAAATAGATTTACTTTTATAGAGATTGAAACATTATTTTAAAAGACTTGTTATGCTTATATATAATAAGATATTTATATGTGTCTATAAATACGGTGAACAGAAAAAACAAATAATAGGTAAAATAAAATGTGAAACATAAAAGAAACAATTGCTTAAATAATTACTTTTTAAGCAATTTAGTATAACTAATACAATACTAGTATTTTAATATATAACTAATATAGTATATACAGTAAATACTTTAGTTTTAAAAAAAACCTAAAAGATATAAGATATTCTTATTTTAAAGGATATTTGAATGACATGAGCTTATAATTTCAATACAATTCAATTTTAAAACAGTCTTTGTAAAATCTTTGCTTGCTACCTGTGACCACGGGCTATTGTAAAATGTTCAAAACGTCGTGTTTTCTATAATATATTTCGATTTCGAATATCAAAATATACGCGATTAATCCAGTTACAATAACTTCCTTTGAAATCAGTACTAATTGCCTATTAGAAATTCATATAAATCAATCTAAAGATTTTCCTATATGGGATATGAACCTACAACGCACACCAGTCAAGCCCCAAGAACATATTAAGAAGAGATTCAATGAGGCTATCGTGGCGCAGTTGTACATAGTCTGACAGCGAACGTGATTGGTTGTCGGTTTGATCCCGACTGATTATATGAAAATTAAATTTTATGTCACCGCTCTTGTAACACAAAGTGCGCCGTTGAGGTCCACCACTCAATATGCAAATGTCTCCAATTTGGAGTAAATTGGACAACGGAGTGTCTTGACACTAGTTTGTATCTGAATGCCCTGCTGTGCGAGGTAAAGTGTAAAGCTCAAAAAATATATTTAAACCATTTCTTGGCAATAGATATACCATAAACTTTACGAGATCCGTTTAATATCGTATACGCTCTTGCAAATTGAATACGAGAGCAATAAATCGTTTAATTTAAATGCTTTAGTTGAGTAAAAAATTGGGAGCTTAGTAATTTCCATCATAGTTGGTATATAAGCTGTGAAAAAATTTCATGGATTTTTTTTTTTTTAATTTATTCTATTTATAATGGAATGTATTATAATTACATATTTAGAAGTCTTGAAAACATATTATATGTGTTAAAAAAGGGCAATACAATGCAGTGCCAGTGGTTAGTGATCAATAGATAGCATGTAAATGTTATTTTAGAGTATGTATGGTTTTATTTCATTATAGCAGCTTCACGCTTTTTCCCGCATAATCAAAGACACCGCCAGGGTCATGGAAGATTGTAGTTCCCGTGGCCCTGGCCAGTGGCGGTGGAGGAGGAGAACCGTGAGGTTTTAGTGGGTAAACAGACGGCCCATATCTGCCGGTCCGGAGTCCCACATAACCGCGTCCGTCCCCAATCGGGCGGGTATCCTTAACGGATTTCCTCACGTTAAAAAAAAAAAAGAAGGGTAGTCAAAGACAACCTAGTGTCAAGACACTCAATTCTCTACTTTCCGATAATCGAAACATTGCGTGTTTAATAGTGGAAATCAACGCCGTATATTGAAATTATATTATATATTTAATCCAATCTTCTATATGCAATGGGCATGTATATCTTTTTCAAATATTCTCTAAGCAAAGGTTCGTTTTAGAGTGTAGTGCATTCAAATACAGATATCGCCCGTCCTATTTTCATCCTTTAAAAATAATAAAGCCTATAAGGCTTGTAGCACACCGGTCCCGTTACTTTGACGTAACAAAACGATTTACATACGCTCATAACTAGGGCAGTACACGTGTGCACACCGCTTTATAATCACACAAGCAAATTAATTTCAACTCTACCACCTTTCAATACGGTTGAAAATCAAAAGAAATCCTATTCAGTATAAATTTAAATATTTCAAGCTAAAACAAACTCTACTCCATTGTGATAAGTTTAATCGAAATTTTATACCGTCTCTGTAGTGAGGTAACGAAATATACGTTTTATTCCTTCGAAATAGAGTTCGAGAGGTTTGTGAGATACAAATTTAATTCTACAATCGTATTTTCAAGTTTCAAAGAAAACTCGACCTTATTATGACGGAATAGAGTCGTCCAAATTTGATTGAATAAGCAAATAAATGTAAGAAGAACATCTCAAAGAATGGCTTGTGTGTATGAATGGAGTCTTTTAATGCACATGTGAGGTGTTATCTGGACTGAATAATGTTGCGTATTAAAGATGGCTTTATATTGAATAGAGGAAATTTTTGTGTTTCTTTAGAAAGTACGTATGCGGTAGAGTTTGTATGCTATGATAATTTGTAATGAATGATTATATATTTATTACTTAAAAAAGAATTTAAAATTGGAAGGAAATTCTCTTATTTCAATGAACTTAGCTTTGGATGTATGCCTAGATGTCATTATTAAATTGTTATGAAAAAAAATCAATAATATATTTGATAATTGAAAAAAATATTGTTTATGAATCTATATCCAAATAATATTACTTTACTTTTAAACATCTCTTGAAGTTTATATACAGCAAAATACTAAAGTGCGGTAGTAAAAGTCATCACATCACACAAAAGCCAGTGTCTCTTTAACAAGTAGATATTAAAATATTTTATCACTAGATTCCACAGTCTATGCCAAGTTATACATTTAATGTAGATATATAACAAAATTAAAGTACAGAATCAAAGCGCGTCGTGTACTCTAAAGTAGCTGATATAAAAAAGCTTACTTAGTTATCACAAAACAAACAGACGGCTGATACAAATTTGAACTGAGCTTAAACGAAATGAGCAATAAGTCATCGTTTTAAGAAAAAAACTTTATGTTGGTCGAATTAAAAAAAATGTGTCAACTTTGTCCCGCTTTCGAACAAAGAAAGAATAAATCACGTCGCGACCAGCTAACCGTGGCCTGCCGCACCCCGCTCTACGCAAACGAAATATTCAAAATTCACGCACCACAAAGAATCCCAACAGCTCAACCTATAGTGGGAACAGAGCTATGTTCCACATCTGTTACACCATCATTTTTTGCGGCAAATTTATTATAAAACAAACAAAAAGTACCTTATGGTATTTAAAATAGAACTGTGTATAGCTAGGCTTATTTATATGAGGTTACAGCTAAGTTGGCCAAATGTATGTCTTTACTAGGTCTAATGTAACATTTTAAATTCTTTTGACTCCAATGCTTCTTCTACACTTGGCATATAATGATTTTTAATTCGATGTAAAATAACTTAATAGGCTTTGTTAGAAAATTGTAATTTACTAAGTTTGCGAATAACACTTTAAAAAAAAGCCTTTGTTAGTCTTAAGCCTTAAGCATGTGGAAAATTGTATAAAGAATATGATATAATCGTCTATATAGAAATTTATTGTGGTCAATTTGGTTTTTGGTTGGTTAATGTCTGGCTGTATTCGCCGCAGTTGTACTTACAACTCATTCTTGCTAAGGAAATGTGTATGTGGAAATATAATTTTGTTTCTTCGATGAAAATAGACAAAGCAAGACGTTAAGTTCTGTCACTAAACACGCAATGTGTCCAAAGTATTGGAAAGCCGAGAACAGAGCATATCATAAATATGAATACTCTTCATGACGAAAAGAAAAAATATATAAAACTCAGTTAATTTCGTAGTATTTTTTTGAACCCTACCAGTTTAAATCTTTCAAAACATAATTATTTATTTTTTAAACATTTTTAAAGTACTAATAACACAGTTAGGACATTCCAACGGTTGGACGGTTTCCAAGAGGCGCTGGTTCGAAACCTGCTGCGTTCAATTTTTTATACATTTTCTAAAAATATTTTTCAATAATTACTTCATTTACATAATATCTTAACATATAAATGGTCTCAAAATAATTTAAAGAACGATAGTTTATTTAAAGGGACCATCCTTGCGGTTGGATTGGTAGTGGGTTTAATTCCCGCTCGGGGAATGATTATATTTAATTATTTTCATTTCTCGTAGTAGTACAAGACATGGCAAAATGTGTGGAGAACTCTCCGCTTTTGAGTGGAAAGTGGAGTACGTAGTGTTTTGACAGTAGGTGCTCTCTGTCCCCTGCTATGCGGGAAAAAGCGTGAAACTATTTTTTTTTTAAGTTTATTTTTTAATGAATTCTATTGTAACTTCGGTTAAAATTAAGTCGACTAACTTCTTTGTGTATTCTATTACGTATGCAAGATGTGTTTTGGGTTTCTTTATTAGTATATAATGAGAGCATTACGACATGGAGTGTTGTAAGATTTTTATTTTTCTAAATTAAAAGAGTTAGATGACAGATCACTACGTCTATTTTTATTATCATTTGTATATAATGAGTGTAGGTTAGCGTACCGCACTGCCGCACTTTGTTTCACCATATAATATTTAAAATATTTATGTGAATTATGTACGGCCATAATGGACAATGGGACAACATCGGATTTAAACGTGATAATTGTAGATTTAATCCCTATAGGTAGATTATATTACTACTTTTGAGAGGCGGAACTCAACGCCGTATCCGCCGAATTCTGTGTCACTGCGCCACAATAGCCTCTTATTAATATAAAGGTTAATTGATAGATATATATATGCTGTCTATCTTTCTGTCTGTGACGTCATTACGGATGTACATAGGCTAATTTTTTCAGGAATTTCATTGTTATATGAAAATGTCGCCGAAAATACAATACAGGTATAGTTCACGCGGGTGAAGTCGCGAGCTGGCCTCTTGTATGTATATAATATAAACAGATGCATTTAGCTGTAACATAAATTATGCGCGTAATTCCTGTGGTTATATATAACTTTACGACACGAAAAGAACGAATAAAAATTGGCCTCATTCAAGAAAGAAATTCATTCATACATTCTAAACCATTCATTATGTGGAGAAAACAAAGCTCCATTTCAAAGCGGGCGGTCGGAAACACACATCAAAGCGGAACAAGAAAGTGCATGTTAATATTTTATATAAACGTCATAAAGGCGCAGTGGAAAGCCAGCAGTTTGCTAGAACGATGGTTATAAGTTCGATTTGTAATTTTTAAAAGTGGTCTTGTGTCAGCTACATGCTTTTTTTCTCGCAAGGAGAATCATTAGATACTCAGTGCTCTACTTTCCGAGACATTGCGTGTTGAGTAGCCTCACCCTGGTCCTCAACGCCGAATCGGCCAGACGCCGGTCAGCTTGGGGAAGCTGATATATATATATTTATCTTAAATTATTATTCTCACATTTACGACAGAAAAACCTTTTAGAAAACGTATAAAAATTTGAATGCAGCGAGACTCGAACTCGACGACTCTTGGAATCCGTGCAAGCAAGCAGTATGTAAATATTTAATAAATAGCATTCTCTTTTTTTAAATGATTGTTCGTAGTAACAATCTTTGGGTAGAAGAAATTTGTAAAAAATCTCTCTACAAAGATGCTAAAATAATGAAAATTTGTTGTAAGAAATGTATTTCGACGTAGCCGGATGTAGAACGCATGGCCTAGCGGTTTCCAAGAGGCGTGGGTTCGAGTCCCGTTGTGTTTAAATTTTATACGTTTTCTTAAAACGATTTTCATATATGGCTATGTGTTACGTAGATACAAACATAAGTATGTATGTATGTCACTTACACAGCATCTACCAAAACTATTCTTGTTTTATTATCAGCCTTATCAATGACCGCCATTTCATAAGCCATAGAACATCGAGATAATCCTAAAAATCCTATGTCATTTATGGTGCTGAAAGTTTACTCCTTATCGTTCTCAAACAGTGTGATAGGCGGAAATTACGACCGCCCTAGGGAGATTTTGAAATATAAATATAGATACAATGCCGCCATCTTAGCGATGGGACTCTATATTTTAAAGGCAATGGTTGTAAGTTCGATACCTACTTGAGGAAATGATTATGTATAAACGCGACGTTAAGTACCACTAATCAATATAAAATGTTTTAAAATTAGACGAACGACAGTTTCTTGGCACTGTCTACCTACTGCTGTACGGGAAAAAGGGTAAAACTGATTTTTTTTAAATGATTTAACACATTCATATCCCCAAAATGGGGATCGGACCCACAACCTTTGCGTTTACAGAATTCCTGTCACAGCGTCATAATAACCTAAACATAAATTTAATTTGTCTTGTGTCTCTAATTAATATATGCTATTAACTGACAGTTCAATGCTATACGCCAGGTAGTAATACACTATCATAACCGCTTAAATACGATACGTGCGTAGATAGGTATTCAATTATTCAAATGCTCTTACTGTGGATCCGTATCGATTGTCGATAGCAAGTGGGCATGACACATGTTACAATTGCTATCTGCAAACGACACTGTGGTGTAGTTGGTATTTTACTTAATGGTTACGAGTTCACATGCCACTTGAAGCATTTTTTACAGAATAGAATATACTTTATTCGACTCGAAAGAAAACTTATATACGAATATAAAATGTATACAAAGATATATTGTTTTAAGCGATCTTTCAGAGTCGATTTTAAATAAAATTCAGTTTTTTACTAACCACGAAGAAAGGGATCAGAATTATAAGACTGGTAAGTAAAAATAAAATTCCGAATTTTTGTTGAGATTAGAGAAGTAGAACTTAGTTTAGATTTAACTTATAACATACTAGCGACCCGCTGGTGGCTTTGCCTGCGTAAACTGCACGACTAAACTATTTCGTTCTTAGGCCCGCCCACGTTCTCACTTAAATCACAAACTTATTTAAATTTATAATTAAATGGTTGTAACTTTTTTATGACCCGATTAAAATGAAGTGAACGCTAAATGTTAAGGAAAGTTTCCCAAAATACAATAGTCAAAACTGCATTTAAATCAGTTAAGCCGTTTCTCAGATAAGCGAGCACAAGCGCACAGACAAACAGAAAAAAAAAATCATTGTTTTACAACCGTATTACATTGCTAAATGTACATACAACGATCCATTACATTTTTATTATATAAATATATATAGATATATACAGACTAATATAATATAGTTAAGTGTTAATTAAATTATTTACTTACATAGATTATTCCTCTAAAATATTTCCTTGGAATCTGCATTTTTCATCTGAAACAAAGAGAATGTACGATTAGTATATATTTTCTAACATTTTTAACACTAGATTTTGTAATGATAAATATTAATTCTAATGTATGTTGCATTATCAATTCAATGCAAAATCGGACTCTCTTATACAAGACACTAAGCTCTCTAAGAGTCTTATGAGCCTAAAGTTTTGAGTACAATTTTGTTAGAAAAAAATATGGAAATATGTCCATAGTGTGTTAAAAATAATATATTAAATAATCCAAATCTTCTGTTAAAAAGAAAATAACTTCTAAAGGAAAACCAATCTTATCCATCTCAACCTTCGTTCCAAAACTAATAACAAATTAAAGGTACCTATTAGCAACACAGTAGGTTTTAATAAGTCCTTTAGTGTGAAAAATTATCGGATTTTTCAAATGATTTATACCATTTTATATCCGTTACTCGAAATCAATCAATATTTAAAAAAACCAAGAAACATATATATGTACCTTTTATATAAATATATAATAAACAAAAATTGTTTTATAATTTTTTTCATTTCCTCCCTTGTCATTGCACCCCACAGTATCCTAAATGTTTAAATGTGCCTAGGTTCCCTGTGAAAGGGTTACTTAATAGTGATAAGGTCGCCTTTGCACGATGCCATTTTGTATGATTCTGTAACTTTTTATTTGTTTTCTTTTGTTATTCGCAATAAAGAATTTTATCTATCTATTTTATTGCAACGAACCAATGTCTTTATAATCAACTAAAATTGAAGAATAGACTAACTTTCCACTAGGTTATCTATGTGAACTATTAAACAAAAAAATAACTATTACTTATTAATTGCAAAAACACCATAAGATATATAATATACAAGTACATATATAAGCAAATCAAGTGTTTTGGTAGTGTCAAGGCATTTTATTCTTTGTTTTGCACCCAAATTCGAGCAAATATATGTCAAATATATGTCATAATACATGTCTAGGGGCGTAACGCAACACTGCCCTTTGTCGTAAAGAGGTGAAATTAAAGTTTTTTTAATATTTCCCCGACTGGTAATTACGTTTTCATATTACAACATATATATTACCATTGGTACTGAAATATCAAATAATCTCACAGATACAGAACAGAGCTGTAATGGAAAATCGGTGAGTAATCTGTACGATATTGATTCTATTAATGTCACGGATTCGTTATCGGATTTATAACTGCCACGCTTCTGTTAAATCTCAATTAAGTAACTATAATTAGTTAAAGGACGTTTGTAAATGCTGACTAAGACTGACGTGTCTCTATGGTTTTTATTCAAAAATTACAAAAGAGTTTTACTAGAGTAACTAGTTTTTTACTTAGTCGTGCTAAAACTAATGATTTTTATATCAATTAAATTTCAAAAATAAGATCTAAATTTGATGGTGGAAGAACTCACCACTATTTGTTTTTGTACGAATCGAAAATTAAAATGAAAAAATAAAACATTGTCATACAATTAGCATAATAGATGTATCATGTGACTTATAGCGTCTCTGATACCTATTGTTTTAAGAACTTTTCCTTATTTTTGTTAGCGTTTACTTTTTCGCTTAGCAGTAGTTAAAGAAAACCTGTCACACTTACCGCCAGACATCGAGACATTGCGTGTCAGTGGCAGAGCTCAACGCCGCACTTTGCCTTACCAAAGTGGAGATAGGAAAATAATCATCGCTCCTAGTGGGCATTGTACCCACGATCATTGAAATCACAGTTAGATGCTGTTACACGATGGCCTGACGATTGATGGATAACGATGTATAGTACAGACTAAACATCTGAATTCAAATATGGTAAAAGTTATTAATATAATTTTCAGCTTAACGCTTTTTTCCACGTAGTAGAGTTCCGTTCCGTAGAGTAGTGAAAGAAAACCTACTGTGAAGACTTCGTTCCCGTGAACTTTTCGCCCAAATTCAAGACATTGTGTGTTGAGTAGCGCAACTCAACGCCGCGCTCTGCTCTTACCAGAGCGGAGAAAAGTTAATAGTATTTGAAACCTTTAATTTACTAAATTTATACAAAAAATGCTTCAAACGAAAATCGAATTGCTACTGTAATACTAGCAATCTGCTAGAATATATTCTATTTTTGTATTACACCCTATGGTTACTTATTACGCAATACAAATGATAAGTCACCGTATGACGTGAATGTGAGTAATGGTAGCGAAAATAAACACAATTTAATCGTAAATATTGTTTATATAGACACGGGCCTTTTAATACTTAGATGAAATATTTTTTTATTAATTTTAGAACTTCACACTCTTTCATACAAGAAAGGTAGTAAAAGGGAACCTAGTGCCAAAATACTCCGCTCTGCACTGAAATAACAAGAGATAACATGGAATAACATTCTTAATTTAAAGAACTAAATAAAAACTGTTTAAAGTCATTATGGAGTATTTGGGATGTGACAGATCGGTTGTGGGATCGAATCCACTATAATCCACTCGTAGTGATCGCCGTCGTAATGAGCTATCATCTATCTGCTTTTGGCAGACAGACGATGCTCAGCCGAAATTGGTGGGCTAGAAAGCTGAAATTTTACATGTAAGTTCTTTAGGGAGTGTAAGAAAGCACTAGAAGAGAATTTTCCAAAATTCTTACGGTAATGGGACAAAATGAGATTATACGTTTCATAAAAACGAAGTAACAGGCTCAACTCGAACTCAACACGACTCGTAATTCGAATATATAAAACTCTTCCTATACTCAATAAGTGACTGCCAGACAACGAATAGCCAAATTATATTAGCGTATAACCAGCGTTACCAGAAGATGTGATTCTGAAAATACGGGTATTACTAAAGATAGAAATGGAATTAGTATGGCTAATGTAAATATTTCCACGCAAACAAAGTTGCGGGTAATAACTCGGTTCGATTAATTACAATGTAGTGAAACATAATGTGGCAATATTTGTAACCGCCCAGCCCATAATGTGTCTATAAAATTAAAAGTGGATAAATAAGTGAGTAGCTTATTTTCCAAGTCTATAAAATGCAAGGTATACGTAATTTATTGTCTGTTTTCAAATATTATCTAGACCGTTATACCGAATAGTATATTGTAAAAGAATAAGCAGCTTCACGCTGTTTCTCGCATTCTCGCTAACAGGGTAGCCAGAGAAAACCTAGTGTCAGGACACTGTTACCCACTGTCTGCTCGAAATTGAGAATATACATGTTGAGTAGCTGAACTCAACGCCACCCTTTCTCTTGCACCATAGCTATGAAATGAGAATAACAGTTTTAGAAAACGTATAAAAATTTGAACGCAGCGGGATTTAAACCCGCACCTCTTGGAAACTGCTACGTTTACAACTTATTTTTGTTGTTCGCATTTCTGTACAGAATTTTTCACAAACTTCTGCTGACTAATGATTATTCTACGAATAATCGTTGGGCAAGAGAGATGCAATATTTATAAAATATTTAATATTTTTATTAACATTTGTAAAGTTATATATTATAATACTACTAATTTTGTTGTTTTGTACGTTTTATTAAAATGTTTTACATTTTCCTAAGTGTGGGACTAACACATTAAAATGTTAAAATGAGAATAATTTTAATATCATTCCTTCAAGTGGGGATCGAACCCACAACCAATCGCGTTTGGAGTTCGACGTTGTCCCACTACGCCACTATGACCATATATTCTAGTATGGTAAATTTACACTTGTCGGTTTGAATTTCTTGGTTTTGATTTTCATGAAACATTTTGAATTTAAAATTTCAGTAATTTCTCATATAATATTTTCATGTTGGAGTCTAGTCATGAAATGTATGTTAAATGTTTATTATATATACGTCAGTGAACAAAACTATGAATGTTTGTAGAGCTAGAACTATTACTGTGCGAAAGAGAGGTCCATCAGTCACTTCCACCGGGGACGCCAATTTAGTCTATTAGCGTTCACAGTTAAGGCCAGTTTATACTGCATGACGTATGAATTTTTTTTTATCTAAAATATTGTGTTATATTATTTTGAATTTACTATTTATATGAGTGGTGCAAAGTGACAACGTGTGACTGTAAACTTGATGCTTGTGGGTTCGATTCCCATTTGGGGAATGATTATATTTATATTATTATTTACACTCTCGTGATAAGACAAACGAGTTGAATTATGCCGCCGAACACACAATGTTTTGGATTCGGTATAAAATAAAACGGAGTGTATTGACTCTAGGTTTTCTCTGACTACCCACCCTGCTATGCGGGAAAAAGCTTAAAGTTGAAAAAAAGAACAGAAAATAGTTGAGGCATGTCCTTAATAAATCGAGCCTAAATAACTCCTCAGTAAATAAAAAGATTGGATCACTTCAAAGGAATGTTTTAGACAAAGTTCAATATGCTGCTGCCCAAAAAGCCCAGGAGAGAAAGGTTTTCTGTTCATTCGCTCATATAAAAGTAGCATAATCTTTAAGACAAGAGCATGTGTCAAGTAAAGCCAAAACTGCAAGCTTGGGATTCTAAAGCAAAAAAACTGCTACAATAAGAAACTATAAAAGTTTACTGGTAAATATCTAATCTGAATCTCTTTGAGATTCTCTACTTTTTTAAGCCTTATTATTAATTAACATACATACAAACAAAATTCCTTTTGGTTGAAAGTGAATAATAGGATGAGTTTCAAGTCCTACTCCGATAAAGAAAGATATTGAGCATATACAATAATATAGCGTTAGATTTCATCATCTTGTGATGAAATTTATATGTAAATACGAAAATAATTGTCTGGGAACTACTTGTTCAGCTCTAGTAAAGATAAACGCGCTCTAAACTTCGCAATCATTTAACAAATCTCATTATATTATAGTATAAATAAAAGGATTATTTTTGTACGTATGAACGAACAAAAATATATAAAAATTTGAACGCAGACCGTAAACCGTCTAAGAGCTCTGACCGCTAAGTTTATATGTTTACTCAATATATTTTTCTATTTCCTAAGTGTGTGATTTTTGAGGGTGCAATTTAATTTATAACAAAGAAAGTGGAGAACGGAGTGTATCGATACTAGGTTCTCTCTGAGAACAAAAGCGTTAAAGCTATAAAAATATGAATATGATATATATATATATATAAAAAAAATTCAACATGTCTGTATATTGCATTATCGTTTAACATTGAAATCAGTTAACTATGATAACTGATGAGAAAAACGCACCGTTTAAATATTAGGTCGACGTTCATATTCATTATTTAACTACTATTACATTAGATGCTATTGGGATCGAGACGGTTGTAACTTGAAATATGAATACAAATACTTCGAAAAAAACCCTCGAATAAAACCCTTAAAGTCGAGGGTTCGGTTATTTTCTTTGATGTAAATGTACAAATTATAGAATATATCACGCTATGTCATTTATTTAATTTTTTTTACAGTTTGTCAGAGAAAACCTAGTCTCAAGACACTCTGTTCTTCACCTTTCGCATGAAATCGAGACATTGAGTGTTCAGTGGTGGAACTTAATCATCGTTTTATCATCGGTACTTCAGCAGAGAAATGAAAATATTTGAAATATAATCATTCTCTCGAGTGGAAATCGAACTCACAACCAATCGCGCTTACAGTCAGACACTGTCCCACTGCACCACGTTGGCTTTTCATTTTCAAATTTAATAAATGCAAGAAAAAATTCTAATTTTATGAATTTCACTAGGTTTTTCTCCCCGTCGCCGTTCTTTGCAAAAAAAATGTCTACATATAATACAAATAAATCAATAAATTATTGCAATTTGTATTTTTTATCGCGAAGCTAAGCGAAATTCTAAATGATTTACTTCAACCCAACTTTATCCGAGAAATGGCTTTGTGTGTATTTCAAATTGTAATTTATAAAGCCATGAAATAAGCCATAAATAAATACTATCTTTTCAATATATTTAAAAAGTAAACCTGTCAAATTTAAATTGCGACCCCAAATATATCATTATTAACCTACTTTATATCATTAAAGCGTGATAAAGGAACGTGGCCTACAAACGTGACATTTCTGGGTAGAATGGTTTAAGCTGTCAAGACTCATCACATTATATTTAGATATTGGACTTCAAACTTTTTAGTAGACGCATCAAATTCACGTTTTTAAAATTCAAATTCAAATTTGTCTTTTTAAATTTCCAATATTGATTTTTAGTTTCAAATGATTCGTTGGCTTTAATTTGAAGATCAAAAAGTCAATTTGAAACTTAAAAGCTCGAATGAATTTGAATTTTCAAGGAATTCATTTTGAATGAAAACCAATCATCTGCTCTGATGACAAGACAAACCGTGGCGGCACTAGATTCTCTCACTACTCACAATAAAAGAATTTGAAAGAAGAACAATTTAAATTTGAATTAATTACGTATAAGAATGGATCTGAAGTACACAATCAATTCACAATTCGTTTAAGTATTGTCTATTATTAGAGCATGCGTCTGTTGTATTTTGTAAAAGTTCAATTTTCTTACAACCATTTCCCTCTTTCTAAACGCAAAGTGTGAAATATATGTACACAATACTAATGCACGTTAAAAACGCTAATTGGTCGCGATGACGTCACTCATTATCTAAATTATTACCTTTATGTGTTCTAATTATATATATTATGGCTATTTGAATAAATAATATTATAAAACGAAAACTATTTAATTTTTTTTATGGGTCATTTTTAGAATGAAATTTTGTTAGAATCCCGCTGCGTTCAAAATGTTAAAAAATATGATTATATTTAAATTATTTCCATTTCGCCGCTCTGGTACAAGCAAAGCGTGGCGTTGAGTTCCGCCACTCAACACGCAATGTCTCAATCTCGGGCGGAAAGTGGAGAACGGATTTTCTTGACACTAGGTTCTCTCTACCCTGCTATGCGCGAAACAGCGTGAAACTGGAACTAAGTGAAAGTTAGTTAAAATTAAATTTAACATATATTTATATGTTTAAAGTATTACTTTTGCTGATTTGTGGGTAGACAAATCTTGGCTCTTCAAAAGTCGAAACTCAAGGGAATTCTATCGATTCACTGTGCAAGTGCCCTTCGCGTTGTAGAGAGAGGAGCGCGGGGCAGTGCCTGGGACTTACGATACAAGCGTAGACTAAAAGAGCCTTTCTTCTATATAGTGTAGGCAAGGCAAGCGAGGGTTTGGATCACGTGACAGTAAGTGAACCACGCCGCCCACGAACCCGTGTAACACCAGCGGACCTACAGGCGCGGTGCCTGCCTCCAAGGCAATTTTTAAATGCGCTTTAACGCTCGCCTCTCTCCACTGCGGCTTCTCTGTCTATCTAACGTAGTAACAAGAAAATTTATGTATACTATAGTAAATTTCTATTAAATAATTCATTAAAAGCGATAACCTTGGTAATATAGAAAAAAAGTTGACCCGTCTATCTAAGATCATATGTACTTCCAACTGTTAATTAATATGTTATACGTTAATAATACCTCATTGAAATAATATATTGTACAATTGTTTTTTTTATCTATACATTACTCATGGTGTATGAAATATACCTATATCCATACTAATATTATAAATGCGAAAGTTACTCTCTATGTCTGTCTGTGACGTCATCACTGCCGAACCGCTAAACTGATTGTGATGGAATTTCATATAGAGATACTTCAGTATCTTAGTATACACTATATACTATAGCGGGATACCGCGAGAATTTCCCTAGTTTTAATATAAAAATATGTTATCTTTATTTTAAATAAGGTTTTATATTTTGTAATGAAACTGTTTTAGCGTATATGTTGGTATTCGATAATACATTTACAGCTCACAGGAAGATCAATCTACCCGTACCTGTACGGTCGTAACACGAACTACTGTCGTCACGAACGCGTCGGGTTTTCTAAAATGTATTTTATAATACCAAAAATATACGCGATTAATCTGGTTAAAAACGTTTCACTTTGAAATGTGTAAAAATGGCGTAAACCAAAGAACTTATTGACTTATGCGGACAGCAGAAAAGTAGCATAGTTCTTAAAAAAAATATGGAAATAATTAATATATTACGAATACATTGATAATTAAATTAATATAAGGTAGTCATAGAAGACCTAGTTTCAACATTTACACGTTCTTCAATTTCCGCCTGAATTCAAGACATTTGCGGCGGGCTTTCAATGTCGCGCTTTGTCTTGTTCACCAGAGCTGAGAAATAAAAATAATTAAACTATGATAATTTCTTTAAGTGGGAATCGAACCCACATTCAATACCGATTATATAAAATCAATACTAATAAATATATTATGCAATATTTCATACACCGACCCACTATAAGACATTTAGGTATAGTCATTATTTCTAACATCACCTACACTTTTCTACGTTCTTGCGTAAGATACGCAAGCGAATGCCAATGTTCTTAGAAATAATGTGGTTAGTCTCAGTTATAAAATGTTTGTTTTAAGTACAATTGTAACCGGATTTAGTTTATTTCATATTGTTGTTCTATTAAAATTAGAATATGTCAAACTTAAAACTCCTTATCGATCAAAATATATATATTTAATATTATATATTATAAGCTTTCCTCCGTTTGACGACTGATTCAAATTTACTGTCGTCACGGCAGGATATATTATAACTAAACTTAATTTGATTTGAAATTGAAAAAATGTAGTGGAAATTCAAAAAACGGAAATGAATGTACGAAATCAATTTTGTAATCTAAAAGAGACGGGAATTTGAATTAAAAAGAATGCTATGTCAAATAAGATTTTACTTGATTGTCAAAATAGGATGTTATTGAATGTTTTGCTCTGACTTGGAGAGACCTTCTCATGATAAAAATGGGCAAAGTGCACTTATTAAATAAAATTAATAAAACAAATAATATGGAATTCGAACCCGCTAACATCATTATAATAACATCATCGTGGTGCAATTGGAAAACGCGAGTGGTTGTGGGTTCGATCCCCACTCAGAATTTCTTCGCAATGGTGAAGAAGGCAAAGTGCGGCGTTTGTCCTTTTATGTATAACCCTTTTTTTTGTAGGATGTACGTTAAAATATTTCTCAATTCAACTCGACAATTAAATTAAAAAGAAGATGCTATAAATTTTCCTTTATTACAGCTTTTGAACTTATAACTTATATGCGTGTACAATCAAGCACTTATGCGGGCTCGATATAGGGGGCGTTATCAATTGATAATCATGACGCAAGAGTAGTATGACTGTCTTTTATTTCTAATGTAGGATATTTCAGAAATGGACCTTTTTTAATAATTCTATTTTTTTTGTACGGTAAATAAAGAAAACGTAGTGTCAGCTTTCTCCGCTTTAAAATCAAATAAATTATGTAAACATTTCTCAAATATTCTTAGAAAAATTGTGGGGGGTTTAACCTTACAACACATAACGTCTCTAAAACTGATACATATACAAAAACTTAAGTGCTTCAGTATAACTCGAAACTACAACTATCGAGTGTACATACTTCCCAATGATAGCGTCCTTTATAAATTACTAACAAATAAATATAAATTGTAAAATAGATTTTCGACGTTTCGAACACTTTACAGTAGTACTAGACAGGTGAATGCCACCTCAGTGTACCTGTGACCACGGACTACTGTAAAGTGTTAAAAATATCAGGTTTCTAGAATGTATTTTCGATTACCAATAATATACGCGATTAATTCGGTTAAAACTAGTATCATCTCAAAATGTGTAAAAATCGCAAAAACCAAAGATCAAATTTTATTTACCTATAAGTATAAGAGTTCGGACGGTAGAGGTGAACGTTATTGCGTATTTTAAATAGTACTCTTAATACACTTGGCTCGCAAGTCCCAGGCACTGTCCGACGCCCGCACGACGAAGTGATGGGATGCTAATGAGTTTCTTCTCTAGTAAAAAGTTCATCGTTTTCATAAGACTAATTAGGCCACGGCTATTTCCTCTCAAGTTTACACTTGGGTCGCAAGTCTAATGCACTTGGAGCAATCTCCTAGCTCGTCTTTCACGCAACTCGCATTACGATGGACACCCGAACGGTGAATCCATAGAACGCTGAGAAGTTTCCCATTTAGATTCCTTATTAAACAAAATTTGTTTTTAAAATACCTTAAACTATTTGTATCGAAATGAACTATATCCATCAAACGCCTCATATTGTATGCAATTAAAAGCACACGTGTACTGTAGTTATCAACACGGTACAGTATCACTTATCTTTATGTTATTACAATGGCAAATGTTAGGTACTAATAATAAATTACTTATAAAGGTGCTAATATAATTTTATATATAGGTATGTTATTGTAGAAGATGCAGTACGCGAAATTCGTGGTATGGTTGATATGGAAACTCTCATGACGCATTGTGTGTTTCTTTAAATGCTTTTATTGTCAAGCTGATAAATTATTTTCAATCTGTCAATCAATCAATGTAAGGAAACCTTGCGACGTTATTTTGACCCACTTTTTGTCGTCCAAATTGCCTAAAAAGTTACACAAGTGCCCGGATCCGATAACAGTAGGTATATGAACATGAACCTGATGTATTTTCCAGGAAGACTAGGATAATGGTAAAATTTTTTAATCATTATTTTAAGAGTGTTTCATTTAATTTCCTCTTTAAACTAATTTCTTATTATGTTTGCCTCAATGCAAGAGTTTTGCTGTGTGGTATTTTTACGATTACCACTATAAATTCACCAGTTTGTTCGTTCAATACGCATTTTCGGTCTTTAGATGTAACATACAGGTAAATACCTCACATATAATTTATTAAAAATTCTTATTACTAGACTTTTTCGCTTATCTCAACAAAACGAGAGAGATGTGTATAGACAAGGCTAATTCTATATATAGAACTAGTTCTATACTAATATATATAATAACATCTAGTTGTTGCTTGCAAATTCGCTTGCGTGAAGTATATAACGTTTGTTATGCTAGATATTTGTGCCCTTTTCCGTTAGAATATCAGAAAATCCTGTTTTTAATTTTTACTTCTTTCCCAAGGCATGAAAGCTGAAATTGTCCAACACACCCAATTTCAGCTTTCTAAGCCTCTAAAAGTATTTTTGGTTGTGCATTGTCTGTCTGTCACTTACTGAGTAACAAAAAATTGTTTGTAAATATATAATATAGTATAATGGTTTAAATAGAAAATTTTAAAAATATAAATTTAATATAAACTCATACAACGCTTATATCGATTTAATATGCATCATATTATAAAATGTCACGCGACGGCGAACGTGAAGGCTTTAGAAAGGATTTGGGAGCTAGATCACTATTAGATGTTGTATTAAATATCATAGATTGTAGGTCAAAGTCGAATGTTCTGAGTAAATTTTGCGACGAAAAAATTTAGTAAATTTACTAACTGGCGCCATCGCGGCGCAGTGAGACGGTGTGATGTAGATTTAGTATTTAAAAAAACGTATAAAGATTTGAGCGCAACGGGATTTGAACCCGCGCCTTTTAGCAATTATTAAAGTTTTGCAATTACCTGTGTGGATAACACCGAAACTCTTTTTTTTTATATTTAAATTATTCTTATTTCTTGCGGTTTTAAGTTTCAAAATGCCACAAAAAGTAGAGAACGCAATGTCTGGACACAAGGTTCTCTCTGACTACCCTACTACGGGAAAATCATATAAGGGATAAATTTGTATTACTTAGTCCATGGCAGCCTTTTTTTGTTTTACAAAACTTATAGGAACAATATAGTATTTGTGTATATATATATATATTTTCTTTAATAATATACATATATAAATATGTATAACACAAAAGGTGCAAAACGCAAGTATTTCAAATACATATTTTTAATATTTCTTTGTATATATGACGAAACCTAATAACTTGGATGTAATTAAATAGCGATAGAAGTGGATGCAAAGCGTTAGCGATATTATTCCAAATTTAACACAAGAGGATATGTGACGAAAAAAAAAAGCTTATTTTAATTCTCGTTTTATGCAAATATTTCTTTGAAATTTAAAATATCAGTAATAATATGAAAATATTGGCTAAAAACATTAACAACTGACAGTTGAATTCTCATAACTTTTTTGCATCTTTACGCTATTTTTCGCCTAGGAAATAGAGAGGAGAATGTCAAGACACTCCGTTCTTCATTTTCCTCTAGAAATCGAGACAGTGCGTGTCGAGTGATGGAACTCAACGCCTAGCTTACTTCTTAGGTACCAGAGCTGAGAACTGAAAATATATTTTAAATATCATCATTCCCCCGAATGGCAATCGAACCCACAGCGTCCTACTGCGCCACAATGGCGAAATTTTCAATTAATTCCATGATATACAGTTACAGAACACAAACCGTATATTTTAAAACACATACGTAACTCATATCTCTCGATTTATATCTCACAAAAAATACGTGCGATGAATAAAGATACAAAATCTTTTTTAAAAAAAAGTTGCTTTGACATTTTGTTCCAGGAATTAATCTTTTAAAATTTAGTCTCTAACTGGAACTTGAATTTTTCTACTACGAAGAAGGCAAGAAGCACTTTGTGATATCAACAAGTACTTTACGATTTACTACAAATATGATATATCACATTTGAAGTAAATAGTATCAAATATGATATATATGACCTCATTAAATGTTACTCAAAAAGCCATATATTTAAATAGCATTAGTCAACTATCATCTATTAACTGACATCCTGCCATACATTTTCAAATCAATTTCAAAGTTAATCTTAAAAAAAAAATTCTATAATTCGCCTTATTTCCAAAATAATCCAATATCACCACTTTCTCTTTCTATATATAGAATACAGCTTAATTATAATATATTATTTTTAACCATTCCCCATCCCATATACAGAAACACACATGGCAGATGTTCGGGGCATGCGCTGTGACTCATCATATGCGCACGCGCACGAAAGTGCTTAGTTTTTATAAGTAAAAGGTGCTAGCTGTATCGACAGATGATAACAATTTTAGATATAAGATATTGATGAAAAATTGTTAATTTAATTGAGTTTGTATTAATCTGATTGTATTGTGGCCGGGCCGCGTCTGGCTGTAAGCGTAATAGTCACTACCAATTGATTTTGGGGAAATCATTATATTTTTTTATTTTCCCACTTGTCTAGACTAAGTTCAGACCTGAGACTAGACCATTCCACACGGTATGTTACAATTTGAGGCGGAAAATAGATAACGGAGTACCTTGAAATTAGATTCTAATCTAACTAAGCTGTTATGCGGGAAAGGGCATAGCGGTGCTAAAAGTAATGATAATTCTAAAACTAAGAGCGGCATTGTGGACCGCCAGCTTACACGCATAGTCTTTGAAATAGATCGGAGTATCTGAACACTAAGCTCTCCCTGCCTATCCAGTTATAAATTTGAAATGAAATAATCACTTTCTGTAATACTTATACTGCATTTAGTGAAAGGTGGTTGCATCGCCAGATGATGATGACTTTAGATATATATATCTATTTACAATCTATTTACGTATGTACATTGTGATAAAATATATCTGTTTTTATATTATTATTTGTTTTAATTAGCTAAACAAATTACAATAAGAAATTGTGATTGATTAAACGACACAGTTGTAAATTTAAATAATTTCGAAATTTATTTAGTTAGGCTTTATTATATTTAAATTATTTTTTCTGCTCTGGTGACAAGACAAAGAGCGGCGTTGATTTCCGCCACTCAACACGCAATATCTTGGATTCGCGGAAAAGGGTGAACGGAGTGTTTTGACACTAGGCTGGTTCTCTCTGATCACCCTGCTATGCGGGAAAAAGCATGAAGCCCTGCTGGTACTCGAAGCTACAACAAACGTGTCCGCCAAATACAATCCACTGACATTTAACAAAATATTTCTTTAACTAGCTATTTAAAATATTCGGAAAAGTCGCGAAGGCTATTAAAATAACTGTTTTATCTATGCTTGTGCTATCGTATTTTATCGAGATGCAAACTCCTGTGAAGGCCTCGCCCACGTTTGTATACGACATAGTTTGTTCAATGTTTGTTAATTTCTTAATAGATTTTGTAATATGCCTTTATTTGAAGAATTGTCGTGGGTTCGAATCCCACTGCATTTTTTAAGCTTTTTTTTTAAATCTGATTCCGTCCCTTCATATGTAAAGTCTCATCTAGAACGAGTTAGGTTAAACGGTACGTAAGCGTTATTCAGTTTCATATCAATAATAGTTATTATGTTATAGACTAATTACCTCTGTAATAAAATACAGTTTTAAGTTACGAACAGAAAAGCTGATTATTTAGAAAATCAATGAATTTCTGTGAATGAAAAGTGTTATGCGCACACTTTTTAACGCAGCGGGATTCGAGGGGAACGCATGGCTTAGCGGTTAGAGTTGCGTTCAAATTATTATACGTTTTCTAAAAATATTTTTTCAATGAATTAATTTCGTTAGAAAATATTAGCTAAGTCATATATAAAACTATATTTTTTTATTCCAGCAAGCATTCCATTCAACTGAAAGCCTGCAGCCATTTTCCAAGTTGACGATTTATATTTCGCTAAAAGGGGAAATATTTCAAGTTTCTTATGAAGAATAATGAAGTATTCATTTGCACTTTGTTTAAAAGAGGTTTGAGCTACGGTTTTTCTTTATATTCTTTTATGTTTTTCTGTTTCGTGTATGTTTTTGTTTTTTTATAAATAAAGATATATTAACGTGGTTTAAATAATAAAAGACAAAATGCGGCGTTTAGCTCCGTCAGTTAACTGGTGAAAAGCAGTGAATGAAGTGTATTTAAAAAAATCACCCAACACTACTGTTCCGCGGCTACCAAAAACCGAGAACGGAGATTAAAATCAAAACATCTTACCTTATCTAATATTTTACTCACTATATCAATTAAAATTTGACTAATCTTTTAAATTATTCAACCTTTAAAAGATCCATAAATAGACTTAATTCTGAAGCGGATGTAGTTAATACATTAAAATAAAACTGAAGTTTGATTTGAAAATAACAATACAAATTTGGGTTTAATTAATATTCAGATCGCGATATATACGAGTACTTGTAACGTATTTTTTTACAAAATAGGTACCTAGTACTATTATTTCCAGGTCAGAACACTTACAAGAATCGTTTGTACATTCAAGAATAGAATTAACAATATTTACTGAGTCAAAATGTATTTGAGGCCATGGTGGCGCAGTGGGACAGTGACTGACTGTAAACGATTGGTTGGCTAAAAAAGAAGAATATATATATTTATATATATATTGAAACCAGTTTTCGCCCTAAACTTTGGTTACGTGGTCTTGATGACATATATAATTTACATTTATATTTGTAATAGCTCCGATTGAATTTCAGGATATCTTATCCCTTCCCAAAGTATACACACATCTTTCTAGAGGCAATAGTTTCTGTTAACGAAGAAGAAAAAAAAAGTTAAATTTAATTAGCAAAATCAGAATTATAAATATCAAAATGATATATAAATGAGACTATCATGGCGCAGTGTGACAGGGGCTGACTTTAAACGCGATGGTTCTAGTTTCGATTCCCACTCGGGACAATGATGATATTTAAGTTACTTTCATTTGTCCTCTCTGGTACCTAATACAAAGCCCAGCGTTGAGTCCACCACTCAACACGCAATATCTCGATTTCGGGCGGAAAGTGGAGAACGTAGTAACTTGACACTAGGTTCTCTCTCACTACCCTGCTGATATATATTTACTTATGTACTGCAACAACTTGTAACAAGAAGATAAAGAAATCTTCTCCTTACTTATTTCTTCCATACATTTTCTGCATTGCGTGAATTTCAAACTTTGAACCTACGCCCATCGTAACCTAAAATTATTTTGAATTACTTAAAAACACATAGATATAAAACATTAATATGTAAAATGAAATATAATACTTATTGTTATTATATAACCTTTATTACATAATAAAAATATCTTGATTATAGTATATGTATGTAAAGCTTAAGTAAATGTGTTATGCGAATCGTTTCATACATTTATTTAGTTTATTACTCATATAGTATGATTATTTCTCAAAAAAAATATTATGTAGATATATATAATAAATTTGAATTTCGGGCGGAATACGAAAATCAGAGTGATTTGACACTAAGTTCTCTGTGCCTACTCTGATATTCGAGAAACTTGATGCATTGAGCTGTCAAAATTTGTCAAAATAGTCGTCAATAGTTTTCATTAATGTACAAAATTATACTGTAGCTACCTAAAAGGTCATCTTTGCGCAGTGGCGTCTGACTACATACGTGATTTTTTATTTGTGGGTTCGATTCGAACTCGAAGGAATCTTTAAATATTTTCATTAAGTCAGAGAGAACCTAGTGACTGACAGCCATGTGGGAAAAAGTGTGAAGCTGCCACATATTGTACCTGATTAGTTTATGTCCGCAACTCCGTTCGCATACACTTTATGCCTCTTCGTACAAAGCAACGCTCTCGCAACTTCTTTAGTTTGACTGTAAAACGTAAAATGGAATAATCCTTAAGGAAATTACATAATACGTCCAGTAATTTCGTGTATTGTCTGTCAGTCACTCAGATGTTAAAAAGAGTACATTTTTTAGAACAAGCACAAAAAAAAGCTAAGCAATTCATATAACACAACATTACAACGTCACTGTGCCACCCACTAGCAACGGCGCCTGTTAGACGCATCCAGCAATTGCTCTATGTAGGTCGCCGCCCACAGTGTCCACCGACCACCGACCGACGACCCCCCGCGAACACCAAGACCGTATCACAAGTAGTAGAGCCAAACGTACGTAGAGGTCTAGTTAAACTGGCACATATGACCTCGATGCTCTTCTCTTTATTCAATATAAGGTTGAATTTAGCTGTTAATGTTAGATTTTTTGTATGTAATTAAATATATTTTGTCGTTTAGAATTTGTACGAAAATAGGAAAAAGAAATGTGTTATTCTGTGTTCCGCCCAGCATATTGTATTTACATGTATGGACAAAACTGGAAATAATATGTTCTATATTTTAAAGTTGTAACTATAGCAGTTTGAGGCTTCTAGAAATGAACAATGGCGCTGACAACTAAGCTGGAAGTAATAAATTCGAGGTTGTGTTGTGAATTTTTTAAATATTGTTTGTAATACTTATTAGACTTATTAATTGAATAATATATAAGATATTTTTTTAGTAATTACTGTAATTTTTGATAATATTGATCACCGATTTTTATTATTTTTCCTGTTTAACTACACAAAATTGTTTTAGGAGCAGGAACAGCGTCTGACTGTAATCGCGATTGGTTGGGGGTTTGATTCCCACTCTTGGAATGATTATAATAAAATTATTTTCATTTCTTCTGTCTGGTCAACAAGACAAAGCGCGGCGTTGAGTTCCGCCACTCGACACGCAGTGTCTCGAATTCGAAAGTGAAAAACGGATTTATTGTTAATTTTAAGTATTCATATACAATATGACAATATGAATCAGACTTGTACTTACATAATTAACTGTTTTAGGAATCTCTTTAAATCTAATTCAATAAATTGAAAATTATAATAAGTTTCTTGTTAATACATATATATTTATAAAATTCGTTTTATCAAATACAATCATTAAAAATCAAACTTCATGAAAATATGAGAGAATTAAAAAATGAACTCACTAATTACAATTTTTTATCTACAATACACTTTTCCGTATGACTGTATCGTGATACGTGCTTTAATAATAGCTGTGTCAATATAGAGCTATATAGGGGCCGTCATTTATTAATTAGTAGGGACTTTATAGAGCTCCTAAACTTTAAATATAAATATGAGTATTAAAGTTTTATGATGATTTTAACGTTTTAGCAAATTTTATTTAATTTAATTAAAAAAATAAGAAATATATTTTTATTTAGTAAATATTAGAAACAGAAAGAAGAAAGTTAAATAAATATATCATTTTTTTAAAGGATATTCATAAATTTGCCTTAATTATTCATATAATTTTCCATAGTTATTCCTGCATAGCAGGGAAGTCAAAAATAACATAGTGTCCAGACACTCCCATCTCCACTCTCCTCCCGAAATAGAGACAGCCTGTTGAGTGGCAGAACTCAACTTCATTAAACATTTTTATATATATATCTACGTATATTGTACAATAATACTAAAAACTGCACAATTTTATACAAACTTTACAATATTCTTTTGTCTTCCAATTGACGTTAAATCGTACACGGATGTTACGAGATTTTCCAAAATTATACTTTATATAGAAACAAAGAGTATTTTCCAAAATTTAAGGAATTTACATAAAAACTACACCGTTAATTCTAAAATTATTATTGCGCTAATAAGAAAATATCACAAGCTAATTTCTTAAAAACTATTTTCTTAGCAAACTACTAATAAAATCCGTAAAAAAAATATGCACTCACGCACAAACACAACACAAAAAAAACTTTATAACGAAAAACCGCAAAACACAATGCATCATAAAACTCAAAAAAAAAAACGAAACCCATAAAATTCTACAATCCCTACGTTTGCCCTAATAAATAAAAAAAAATTATCCCAAAAAAAAAACAAATAAAAGCACAGATTAAATACTTACTTTAAAACAGTATCTCCATTCATTTACACTTAACAGAGAAACCACTTTTTTATACATACTGCGTAATTTATAACTGGTAGAGACGCGACCGTACGGCGGACTCTATGCACGCTACTGATCTAATTCCAAATGTATGGTTGAAGTGACGTAATTCCGCCATCTTGCCCCTCCCTGCCCCACCTACAGTCGGTAAAATGCACTTATTAATTTCAGTACAGTATTAAAATAAGCTTTTCATTTTTCATAGATGGCTACGCGCTACGTACTTTTATATATACATATGTATACTCTTATATAGAGGTGCATGTATAAGAAACGTTGTAATCGAGTGCCGTAGAAAATTCGTTTATCTTAAAATCTTATAATTTTTTTGTTTTATGGCAATTTTTTATATTTAATCTGTTATTTCTCTTTTTCTTTTAACAGGGGTAGTCAGAAAGAACGGAGCGTCAAATGCTACAGTCCCTGCATACTTTTTTCGCCTCGTCCTCTGTCATCAACCTCTTCATACACGCCCTCGTGCTTTTTATGTGACCTTCCTCCAGTATTATCGATACCGTATTGTTGGTGTGTCTTCTCTTACCGCTCGCCTTTACTTTATATATATTTTTATTAATTTTAAATTATATTTTATTAATTTTAAATTATATTTTATTAATTTTAAATTATAAAAAATATCGATTAAATATTTATATAGATACGATTTAACTAACTCTTAAAGCTGGATTTAAATAAATTCATTCATATTATATATAGTACTTTTAAACTGTGACTCTTACTTAGTGTATAAAAGATTTTATAATTTGAAGTACCTTTTAGCTTTTAATTAAATTTCAAGACGTACATTCTAACATATTCCTGCATACTGGATCAAAGAAAAAAATATATAACTTTATAAGAGGTTATTTAACAGGAAAATTTAGTTTTCAACGGCATTCTATATGTTTATTATATCTATATATATATATTAAAAAAAACTTTTGTTAAGTTTTTTTTAATAATAAAATTATTTTCTATAAATAAATTTTTTTTTTTTTTTTTTTTTTTTTTTTTTTTTTTTTTTTTTTTTTTTTTTTTTTTTTTTTTTTTTTTTTTTTTTTTTTTTTTTTTTTTTTTTTTTTTTTTATATATATATATATATATATATATATATATATATATATAGAAAAGAATGCTTGCCCTCTTTACGTGTGAAATGTGTAAATAAAATCACTTCTCATGTTACTTTTTTTCCCTTGTCAATAATTATACTGAAGGCTAAGAGTATCTTTTAAACTTTTGACCTAATTTCAAGCTTTGCTAAGAATTTTCCGCTTTAATATTATTTCAAGTTAAGCGGACAAAAGAATATTTTAATAAGAGGTTTCTCTAAAAAGTTTTCGAATTTTTTTTAACGAATTATATTGTAGTGACATTTTTAACGTCATCGTGACGTGTGACGGTTAAGGCGGTGATTGTGGGTTCCATCTGTCACTAAATATGGAATATGATTGATTTTGGGCGGAAAGTGGAGAGAAAGTAGAGAGTGTCTTGACTTTTTACGCAATTTTTCAAATTCTGGCACACAACATTTTATTAATTTTGTCTAATGGTCGTATGCAACGTAAAAATAACATAATTTTTTTCGGCTTTTAGATGTTCTATATTGAGTGTACATGTAATATGATAATAATAAATAAAAAATAAAAAAAATGTCTTAATTATCCTATTTTTGAATAAAAAGCGTGGAACTAATACTCTAAAGTGACGCTATAGTGGCACACGATACGATGATTGTGGGTTCTAATTCTATACAATAATATATTTATAATTATTATTATTATATATATGTAACTTACAGGCTTCATTGTACAAAATGCGTTTTTGTATTCCGCTAGTACGGCAGAGAGTGGAGCACTCTCTATACATCTCGACAAATGTACTGACGTCTGGCATGTATTAATATATTTTCAAAGATACATGTTATATAATATTATTTTATAATTTCAAAGAGAGACTATTGTGTTACAGTAGGATGGCGATTAATTTTAATCGGTAACGATTGGTTGTGGGTTCAATTTTCAATTGGGGCAATGATTCGTTCGTTCGTTCGTTACAGCCTTTTGATGCCCACTGCTGGACATATGCCTACCCTAAGGATCACCATGACGATCGGTCCTGCGCTACCCGCATCCAACAGCATCCGGTGACCTTGACCAGATTGTCGATATACCTCATAGGGGGCCTGCCCACTGAGCATCATCCGGTTTGTTGTCGCCACTTGAGAATCTTACTGCCCTAACGGCCATCGGTTCTTCTAGCTATGTGTCCTGCCCACTGCCACTTCAGCTGGGCAATTCTTCGAACAATGTCGGTTACTTTTGAAATAATTATATTTAAACAATTTTAATTTCCCCGCTCCGGTATATCTAAGAAAAAGCACGGCGTTAAGTTCCGCCACTCAACACGCAATAGCTCGATTTCGGGCGCAAAGTGAATAATGTATGGTTTTAACAGTAAGTTTTATATAACATAGTGCTATGCGGGAAAATGCGTGGAGTGGCAACGAAAATGTAAGAAAATTTTGTAGAGAGAAAATATTATAAAATATATATTTTTTTCCTTTGTTTTAAAAACAAGTGTACCCTGTTAAAAAGTAGTAGGCAAAGCCAGTTGAAATTCACAGAGCTTTTCGTTTAAGAGCTATATGAAAATGGTCAAAAATTAATTGAATGACACATGTTAATTAACTTCGGTAAACTGAGAGCGTACTTTGACATTTATTGAAATTATTCATTTAAGCCCATGGCGTATATTCAATTGGTGTTCGTTTTGTAACGTCGAACTTTAAGTTTTAAGCACCTTATTGTATATTTGTTATAGCTATTGATACAAGCGAGGTCGTAGGTTCCAAAAAAAGCATCAAAAGCAAGCAAAAGTGTTTTTGCATCTATCTTCTTTAGACATTGATTACAAGCACACAAGCACTGAAACTGCACACAAGGATTTTCCCGTTCTGGTAATGTAAAGGACGGCGTTAAGTACCACCACTAAGCTCGTAATATCTTGATTTTGACAAAAAAGGGAGAACAGAACAGTGTCTTGACACTAGATTCTTTTTGTCTATCTTGCTATAGGAAAAAAGATGGAAACAGAATGTATTTATGTTAAATTGTTTTAAAATATATTACTTAACTTTTTTAAGGTACAAAGTATTTCCTTTATGTATATATATCTATCTATATATCTATATATTGTAGAATTAATATGACATCTCATTATACTATAGTAAATGGACTGAGCATTGTAATTTGAATGCCTCTTGCGTTCAACGATCCATACACTTCATATTACTCACAATGTCGGCTCTTGTGAGACGTGAAATTAAATTTAATAAATAATTTATACGCTGGCTTATTTAAGTTTACTATATTATAAATACTTAAATATATTTTCCTATACTGTATGATCAGTCTTTCTGTCCACCTTGCTATGTAGGATAAAGCGTGACACAATATATATATATATATATATATATATGTATATATATATATATATTTATATATATATATATATATATATATATATATATATATAGTACTAGAGACCCGCTCGCGGCTTTGCCTACAAAAACTGCGCCCGCCCTTCTACTCACTTACATCACAAACTTAAATTTATAATAATTTACCGATTGAAGTAAAATGAACACAAAATGTTAAAGAAAGTTTAAAAAAGAAATTATCAAAACTGCATTTAAATCGGTTGAGCCGCTTTTGAGATTAGCGAGCACAAACACAAACAAACCAAAAAAAATAAAAAATATGGGGTATGATTTTATTTAAACAATTTTCATTTCTCCTTGGTAATATCAAGCGCGGCTGGGTTCCGCCACACAATGACTTAAACACATGTGGCTTGACACTAGGTACTCTCTGAAAAAGAAATACGTATGTATGTATATAACCTAACCTCCATTGCGTCGTCGTCACTGCTAATATATCAAAAGCTTATCGTAAAGGAAAATTCTATACATTTAAGATATCGATGTATTAAATTATTTATAGCTCAGTTGATTGACCGTACGTTGGATATTAAGGTTTCTTATTTTCTCATTAGTTGTAACTTCTGATATGTGGTTTTGGGCAGAAATCCCAATATCCTAAGAAGATGTTTTTACTAGTATTTTTTTCAAAAAAAATTATGTCATAACGTCGTAATAGCATAGAGAGTGTGCTGTGTGATGTTATACGTATATAAAATTCTAAAAGAAGCAGATATGAATGTTGCTTGCTACCTTCAAAAAATGCATACGTGTACAAAAATATAAATTGATACTTTTTTAAGCAAACGAATATTATGAGGCCCTCGTGGCGCAGTGGGACAGTAAACGCGAAAGAAAGCGCGATTGGACGTGGGTTTGATCCTTGATCATGTTCAAATTATTTTCTTTGCTCTTCTCTTGCAAGACATATTGCGGCGTTGAATTCCACCAATCAACATGCAATGCCTCGATTCGGGCGTAAAATGGAACACAGTTTGACTCTATATTAGGTTTTTTCTGACCGCCCTGCTATTCGGAAGAATAGCGTGATAAACCTTTTTATTCAAGCCAAGGGTCATAAAGTAAATAAAATAGCGGGCAACAACTTATATTACCTACTATATATTATACGAGTTGTCACCCACAACTTCATTTACGTACATATTTATGGTCCTTATCATATATCTTTCACATAATATTCTGTAGTAACGACTGTTAAATAAAAAAAAACACGTGTTGAACTGTTTCCGGGGGCATTCGATCCCGGGAACTCGAGATTTGGCAGGTCCCCAGTGATTATCCAGTCTCTATCAGGACTTTTGGGATTAAATTTGATTAATCTCGGGTTTTATAGGAAATGATAAAAACAAATACAACAAACAAATATTTGCTGTCATCGATATACAAATATGAGGCCATCTTGGCACAGTGACAGTGAAGGACATGTTGTGGATTCGATCCCCACTCGGAGAAATGATGATATTTAAATTATTTTCATTTCTCCCCTCTGGTGATAATACAAAGCGCGGTGGTTAGTTCCGCCGCTCAGCACTCAATGTCCCGAATTCGGGTGGACAGTAGAGAATGGAGTGTCTTGACACTAGGTTTCTGACTACCCAGATATACGGTAAAAATAGTAAAACTGTAAAAAAATATTGCAAGAAAGAAATATTTATAATCGCGAGATTTCAATATGTTTTGTAACAAATCTGATCATAATTAGAACTGACCTCTGAACCCATAATAATAATACAAGAAGCTATACAAAAAAGTAAAAAAATAACAGATGATATATTCAAATGCAGCATTTAAAGTACCTTTAGTTGTAATTATTTGTGTAACACATATCTTACATATATCATGGTGGGCAGTGAGGACTTGGGTTTAATATGTTCTCTATTGCAAGAAGTTATGTCTGGTTGCATTTTTATATCTAAAGTTTCAACAGAAGCAGTTGTTTTTTATGCAAAATTAAGTTTTATTTTAGTAAATATTATGTTTATATGATGATTTTAAAAATATTCTTTTTTTTTGTTGCAAAAAATAATTAAAACAGTTAATTAATATAATAAACTCTATTATTGTTACTGTACTATAATCCCGGGAACGTCCCATTATTCCGGGATCCTGGGTAACTAATCCTGAAATCCCGGGATTAGAAGAAAGAGACAGGATCACTTGTTCTACGGACCGCAACACTCTGCAAGGAATCTACATATCGAATGTCAGCTTTCTACGTCCAGTAGCTTAGACTGGGCGTTGTCTGTCAGTCACTCAGCAGCGAAAGAGTTTTATATATACATATATAGATAATGGGTAAAAGAATAAATTCTAACGGAAGACGGTAACGATGTACGGTAAGAATAATGAGGATCCGGAACTACAGTTGACTACGAAGCTTTATATTACTATCTGTGAAATGTCGAGCCAAAAATATCCTCCAGATTTTTAAAAGAAAAATATGCTTTTACAAATTACTAAAATTTTTACTATAAAAGGTTTTCTGTACATGTCATTGTGTGGATAATATTTTGTTGATTTAGATTTATAATAGATATGATTTAATCATTTATAAGATGTTCTATAGAAATTTAAATATTTAAGAGAAACTTGACGCCATCTAGGCACAGTGACACGTGATTATTTTGGGGCAGATTCCCACTCGGAGAATATATTATATTTAAATTGTTTTCATTTGTATATTGAATTATGAAATATTTAGAAATCTCATAACTGGGTGACTGATGGAGGTTGGAATGTCTTAGAAAAGGGATGTCTGTACCTATTTTTGCCAGTAATGTACCAAAAACGCGTGAAACAAAAAAATATATATACAAATGCCGCAGTGACGCAATTAAGCCATAAATTGCTGAACTGCTATTCTATTTAAAGGTACGGACGTCTTTCCCTTGTATAATTAGAAGTTACAAAATCTAAAACAACACAAGAAGTTGCACCAAATAAGGTTGTAAATTTTCTTACATTATATAGATACAAAGATCTAGATACAGATATAACGGTGAAGCTAATAAAAGGATGTTAAAATAAGAAAAAAAACAGTCGCCAACAGATAAAGTATAGAAATGATCAAAAAGAAAAGAGAAATTAGAGAGAAAGAAAAGAGAGAAAATCGCTTTTTTATACCACCATATGTACTACCCAATAAAATCATTGAACTTACCTAATTCAAGATATCTTAGATTTGAACCCACAAACGTCACATACCAATTCATATTACAAAAACCCTATACACAACCAAATTTATATAATATTATATTTTATTATGAATAAAAGCATTTAATCAAGTAAATAAGTTCACTGAATTAGTCGAGACAGACGGACGGAAGAAAATAACTGCGCTCGGAAGACGTAATGAGGATGCGGATATGCCGCTGAAGGAGGGTGGCCACGCGATTACGTTTGTGAAAATTTAAATATTTGAATACATAATACTTGTCTTACGCTTACTTTTTTCATGGTATTTGAATGAATTTATAGGAGTTGATTCAAATTCAAAATATACTTTGTCCCGCGTAGCAGTCTCTGACTACCCAGTACCTAGTATCAAGACACCCTGTTCTCCACTGAATTCGTGAAATTGTGTGTTAAGTGCCAGAACTCAATTTCATGCTTTGCCTTGTGAAAAATTATTAAATTATGATCATTCCTCCGAGTGGGTATCAAACCCACAACCAATGGCGATTACAGTAAGACGTTGCTACACTACGCCACGATGGCCTCAAAATGTTCAGATAGAAATTATATCCGTGTTTGATTAGGAAGATATTTTAAGATGGTATTGTACTACTATAATATTATAAAAACGAAAGTTACTCTATCTGTCTGTATGTGAAGTTTTCACGGCCTGCTGCTGAACCAATTGTGATGATATTTTATATAAAGATACTTAAGGGTCATGGGATAAACATAGGCTACTTTTTGAATTTTTTTCAAGTAATTTTATTACGAAATTATCGCCGAAAATACGAAACAGCTATTCACGCGGGCGAAGCCAGGAGCAGGTTTAGTTAAACCATATATTATATTTCAATAAATTATTTTATTAACAACTTTTTAAGATTATCTGTGCTGCATATATAAGTCGAGCCTGTACACGAAAATAAAAAAATAGTTATAAATATATATAATATAACATTTTTTTTTAACATAAAGTCTATAAGAGAGATTTCGCTCTTTTTTTGGTATCTACATATACACATACAAATAGAGCTCAGACAATAATATTAATAATGTTTCCCATAGAGTATGGACACCCTAACAGGAGATCACGTATTACTAGATCTCTATTTCAACGAAGGTAATTTTAAAGTAAAATGAACTTGACTTCAAATTCCTTTCTCTTCAATCGATTTTAAGTGTATTTTATGAATATATGGAATTGAATAATGAGCAATGAGTTTGGTATTAAATCGAGGTTATTAATTTTTAAAAGCTAACTTCTTATAGAAAATATTAGAACGAAGACTAAAAATACCAATTAAATATTGAACTTAACTTTATTGTTTTAACTTGGAAAATATATATTTATTACCTATTTATAAATATATAATACCTATTTATTTATCATGTGAATAAATTCTGTTGTATCGAAATCTAGATACGTATATATTTCCTATTTCCTTATGTTTTACATATATTTAGATACTAGCTGTTGCCGGTTTTGTAGAATAGGTTTTAAAATAATGTATCCACGTCATTTAAAATATCAGGTACCTACTATTTAGGATCATACTGACTGACTGACAAATTTTTAGTCAGCAGCCAAAAAACTAAGTTTCATATTTCTAAGTTTAAAAATGATGTAGTTCCATTGAACATTTTAACAACTATTTCGCCCTCTAGTGGGTATTTTACTACCGCTGATATAGATGATATAGAAAATAAGTAAATATCTATACACAAAATAATATTTTACGGTTTTACACACACTTAGGAAATTGAAACATATTTTTAGAAAACTTTAGCATTTCTGTAACCTCTAACATCCAATATATGTTTTATGTATTAAGCATATAAGAAGAAGACGTAGAACGCATGGCTTAGCGTCAGAGCGGACGGTGTTCAAAAGGCGCGGGCTTGGATCCACTGCGTTCAAATTATTTATGGTTTTATAAAAGAAAAAATTCGTGTTTTTAAAATAAAAATGACTGTTTTTTATACGAACTTCCAACCTGCTTTTCACTCCGGGGGTTGAATTTCTAAAAAGTGAATATCTTATGAAAGTCCCATCATACATCAATATAGAAATTTGATTATTAACACGTATCAATATTTAGTAGTTTTGACGCGATAGTCGAATAAGAAAACAACTTTGCTTTGTATATATATACATATATATATATATCAAATATCACATCAGTTGTAGCCTTCGACTGAGACCCACGAATTTGTCACGTAAACGATCACACCAGGCTCAAATAAAATATATAAAACCCTTATATCACTTATTAATACGTTAAAGAAAAAGTTGCAACCACTTTTACGAAAATTATGCAGATGTGGGAGTAAAAAATTCGCCGTACATATTATAGTTGAAATAGGGAAATGCAGAAAGTCAATATTTCTTATAATAATTCATTAGTAATATAGTAGACTATGTCTATAAAATACACTTTTGTATAAAGTGACATATACGATACTAAGGCAACGCGTATTTTCCACGGCAAAGGATTCTCTTCAGAATATATTTTTCTTAATTTTTAACTATTACTTGAAATATTACATAAAATTTGTTTTTTAACATATATTTATATACAAAATATTATGTGAAATTCTCCAATGTTAGAGTGTAGTTGTTAGCGCTTTACTTACGTAAAGTTGAATGCAGAACTACTAATGAGGCGTTTTAAGAACCTAGTATGTTGAAACATTGTCTTGTGCCAACATTTTCATATGTAATATAGGCAAGGAAACAATAATTGTCCTTTTTTTGCAGCTTCACGCTTTTTCGCGCTTATTGGTGCATAGAAAACAGACATTTGGCAAGTATGCTTCTTGAGAAGAAATCCCGCAATTTCTACGTAAATGGTACAACAAGGAATTGGTAGTTTTAATTACGTTATGAAAGCATCAAAATTCTGCCTGTTTCATAATTCGCCACATTTCTAATTGTATGAAATTAACTAAAGATGTTTGGAAAACTAATCTGATATATAATATAAACCATAAAAAAAATATTTTAATTGACGATTTCATTATTTCTAATTTAATGAAATTATTAGAAATATTTAAATTTCATTACAAAAAATTAAAGAGAATCTAATGTTCCACTTTCCACCTTAGATTGAGACATTGCGTGTTGAGTGACGGAACTCAACGCAGCGATCTGTGTTACTAGAACGGAGAAATTAAAATAATCATTCCCCAACTGGTAATCGAACCCACGACCATAATCTTTACAATCAGACGTTATACCAGTGCTTTATATTAATACTGAATACACAAAATTCTTATCAATTGATAAGCAAAATAATATAAGATATATACAAATCAAAGTAAAAATTCGCCAAATAAATCTCTGTGACGCTAAACAGGTATAGTTTGTCAGTATAGAACATTTTACAGCAAACTTTATTGCATAGTACCGATGAGCGTTTCAGAATGGTTTTCCCGGAATGTTTAAAAAAAACTTTGACTACCCTCGAGGCGACGACCTCGTAAAATACGTTTTGGATTGCCACCAACCTTAGTGGAGATAAATGTGTAGAGGCGGCACTGCTTTAAAACATTTAGACATCGGCCGTAACTTTACGCCGCTGTAACTTAATTTTCTCTAAGTTTAATATTTATGAATTTGATATGTCATTTTGTTTCAACAGAATTCAATATTTCATATTCAACTCAGACTCGTTCTGTTTCCTCATAAGGCAAGAATTTTTTTTAACATTTTTTTTAAAGTGTTATTCGTTCACTTGAAAAATATATATTTAGAACGGTTTTCAAGAGGCGCGGATTCAAATCCCACTGTGTTCAAATTTTTATACGTTTTCTAAATATGTCTTTAACGCAAGATATGTTTAAACATTAAAAAAAAATAAACAAACTCTTATTTAATTCTTAACGAATCCGCACCTCACACTTGTTTATTAGATAGAGAAAAAATTGAATGACTGTGTGCTAAGTGAACAGTGGTTCCACTGCCACTGACAGAATTATTTTCAAAAATAATTAAACACTTTACGCTTTCTTACTCACGCATCACTTGTCAAGATAGCCCATCCTTCGCTTCTCCCTGAAATTTGTAACACTGCGTGTTGAGTGGCGGAACTCAACGCACTTTGTCTTAATTAAAATATAATATTCCTCGTAAAACCAATAATTCTAATCAAAAACATCCTAACTACGACATAACGAAATATTTTGCCTTATAAGTAAAAAGGCTTGTGTAATCGTGGCGCAATGAATAATAAAATGCTCCACTGTGGTAAGATAAAATGCGACGTTGAATTTCGCCACTAAATAAATAAGTGTCTTGACACTAGGTTCTCTAACTATCCTGATATTCAGGAAAAAGCGTAAAGCTGAAAAAAGAAGTAAACAGCGTTATGAACAACTCAATACTAAAATATATACATACATATATATATATATTAAAGCTTCACGCTTTTTCCCGCATAGCATGGTAGTCAGAGAGACCGTAGTGTCAAAGACACTCTGTTTTCCACTTTCCGCTTGAAATCGAAACATCGTGTTATGAGAGATGAAACTTAATGCAGCGCTTTGTCTAAGGTTTCAGGGCGGAGAAATATCAATCCCGCGATTAGGTGGGAATCGAACCCTTAACCAATCGCGGTTAAAGTCAGACGATGTCAAACTGCCACGATGGCCTATGTTACCCACGGTGTAATATACACACACACACAAAAAGTCATATCGCCATTATTTCTAAACAATACATAGCTCTATGTCAAAAATCCGCTCTACTGAAATAGTGCAGAGAGCGAATAGCTCAGAAAGCACTTAAATCTTTGCCTATTCGTATGTGAATATTAGTACCGCAGAATCACAATGGACACGTTGACAAAATAAAATTTAATAAATATTCATGAACTTATGAAAAGAATTAAATTGCAGTGGCACTGTGGTTTAATTAGAAAGGGCACAATGGTGTTGAGCTCGATATCCGTTCGGGAAATTATTTTTACTATTTGTGCAATATGTAAGGGTTTTACAAATTCTATTAGATAACACGCTGCGTTAGACTCTACTGATTAACACGTCAAATTAGAGTAAAAAAATTAAGAATAGAGTGAAATGACTTGTATATATAAGATATAATTTAAAGTAAAAGGCAAACTACCTTAATATATTTATTTATAATTTAATTTTCGAACTCTACAAGTGTACTTAAAAAATATCTTCTTAACAAATGATATCGATTTTTCTTACCAAAAAAAAAGGCGTATGTGATGCTTCGGTTGATTTTTAATGCATACTGTTTTTGAATAGCAATATATTTTATCTAAATATTAAGTTGTATAGCTCAATATTAAATTATAAGGAGAGTTTATGATCTAAATAAAGTAGGCTAGAGTTCTTTACTGTATCTCCGTAAAGACCGCTGGTTTTCATAGACATGGACAATCAAGGTTTAAAATTCTTCTACAGTATTCCAAACTATTTATAATCCTTAAGCTTTTTAATCGCTTTTAAAAGACATTAATATAAAAGATTGTCTATTTAATAAAAACTTACAAAAATAAACCAAAGCTATATATCAATTTCACCCAAAATATTTTATTTCCTGATATCTTTAAAGGGAAATTTATCATATCGATGCACTCAAGCGAACGATGCATTCATTAGCGGATTTTATTTTATCTTCAGTCAGAATAATTTACGGGCGATCGCTCTCTAAAACAATTAAAAATTTACTTTTCAATATTTCAAAATAGGTGATAAATGTGTCTTTGAATTAGTTTAGTACGGACTCAAGTTATAAACTGATATGTTATGGTTTTTTTTTTCAGTTTTTATCCGTTTTTTTCTACAATGCGATGGGTACCAGCTCGGTGAATCTATGGAACACTTCGGAATTTCTTCTCTAAAGAGCATAATTGCTCGAGTCACCGGCAGCAATACTCCTTTCTACATCCATATCGTATCTCTTTTCTCTACTAAACATACTTCAAAGATATACCACTTCATTAATTTGTTCTAATATCCATTTACCCTGTACTTACATCTAAGTTATATATTTTAAAATCGCTACATTCTATAACTTGTACCCCTATGGGAGAGCTGCTATAAAACGCGCATGTAAATGGCAGATGTGCGCAAGTAAAGATTACTTCCATGACGTGTGACGCACACATATCATATGCATTGAGGATCAAGAATTGATTATTTATTATATATTTTTTTAATGAAAATGAAGAAACAAATAAAAAAATACGTTTATATTATATTTAAATTTATTTATACAAATAAATAAATTTGAAGTCTCTGTTTGTAACATTGAAATAACCTATTTTAACTTAATGCGTATGTATGTATACATGGTACATATACCAATATCGGGAAAATATTAAGATAAGAGCACAAAGACAATGCACAGCTTTGAGTTCCGTAAACACGTTGGTCAACAATTTGGCAGAAACGTGGTGAACGGAAAGCTTTGACACTAGGTTCCGTGTGCCCAAAAAGGAGTGATTTCTTTTTTTATTTATATTTTTTCATTGTTAAAAGAAGACAAATGTCGCATTAGATTCAGAAAAACCGCTCACAAATGTTTTTAAAATGATCAACTTTAATATTACGCGTATTAAAAAATATAAAAAATAAGAAAATTTCAAGCATGTTCAAAATAGGAAAAAAGACAGAATTTCAAAAGCCAAATTAATGAGTTTTATTTAAATATTTATACATTAGACAAAAAATATTAACTTTTACTGTAGAAAAGCAGAAGAACTCATTCAATTTGTAAGTACAATGCAATTTCTATACTAGATTCACAATTAAATCTATTAATCTTAAAACACTTTCACTAGCGTTTTACTTAAAATAACCTATCAATTCCTGTGAAGAAATAAATGAGTGCAATTAAGAATGAAAGAAAGTGCTTTAAGTTTCGTGCCGAGATAAAGAAACTAAAGCGTTTCTTTTAAATACGAGTTTAAGTCAATGAATGAACTAGACTTCAATTAAAGAGGTTCTTGCCTTTACAAATTACATCGGTTATATCTTCGTCCACGTGAACTATAGCTGTTGCGTATATTTATTGACCTTTTCGTTTAAAAATAAAAGTGGTGGAAAAAAATAAAAATATGGAAGAAAAACCCTTAAGTATCTCTATATAAGTGATTAGGCCGTGATGGCGTCACTCACAGATAGAGTTACTTTTGCATTTATAATAATAGTATCTAACCTTGTTTCGTAGTTTTGGACGAACTTGCCGAAGGTTATTTATTTATTTCACATTGTACTAGTATTTTTATTGTAGGGTTGGCGAAAGGAACCTTCTTCTTTTTTTTCGTAGCGTGAGGAAATCTGTTACGGATAGTCGCCCGATTGTGGACTTGGGCGGGTTTTGTGGAACTGCGGACTGGCAGATGTAGGCCGTCTATATACACACTAAAACCTAACCGTGCTCTCCTGCACTGCCACTATCCGAGGCCTTGAGAACTCCCCAGTCCATTGCATGAATCCCGGTGTCGAAGTTCTTTTTTTCTTTCTTAACACCAATATACAACAATGATTACCATCAATTTTAAATCACTTGAAATAATAGTCTAAATATTATTTCGACAAAATTTTTAGTATAAGATTTGAAATATTTAAAAGTTGACAAATTTTAAATCTTGACTTAAATAAATCATTTTTTGTAAAAATTACGAATCTGTAATAACGATATAAAAAGGACTATCCAGTTCGTGAAGTTAGAAGATTTTTAAAAGGAGAGAAAATGTAAGCCTTGCAAATCAATTTTTAAAAGCAGCTCTACGCTTTTTCCTGCATAGCAGGGTAGTCAGAGAGAATCGAGTGTCAAAAAACTCCGTCACTTTCCACACAACTTATATTTCTTCCTTCAAAATCGAGACATTCTGTGTTGAGTGGCATAACTCAAGTGAAGAAGGGTGAAGAAATTAAAATATTTTACATATAATAATATCCTCGAGTGGGAATCGAACCTATAACCAATCGCGTTTACAGACAGATCCTGATAAGATTGACTAAGCTGGCCACAATCACTATTATAACTGACCCATATAAATTTGTATAAATACGTCATTTTATATTAAAAAGCTCATTTTTGACCCCTGACCCTTAAATGTGAACACAATGCGAGCCTTAATAACGATTTAGGCGCAAATAAAACTTTGTTACGTGAATCACAAGAAAAGTTCCGAATTGAAGATAACGGGTCACTGAAGTCTTTTATGTATGTAGCTCGAGTCGTATCCGACTCGTTCCTAACTTCGAAGTTAGTAAAATGAATGTAACACAATATTTACTGGATATAAGTTATAAATATTTTTATATACTTGTCCATAATATTATTTTTCAATACATAGTATTTGAAATTTGCTACTATAGACAGCTAAAGTAAATAAATTATAACCAACAATTTTGTGAAATTTGGAAACACACTTGGGAATAAAATATATTTTTAAAAAACTTCGCGCCTCTTGGAAGCTGTCTAAGCGCTTTGACCGCTAAACCATACGTTGTATATCCAGCTGCGTCGAAATTATACGTTTCTTACAACTTATTTTTGTTGTTAGCACATCTTTTACAGCCTTTAGAGAGACTATTTTAATTTCAATTTTCACGACTTTTGTAATCTGTGCCCTTTTCTTCTCTTTTCGTTTGTAACTTTTTGTAACGCTTAGATGACGCTTAGGTGAGCACGCTCGGCCACATCAATGTCTTGCCAAAAAGTTTAATTTTCAAAAAGTTTCAATTCATATTTTTATAAGCGAAACAACTAAAGAGGCCATCGTGGTGCAGTGAGGCAGTGTCTGACTGTAAACACGATTGGTTGTGGGATCCATTTCCACTCGGGGTAAAGATTATAATTTAAAAATATTAAATTTCTCCGTTCTGTTACCTAAGAGTAAGCGCGGCGTTAAGTTCGGTAGAAAGTGGTGTTCTTTCGACTACCTTCTTTTGCCGAAAAGAGCCAAAGTGAAGCAAGAACAAAAAGAAACAACTATAATATTTATTAACGATATTCGGAACAATTCAACTAACTGGATGAATTATGCAAACAAGCTTTCATCAGATCTGCATTTTTGAACGTGAAAATTCACTTTAACCGTTTATTTAGTAAAACAAATACTTTTAAACTTGTTCGTTGTTTAATAGAATAAAACATAAAATAAGATTTTTGGTTGTCGCGATTTCTACACATTGTAAAATGAAACAATTTTAACCAATTAGTCCAGCATATTTGTCAATGTAAATGCATTTTTGAATACCAAAATATATGTGATTAATCCGGAGGATACTATATCATTTCAAAATGATGCCAAAGCTTATTTGATTTCGACTGTAAGACAATATCACTTATATTAGTGAGACAGAACAGTAATGTAGCTTACTATTTAATTTTTGTTAGTATTAATATATACATTAAAATTTATTAAAACTATAACAGTGTATAAGATATGCTTATCTGCAAGAAGCCCTTAGCAGTAAAAATCATATTAATATTAAATATACAATATAAGTAGAACAAAAACTCTTCAGTTATCCGGTAGAAATCCGGTCCCCAAACCTTCCATAATCTCCAATTTACGGTAGCCCTATAAGTATTTATAATGGAGACCTACAATTAATCTTGAGCTCGTTACGTAAAGACAAGGCAAATTACTAAAAGGTTAATTTATGTATATATTATTATTTACGGGCCATCGTTGCACATTGGGACAGCGTCTGATCGTAAATGTGATTGGTTGTAGGTTCGATTCCCACTCGGAAGAATATATATATTTAAATTATTTTGGTTTTCGCCCGTTTAGTTACACCACCCATTAAGCAATTGATTTCGGGCTGGAAGTGAAGGACGGATCTATATTTTAGGTTATCTCCGTTATTTGAAGAAAACTGTAATAGTAAAAAAATATGTTTCTTCTATATGTCCTATTAAACGATTATATTACCCAACTAATACTGACAACAACGAATAAGGATTGGAACTTAATATAGCATAATATAGGGCGTCATATAGGGCATTATCCAGGATTTTTATTTGTTATTTTATTAGCTGCTCAACAGGGTTAAGAGTTTGATTTTAGTTTAAAGAATATAGTATTTTATTCTTTTCTCCATTCTGATTACAATATATATGAATAATAAAAGGGTCTGGCAACGGTTTTGATTGGGTAAAAATGGGTATCCGTAATGTGGTGAAATCATACAGCCTCTAAATAGCGAGCAAGTGCATAAGGAACTAACTTATTACTTATGACTTTTTATACTTATTTCGTTGATAATAGCGCAATTTATTTAAAATAATAAATCAATAAAAAGACTTTTATTCCATTGTAGATTACAAGACAAAGTTAAATTCGATATAGAATTTTTGTTATGAAAGTTAAATGTAGCTTATTTCTTAATTTTTGTTAGTGTTACTATATACATTAACAGTTATTCAAACTATAATGCGTTTTGCTTATCTGCAAGAACCCCTCAGCAGCTGGGGCATTTTGAAATGTAAGGTCTGGTACCTATGACAAAGTAATGCAATGTTTTGAGTTAGGGTGGAAAATGAGAACGGAGTGTCTTGACACTAGGTCTTCTCTACCCTATACAGGAAACATTCGTGAAAATGAAAAAAATATATATATATTTAACATTTAGTATATACATGGTCTCTATAGTGTTCATGATTAACTCATTGACCATAGAAGGGGGGATAAATTATATTGTGAAAACACGTATAAAACTTTGAACGTAGCAGGACTCCCAACCCACGCCTCTTGAAAACCATCACATTGTAGGGATTTATACAAATTTCCAATACCCAAAGATTATTTCTAAGCCTAATCTTTAGATATAAGAAGATGCTTTCATTTAAATATTTTATATATATTTGATAACAAATGAGTTTTAAGAACCGTATGAGAATTTCAACGTAGCTTTATAACTATTGATAATCTGATAGTGGGTGACACTTAGAGAAAAACAAAGAGAACGGTCACTTTGCTCTCTTTTAATACTTGTAAAAAGTAGCGTTCTTTAAAAAAAGTTGGTCTAAGTCTCGACTCAACAAAATTATAAATGAGTAAAATAAATGAAAGATTTTTATCGCCCGTAAAAAGCTCTTTAAACAGCGCACTTCGCGCGCGATAAAGCCTTCATCATTTATTACTCTCTTATTGATTTTGCCGCACTTGTGCATTTTATAATGTTATAATCTGTATAAACTTTGCGTGGTTTTTTTTATTTATCGAATTTTCTGTTTTACTAAGAGACCTTGAGAGATTATAGTAGTATATCACCCTGCTTTCTTCTTATGTCATAAAATACGCATTACCTTAGCAACGTGTGTCACTTTGTACGAAAGTATTTGTCAACACACATAGTAAGTCGTGTAATATTTATTTATATAATGTGTTTTGCATACTTTATTATGTAAAATATTGGCTCCTCTTAACAACTTAAACTATGTCAATTTTTTTGTCCTGTATCCAATAACTTTTATTGAAATAGGCCGAAAGTTTTTTCATCTTCCTAGAAATAATCCCAGCAAGAGCCAGGGTCTGCCTTCAAACTTAAGCTCCTCCACTTTGTACGGTCTTCAACATTGTCAAAAGTCAGACTATTGGCCCTGATATACTGCTTCACGACATCCAGCCATCGCTTCCTAGGGTGGCCGGGAAGTCCAACTCCAGGGACAGATATATCAAGGCATGTTCTTCCGACCGTACTATCACAAATGATGCTCTTGAAACTTGAAACACGGATTCCAAACAGCGCTTGTCTGGGCATGGATATCGTGGTCGATACCTCCTGATTCGTGCAGAATGGACCCATGGTCCTGGATGGTGCTAGAGTCCTAATTATGTACTTGATCTTCGTCACATTTCGTTTAATACCGCCGGAGATGAAAACTGGTACTGAGTATACGCCGAGTCAGTATCTAGTACTACACTGAACAAGAACGGGCTAAGAATCGAGCCTCGGTGAACCCCTAAAGTAATCTCGTTAAGGGTTGTGTGTCTTAATACCGAAAGCTTTTTCATCACGTATTTATAATTATAACTAAATTAGGCCAATAGGTAATTCGGACAAATGAATGTTAACAATATAAAGTATATAAAAAGTATATGTTAATTACGAGAGGCCATTAAGACCATCGTGGTGCAATGTGACAGCGTCAATCACACAAAGCGTGGTATTGAGTTCCGCCATTTAACACACAATGTCTTGTCGCCATTTAACACAAAATGTCGGATTTGGGCGAAAGGTTGTGAAAGAAGCGTCTTGACACTACACTACACTATACTTTGAGCTCATTCTGCTATGCGGGAAAAAAACGTAAAGCTCAAAAAGAAATATTATTGTTAAACTAAACTAAAACTTGAAATTATAACATACGTGTATAAGATATGCATGTACCTTCTAGGTGCGCTTGTGTCATCGTTGACCACATCAACGCCTAGCATCAGGCTTGGTGTGGTAAAACGTAAGCAGATCCTATTTAAGAAAATATATAAGTAAACAGTTCATACATAGCTGAGTGCATGTCTCTTTGTTTTTTTTTATGTTATTAGGAAGCAAGGAAAGATGAGCTGACAGAAACCCGAAAATAAATAGGTTGTATAGTTAGAGACGTTTAGTGCGAAAACACTCCACTTCTCATTTTAAAGTAACGTGGCGTTAGGCGAAGTAACTTTGTACCACGCGCTTTCTAACAGATATAGAAAATATATCTATTTTAAGTACATACATTTAAGAATATCCATAAATAAGGATCGACGTCAAACTATTTTACAATAAAATTATCTATAGCATACTAAATTCCATAATATACAATATTAATTTAATAACAATTTAATTTTTTTGAGAATCAATTAGAACAAAATATCATAATTATTCTCTTATTAATAAAAATCATGACTTTGCCTTTTCATGTACTTAATTCTTTGAGTCTTCAAGACTCGACGCTCTGACGCCAGGTTAACGTAATTATGAGGCGCCTAAAGCCCTAAAACTGCTACCAAATTGCTATTACAAAGTGTTTTCAGACGAAATTTTCAGATTTTGTTTAGAAATTTTTCAATATCATAGTTATTGTTGAATTCAGTTATTTTAAAAGACATTTTATTCAAACGTACTATGTATGGATTAGGTTTTTGTTAGAAATTTACGAATTACAAAAAATATACTGTATTTTAGATTTGTAAGAATATATTTTTATTATTTTAATTACTTCTTTACTAATTAACATGGTTTAGAATCAATTATGGAACTTTATTATACGCACGTATACTCAGACCCTTACGTACGTTACTTCGATACGTTCACAAACCTTTTAAATCGAAAGTTCAAATTAAATTACAAATAACTTATTTAGCACTGAGCTCTGTATTCAAATCCTGCTAACTTCGTATTTTGTATGGATTTTCTTTAAAAAATACCTTTATTAAAGCTCAAATTGATACATACTTCAGGCGCTCTTGCAGTGCGGTGCCTGTCAATTAATTCTATGTTGATTGAGGATTGTCAAAAAGTCTTGATTGATTGACTTTAAGTGTACCATTAAGTGTATATATACAGTGTCGTTAAAACTAACGAAATGAAAAGCATAAACAATAAAATCGATATGTAAAAAATATTCCTAGTCAAGCTACTTGTCATGAAAAATCAAAGAATTTCTTTAAAATCATTACTTAAACTGTAAGAGCGTAAATCCATACAATTATATAGCTCTATAATTTTGCATCATAATAAAAGAAACTACTTTATTATAAACGAAGATGAATATTTGAAACCCCAAAAAATATGGGGGGACCGACATAACGGCTTAAAGAACTGCCATGACATCTTGTAGCTGCTGTTCAGGAACTTTAAGCTTCTTTCTTCGTTAGCATGACTGCATGTTTCAAGATACGAGGTGACTGATAAACAGGTACATACGACGATTATACAGACGACATAATTTCTAGAGGCCGATTACGTAGCTGATGGTTTGATGCCGTCAGAAAGATTACAGGATTACTGATATTTTAAGACAAGCAGCAGATAGGGGGGTATGAAAGTAGACCTCCTCCACTAGGATCTCCCAAAGCTGGTACTACCCTCAGAAATGAAGAACACGATAAAGAAGAAGAAGTGCCACGAAAGGGATGCCCACGGTGATAATCTGCCAGTATCTTTCTCGTAATTAAGGAGAGAGAGAAATTATAACTGACTTCTTGAACGAGCATTCGTACATCGAAAATTTAGTAAAACTGTAACACGCTACAAGTTGATTAACACGCAGTGTGTCGACTTTTTGTAGTATATGATGAAATTATTAGTATTATTGCATTATATGTGAGTGAAAATTCAAATGATACATTTAATAATTTAAAAACTGTGAATAAAATTTTCACATAAGCATGTAAGAAAATGACTCAACATCACTTATAAGCATAAATGAGACATTTTCTCTACGGTCTTCCGGGCCGATGGTAGCTTGTTGTAGGGCTGATGAATTTAGATTTTAAATAATTTTGAACAAAATTAACTTTATGTAGGATTATGCATGTAGTGCCACGTGCCCGATGTCCAGTGTCAATGGAGTCCGCCACTCAAGACGGAATGTCACGAGTTCAAGTAGAAAATGCAGAATAAACTGTCCCTTATAATTCTTATCTACCAAATTGGCAGAAACATAGTCAAAACGGAAAGGTTTTCGCTGCCTGCCTTACTACAAATGAGATAAGCGTCTCATTAAAATTATTTAATGTATTTTTCATCAAACGTTTGTGTGAAGATACCTTTCAGTGATCATTTATCACGATCCTGTCGATGCCTCCCTCCACCTAATCAGTGTATAACGAGTTTAATTGACACTTATACCATATTACATTACATTTGTGTCAAGTTGACTCATAATGGAGACGAAAAATACCTTTTATATTATATTCTTCAATAACAAAAGTGAAAATCTAGTGTAGTGCAGTGGGTGTCTCACTGTGCAAGCACTTGTAATAGGTTTGAACTCCACTAAGTTTATTTAAATTATTTTCATTTACCCGCATTACAGTGAAATCATAGGATATAGATATAGAATATTTTGGATTTCTCATATTACGTTTTCTCTGACCAAATGTGCTAAAACGTAAAACGTAGTAAGATAATAATTGTTTTTAACATTTTTAAAGTGTTATTCCCACACTACGGAAATTGAAAAAGACATATTTAGACAAGACATATCTTGAAGACCGTTCAAGTTGAACGGTCTTCAAGAGGCACGGGTTCAAATCCCGCTGCGTTCAAAATTTTTATACGTTTTCTAAATATGTCTTTTTCAACTTAATAATTTCTTAGAAAAATACAAAAATATTAAAACAACCATTATTTTATGTATTTTTAAAATATTTTTTACTTGATATATTAAAAGTATATGATATTCGAATTCAAAACTATTTAATGGTAATATGATATTAGCAAGTGCTATGTTTTTTAGCGTCACGCGTCCCTCTCTTACGGGGTAGTCAGAGCGAACTGTGACATTAAGCTCTTTTTACATTCAAGCCCAATTCCCGGTGTGGGGTTCTCATGCTTGTAACGTGACCATCCTCCAGTATAGTCGATACTGTTCTCGAAGGTCAACCGAGGTCCCCCCTCTCTTAACCTCACCTTTGCGTCATATTTTTTATTATAATTCTTTCTGATAGTGCATAGAGTACTGCCACTAAATATGACATAGTAATATCCACTAAGCACAATATCAGGACTTTTACACCAAAAAGCGTAACGTGTCCTAAAATCTACAAGTTCTACATGAAATATATTCTTCATATCAACGTTAAAATTTCATTTTCAACGCCAGTAGTTTTATGGGGTCGTAATATCAAAAATAATTAAAAGCAAGCGATTGCCGTGGGTTGGTCAGGGCGCGGCCTAATGTTCGCGAGACGTGTACACAACGTTGTATTACATGAGTAAAGTAAAACTTATACTAGACTATACACATTGGAATATTTTATTGTGACTCTTGGAAACCGTTCACTGACCGCTAAGCCATGTGTTATATATCCGGCTGTATCGGAATTCTTATACACTTATTACAACTTACTTTTAAGAGATGTAAAGAGATTTTTCCAAATTTCTGCTACCCTAAGATTATTCTACAATAAAGAATACTATTTTCTACGTTTTCTAAAAATGTTATACAATAAAGTGTGTGAATACTAATAACACTTTAAAAATATAAAAAAATTGCTTTAATAATTTTAAGTTCAATAACATACATTACAAATGATGATCTAAAAATTCGAAATATCAGCCAAAATATTATATATATAATAATAAATTTACAATTTTGTTTTCATTTGCAGGGTACTTAAAAAGACCTAGGGTCAAGACATTTCATTTAGCATATTTTACTTTAGTGAAACTCAACGCCACGCTTCGTCTTAGGTACTAGAGCGAACAAATATTTAAAATTTAAATCATATTTTAATTTTTCCACTTACACCGGTTAACAGTTAGACGCTGTCCATTGCGCTAGGGTAGCCACAAACTATAATAACAATATCGACATATTTTAAACGTAATCGAACCCACAACTTCAAATAATCAATAAAATACTCCCATACTACAGTATACACGTCGCTTTATTAAGAAGGGAGCGGCGGGAAGTAGGCGCGTTGAGTACTCGCAGGCAGACTGTAACCGATGAAGCGAACAAAGTAACAAGGCCAGAGATAACTATGAAATGAAAGAGTTGCTGTTATGCATTGATGTGCTTGCAAATGTTTGGAAAATTAAATAATTTACTATATAAAAACTACAGGCGATAAAGAAAACCGAACCGAGTTGCATTACATAAAGTAGGTATGATAACAAATGCAGTTTTTAAAATCCTCCATACGCTTGGTATTAGTTAAATGTATGTGTACCGGGCATTGATAGGTATAATGAAACCTCCTCCGTTTGTGACAGAAAAAGATGGCCGTCCACGTAGTATTCGTAAAAACTTTTATCTCGAGAAAAGAAGACAGCAAGTCCTAAGTCATATTTGGAAATATGACTTAGGACTTGCAGCCAATAAGAGACTTTTCAGTTTTTCTTCTAAAATTTGAAAAAGAAAAAGGAAGTAAAATCTAAGCAACTATTTAAGCGGTACAGAAAAATTTCGTATACCGCATTTTGTACAAAAACTGCACCCCTACACAATTCAATTAGTGCAAGAATAAAAGCCCCAAGATGCCAGTCAGAGGCTTGACTTTGCAATTGAGCGCTTTTCAACGTTTACCAACATCTTGTTTTCAGATGAAGCTCATTTTCATCTTAATGGACACGTAAATAAGCAGAATTACCGCTACTAAAATGCAATGAAACCGAATCGCAAGCATCAGAAACCTCTTCTTCTTTCGTCCAAAGTGACCGTATTGACTGCGATGTGGGCGCGTGGAATTATTAGCCCTTACTTTTTGAAGACAAAAAGGGTGCAGATACAGTGACTTCAGAACGTTATGTGGAGATGTTAGACGACTTCTTGGAGCCTGCAAAACTTTCCTGGCTATAAAGAAAGAACATGGTTTCAGCGGGACGGAGCAACGTCATTCAACAAGTTCGTGAAATTTTCTCAGACAATTTGTACTCATGAAGAGGTGACATAAATTGGCCTCCCGGCAGTTCTGACTTGACCCCTATGGGGTTATTTTAAAAGTGGCAGCCATCACTGAGTGCATATACCGAGCCGTCATAAGTAATTTTACTGTTCGATTAAAAGAGTGGCAAACGCAAACGTGAAAATCTACATTTGGACGACATTATTTTTGAGAAACAAATTCCCAAATGTGTAGTTTAATAATTAATTAAAAAACATTTTTTCGATACACGGCCTACTTTTTTTTAATCGATCCACTAAATATAAAGTTACTTTTCAGACACTTAGTATATTTTTAATGGTTTTATATTATTCTATTAAACTAACACACTGTAATAGTAATAATTGTTATGTACAATAAAAAAAAAAATTTGTTTTTCTTTGTAACAATATTTACGGCAAGACTGAGAAGTACACTAAACTTATCATTCATATCATTATCTAGACTTGACATAGTCTATTAAGCTTTCAGATCATTTAATACGTTTCTAATATAAAATTCATGGACTACATGGACCATGCATGGCTGAGCACTTGCATTTGTAAGGGACATGCAGATTACTTTGTACTGGCTCTTGAATAGCAAAGAACATGTTAGGGGCATGTAGATTACGAATTTGGTTTTTAAATTATGATTTATACCTTACGTGCTTATGTACGATGAATTTATTAGTATTCATAGTATTTTTAGCTTCACGTTTCTTCCTCAACAAGGGTAGAGAGAGAGAACCTAGTGTTTGATATACGTTTTTGTATTACGGGACTTACACGTTGCTAAGGAAACGCGTATTTTACGCGTCAACTGGTCTACTTATATTAACTATAGTATCGTCTGTGAGTTGACACTGTTGGTGAATGCCACCTACGTGTGACCACGGACTACTGTAAAGTGTTTGATACGTCTGGTTTCTCCAATAATATACGTGATTAATTCAGTTAAAATGGTTTCATTCCAGAATGTGTAAACACGTGAAAAACAAAGATATTATTATTCCAGCCTAGTTTATTCCTCCAAGTAAGAAATGGACCCATAACCTATCGAGTTTACATTCGGACGCTAACTCTCAGAACTAACTCAAGATAGAAGTTTCTAATAAATCTGTGAATGGCGTTTGGATACAAATTTACTTTTATTGATATGCAGTGCAGTAATTTTATTTATTTTACGTAACTCTTTTATTCCATAGGATATAACAAGAACCTATAGTCGCTGCTTCCAGAATTTTCTACTCACTCAGTGACATTGCAAGTCTTCACTAGTGATCTACATCATAGTACTTTGCCGGATTAATCGCGTATAATTTTGGTATTCGAAAATACCTTTTAGAAACCTGACGTTTCGAACACTTTACAGTAGTCCGTGGTCACAGGTAGACTGAGGTGGCACTTGTCTGTCATTTGATACAATTATTATCTCAAACTACCGCCAACGATTTCTTAGTTGCATGGTTAAAATAGTTTCATTTCAAAATGTGTAATAATCGTAAAAATCAAAGAACTTATTATTGTACTTTTCCTCTTATGACAAAACGATTATAAGGTATAGAAAAGTTTTATTGATAATATTGAATAAAAATCGGTGGTAAGACAAATTGTGTGGTAAGTGCCTCCAATCAACACGAAATGTCTCAAATTCGGGGTGAAAAGTGACGAACAGAGTGTTTTGACATCAGGTTCTCTCTGCCTAAAAAAAAATGCGTGAAAACGCGTGAAGTTAAAAAAAACTCATTTTCACTTCTTATCATGCACCATCATAGTATTTATTACTATAGTAAAGTACTATAGAGTAGTTATAGCATTTCCGGGATGGCCACATTGCGGCTCGTGAGGCACATGCTCTTTGAAGGATTATTTGTGGCTCTCGATAAATATACCAGAGTGCACTTTTCATTTGGTGTTATAAAATTTGATGAAAAAAAAACTTTTTGCTTTTTTTCTAAATATATATTTAATTGAGACTGGCGAAAAATTGTAAAGTGATTCGGACTATCAAGGAGCTTAACCCCTGTGCTGTAGAACAGTACGTACTATAGAACTGTAGTACGCTTAACGCCAGTCTCGTTTCCAATCAGGGCGCTATAAAATCGTTAAATGCCCATTAAAAATCGATTCTCCATAGGATATACGTTATGATTGAGTTTTTAACAATTCTGTAACAGTATTTTCAATGACAACAAAAATTCTGTTTTATAATCGTCCTTAACAAAGACAATGGTGGCATTGCATAGATTTGTATATTTATCTTTTCATCTTATTTTTGTCTACTAAGTTCCGTCTGCCTAACCTAATATACAGGAAAAAAACTGAAGAAGAAGAAGCTGTGAAGACATACATCGTTACACATTAGAATATATTATCATGTAATTTGTTTTGACTATCATCTTTGTTGAATTCCTAGCACGTAATGAGAATAAGTAAACGGAAGTAGACGATGACGGAGCTATGTATCCATAGACCTCTCTATAGAGGTCCTAAATAGATACAACAAAAATATACAAAAAAAACAATTACAGCGTCACGCTTCTATAGTAGGCAGAGGTATCTAGTCTCAAAACATTCTATCCATTTTCTGTTCGAATTTTCAAATTCAGGCTCGTTCTTGTAAGACAAAGTCTCGACTCTTACAAGAGCGTGGCAATAAAAATAATTTAAATATAATATTTTGACAGAGCTAGGATGGAACTCACAAACCATCATGGTACCATGATGGTTTGTGAGTACAGTGGTACAGTGGATGGTACAGTCAATCGCTGTCCCACAGACCTATCATAGTTTTTACCCAACTCATATATTATGGTCCCCTATCTGATTAAACAAAATATAATGTTGGGTTAAATCACCTTACTATGGAGAAGAAAGTAATTTGTCTCTAAGTTCTACAACTTCACCAAACCGAGAGATGCTAGAAATAAAAATAACAAATGTGTTAGTTCAACATTAGAATCAGGACAAGGATATTATGCAAATGCAATGAATTATTGTAATATCGTAATCAGACTTGTGTGCAAATTTTGATGTAAATCAAATGGTTTAAAATTAGTCAAAACAGCATTGTTAGATTTTCTTGAATATTTTCATTCCTCCCTCTGGTACCTAAAACAAAGAACAGCGTTAAGTTACGCCACTCAACACACAATGTCGTGATGTGGGGCAGAAAGTGAAGAACGAAGCGTTTTGACAGTAGGTTCTCTAGACCACTAAGCTTTTTCAGGCATTTTTGGCCCCTATCGCGCATTTTTATTTCTTTTTAATAAAGACTTGACGCGGTAGACATATCACAACTAGAGAACAAACGTCGAGGAAGAACCAACAGTTACTATCTGTATACAATCAAATAAATTACACAATAACTTTAACAAACCATAAACCCGCCCTTGCTGGATTTAATTAATTCTACCCTTGACAAATATTAAGCTTACTCACCCCTAATACATAGAACAATCCAAATAAAACCCTATTGCTATGTATTTAAGCACAAATTCTCTTAATACGTTGTCCAGTGCTCTTTTCTAGCATTAAATTTTTTATCGTTGTAATTTGAATCTTACATCAGTACTTGTAAGTTTAAATTCGTTAAAACGTACTAATAGTCATATAAAACAATTGTGATTGATTGCTCACTTGGTATGACACGATAATAATATGTAATTTAGACGTTTTTTTCCTATTAGATTAGATAGTCTGTAATGGAAAGGGTCAGCCTCTTTAGAGCACTTTATTGTAAGCTTTACCTTTCAGTCAATGTATATAAAAAATCTTGTAATGTAATTTTGACTCATTTTAAGCCGAATTCGAATTGATTGAAATTACAATATTCCATAACATTTACTTGGTTTCTGATCATAATATTGAGTTTTCTTTTCTCATGCATCTCTTGGTTAGGCAGGTGTTAAGAACTTAGAGTATTTTGTCTGTAAATACTCTTTACAACTATTCTTTTGGCCCACGCTTTCTCCCGCACAGCAGGTAAGAGAAAGTAGTGTCAAGACACTCCGTTCTTCACTTTCCGCCTGAAAGCAAGACATTCGTGTTGAGTAGCTGAACTCAAAGCTGAGCGGAAAAACTAAAATAATTAAAATATAATCATTTCCCTGAGTAGGAATCGAACCCACAACCACCGCATATACAGTCTGTAGCATATGGCTTCGATACCTAATCCACACCATACTCGTATTAATAGATATGTTGATTAAGCTTTTAAACTTTTATTTTCCATTAAAATAAACGGTGTTCGGTACACAAGCTTATATTAGTATACTACAATAAATCTTCCATCATCTATACTTCTATGCTAATATTATAAATGCGAAAGTAACTCAGTCTGTGTGTCTGTCTATCTGTAACGTAATCACGGCGAAACTGATTGTGATGAAATTTTCTATAGATACTTGTGTGTCTTATGTTAAAAAATACTACATTTTTCTCTATTTTTTTAGTTTTGTGAAGGAGTTTAATTGTTTTACGAAAAGGTCGCAAAAAATGGGGAAACGCGAAACGGAAAGTTCTCACGAACGAAGCCACGTGCGGGTTGCTAGTATGTATATAAAGTCTTCCAAAGATTGAAAAGATCGATTTAAGCTCATTTAGAAAATATACCGTGCTTAGTAGAATTCTATTATTAAACAAAACAAATTATAAACTCCCCCAAATGTAAATTTAGATCATACAAAAATACATACAAAGCATCCATCATTCACGCGTTGACATAAAAAGCTACACTCATTAACGGTTATTAAAATACTTGAAGAAATAGAGCCAGGTGCAGTGACACAGTGACGCGATGGTTATGGGTTCGATACGTATTCGGAAGAATATGTTTTCTAGGGAAATTATTATAATTGTTTCGGTTTGGTAAAACAAATTGTGGTGGAAAGTTCAGCTGACTCGCAATGTAGCGAAAGATGGGTAAAAAACAAATGTGCTATAACACGTGGTGTTTTTAGTTCTATTCCACTAAATATGGGAGACATCTGATAAGCAAGATAGATAGGAAGATATTAGTAAAAAGCAAGTTTCAGCACTTCTTCTCTATACCTATTTATCCATTTCACAGTATTTTATAGACCATCATGGCACAGTGGGACAGCGTCTAACGCGATTAGTCGTGGGTTCGATCATTCGGAAGAATGAATGATTCTATAAAAAATATATTTTTTGTTCTTTGCTCTAGTAAAACACAGCGCGTCTTTGAACCACACTATGGAGCGAAGTATCTTGCCACTAGGTGCTCTTTGACTGGCCTGCTGTTCGGAAAAATGCATGAAGATGCTTTTTTTATATGGTCCATTATTTGTCCTTCACGTATTATTATATAGATGGCCAAAACAATTCGGTGGAGATATAAACCCTGAAATACTGTTCTAATATTCAATAGACAAACTGACTGACAATCGAAGAAAATTTATAACAAAGATGAATTCTAATCCTCAGATAGGTTTCGCTTTTTTTCTATTTTTTAAAACTATTTAGTTTTAAAAATAAAAGCTAAATTATGTACTTCATAATTATATATGGGTTAACTCAAGAACTAGTCTAACTTGTTAATTGCTGTTTACGCATCGTAATTGCATTTACGACTTACACGTGCCATTTACTTCGCCAATTTCACCTAAAATGAAGTATACACGACAAAAATGGTCGATGAGATTGCGAGATAACACTTAAAATTTTAGATTAAGAGAAGCTTTTATTAGTAAAAGTTAATAAAACAACGACAATGTCGTGGCGCAGTTGCAAACTAAGTTTACACAAACACACAAAACACACACAGATTCAATTTAATTTTCGGAGGGAACTTACATATTTAAAAAACACTTTAAATTCATTGAAAACCTTAACACTAGTATCTCAAAACCTCCACTGAAAAAAATGGGTATGTTCCCATATATTTAAAAAAAATACAAGCCTTTTCTCGTTCGTTTCTAGCTAAGTTTGTCAGATCTGTCGTCACTCTTGATTGGTAGAGTCGAGGTATTAAAGACTGTTCTTAAAAGATGCCTGTCAGCTGTCATCTTCTTGCCACTGATTTGTTAGGAGACATGTAAACATATGGGCATCAGGGAAGAATTTGTTTGCCTATTTAGAATATTTGTTAAGTGTTGACTTCAAGGTACAGATGTACCATATACTATATGTTTTTATTTTATTATAATTTTAAAAGCGTTTAATAGATAACCAAATGTTAACTGTATTGTTTTTTTTCAGCTCTACGCTTTAATAGCGCTTTTTCCTGCATAACAGGATAGTCTGAGAGAATCTAATTTCAAGACACTCCGTTCTCTACTTTCTGTCAAACTTCGTGACATTGCAAGTTGAAAGGCGAAACTGAACGCTGTACTTTGTCTTGTTACCAGAGATGAGACATGAAAATAATTTCAAATATAATCAATAACCTGAGTGGGAATCGAACCCACAACCATTGCATACATTCGCTGGGGCACGATGGCTTCTTGCAGCATTGTATTCTATTGTAGATTAAAATGGATTTTAAACAAAAAATACTTTTTATATCTAGATATAGAGAGATATACAGAAAAAAATTTGTGACATTGAAAACTCTGCATCACACCTTGAGCTTCAAATTTCACCTTTCATTTTCATCTTTTTTTTAAAGAAGTAAGCTGTATTATAAAATTATAAATATATTTAACATACTATAATACGGGTACATATTTTTTATATTTAATTTGTACTACACACTGTCACTATTAATCTGACAAAATAATTATAATAAATATCATTAATAATACAAAATAAAATTATACAATTTTATATATGACGTAAATACATTTTTATATATGACATAAATACAATTTTTAAATAGAATAGAATATAAAAATGTAGAAAAGTACTACAAAATGATTTATAAACATGTATCCAGTTTAAAAGTTACTGTACTTCTCGTATCTGGCTCGAAGGACCATTAAATATAGTTCGAGTTCTAAAGACTAACAAGCGCTGTTACAAGTTTGGCGCATCCGCTTTTAAGTACGGTTTAAAGTGTTCTTTTTATGAAGTATTGAATTTTATTTTGTTATACGAGTGTTAATAAATGTTAAATTCAATAAACGGCTTAAATGTCAGCTAAACGCTTTATTGCGCGTAGCCGAGCAAGCAGCAGTAGTGAAGTGTCTATATAACACGATGCCCACCGGCTAACCTTTTGTAAATTATAATAAATAAATTTAATTCGGTAATAAAACAAAAGCACTACAAAAATCTAATTTAATTCATACAAGACAATTTCAACCGTAAAACTAAACGGAATATTTAAGTTTACGTCCAGGGTGAACCAAAATATTAATATATATTTTTAACGCAGCCAAATTACAAAAAAATCACACTTCGCTACTCTAGGCAGAGAGCACTTAACGTCAAAACACTGCGGTCTCTACTTTCCGTCTAAAATCGAGATATTTCGTATTAACTGGCGGAGCTCAACGCCGCGCCTTGGTTTATGAACGCGGAGAAATTAAAGTAATTTAAATATAATAATTCCCTAAGTAGGAATATTACGCCACTAGTAGTATTCACGTCGCCACAGAAAGGCGAAATTAATTAAAACCATGAACACGCCTAACAATTTATTATCCTTCAACAAAATCATTAATAACATAAAATGAAACAGCCGTAAATTACAACATGACGTTAAAAATGACATGACAAATCAAAATTTTGATTACATTTTTACTAGTGTTTGTAGAATTGAATATTTTGTGTTTGCAATAATTCAATTATTAATTTCTTTAAGCGATTGTTTCACGAACTTGTGTATTGTATGGTGACCAACTAATATGCAAATGTTATTTTTAAGCTATACCTTATATTTTGTAATGTATAATTATTGTGGCGAAAGTACGAAGTGGATAATTTAATGGTCTCTGACGCAGTACCAGCAGCTTTTCTTAAAAATCTTTAAATATCTTGATTTCCGATAATAAAGAATAAGACCAATTTAAAAATTAATAAAAAGCTAAAAAATACTTTAAAAAATTAAAAATGATAGTAACAATACTGAAATACTAAAAGGCTGAGGGCTTAGGATTATTAACAACTACAATATATATACCTTCTTGTAATCAGTTTACTTTATAAAACAACTTAAACGTGCGCAGTACACCGTCTGACTGTAAATGCGATTGGTTGTGGGTTCGATTTCCACACGAGGGAATGAATATATTTATATTAATTTCATTGTTGAAAGCGAAAATAATATGTATTTATTATATTTAAGAACGCAAAATATTTCTTTTCGTACAATATATATATATATATATATATATATATATATATATATATATATATATATATATATATATATATATATAATCTAAAAGTCCCGACAATTTTAGATAGGTACGGATGGCGGTGCCTACTAATTTGAACCCATCAATCACTGAAGACTTAGCGTGCGCCGGTATAATTTAGGAGCTTAAGCATATTTGCTGATGTCAAGAAAATTGTGGCTATATTTAGTTTTCTTTAATCTTAACGCATCTTTACACATTTCTCATATATTGCGTAAGCTGACAGAGAGCACCTAGCGACGAGATACTCCGTTTTTTAAATATTTTTATAAGTTGTATTCAATCATTTAGGTATTGAGAAATATTTTTTTAAAACACACATAAAAATTTGAACGTGGCTGGAGATGCTAACAACAAAAATAAGTTGTAACAAGCGTTTTAGAATTTCGATGTAGCTGGGTACAGAACGTATGGCTTAGCGGTCTGCGCACTTGGCCGGTTTTACAGGAGGCGAATTCCGCTACGTTAAATTTTTCAAGATAATTCGTTTTCTCACTTCTGCTCATGTTAGAGACATCCGTATATTGACTCACAAAATCCAATATGGAAGCTTCAACCATTGCATTTAAGAAAACTTACATACATATTTTTTTATTATCACGTTTTACAAAGCGTAAACGTTTTATAAACTAACGGTCATAAATTTGACTCCAAATAACGCAATATATATCCTTATACTGAACTCAAAAACAAAATACGTTACTAAAAAAAATATGAGTATCCCAATAAAACATAAAGTGAGAACACCCTATACGGTCAGTACTAATCAAGGCGCCAGGCGATATCTAAGTTCCAAACTTTTCGTGATTTGATTGCGTGCTTAATGAACTGACAGACGTTAGTCTATTGTTCTCAAAATTAATACACCTCTATCCCTTGCAATAAGGACAGAAGGACAGACACATTTGCTTTAATTATTTTGTATTGTTTTGTTTTATTTATGTTGAAATTATTGGGGACCAGAATTATTAAATTGATGGCAGTGCCTTTGAGGCCATTGGGGCACAGTAGGACAGTGGCTGATCTGTACACGCAATGGTTGTGGATTTCATCTCGATTTGAGAAAATGATTATATTTAAAAAGACATATTTAGAAAATGTATAAAAATTTGAACGCAGCGGAATTGGGTCATCAATAAAATACGTGAAAGAAAAGCTATCCTTCCTTTTTGAACACGTCGATTGAGTCAATATTTCTAATATATGAGGGCGTTTTGTTATAAAGAAGTGCATCATCGTATGTAATTGCGGTTTGACCGTACTTGGTTCGAGTTTTAGGCAGAACAAGATAACTAGCGCGTCCAATTATATGCCTTTAAGGAATCGTAGTTCGATATGTATTTTCTTTTTATTAATCTTTCGGATGACAATGCAAGTGCTATAAATATACAATTATTTTATGATCATTAATTTTGTGTTTTAAATTTATAATTCAATATCATTTTTATTATTCTATTTTGAAAAAAATATAATTTATTTAATTGTATTTAAGCAGCACATCCCCAGGTTTCGATAAGATATAGCAAGCGTGGTTTTATAAGAGAATTATAAATTGTGAAACGTAGTTTACGTGGGTCCGTGACGGAACCGAACATTAGTCCACAAGGAGGCATGAAGTCGGGTTTCTAAAAATGTATTTTCGAATACCAATAATATGCGCGATTAATCCGGTTAAAAATAGTTTCATTTCCAAAAGGCATGGAGTGTTAAATAAGTATCCATGTGCAGGCCAGATATCTTTCATGAGTTTTTACTTGAAAGGAGTTATTGTTTATTGCGAGGGGTGAGTAGTTTGGTATTGGCTTGTTCTTAGGCTCGAAAGGTATATAGCTAGTTTAGAGATGTTGATAGTTAATAGATTGTATTGAAACTACTTGTAAAGGATGTCGAGATCGTGTTAGGCCTGAGAAACCACCTCATGAGTTGATTAAACAAAAGAGGCATGTGTTGTCAGTAGAGGGTCATATTGCCAGATAAGTCCAGTTCGTGAATATTGTTAATATAGACTAAGAAGACCAGACTAGACTAGGCTCCTAGTACGGATCCTTGCGGAACCCCACAGGATATTGGTACTGTGGGACTTTGGGTGTTATTGTAAATTTTCACTATCTGCAAATACCAATACCTTTCAGTTTTTTCAATAGCAATTTTTGTATAACGGTATCTTCAGATACCGTTAGTCACAAATTCAAAAAGGCTTTAGCCTTTTTTAAGTCTATAAACACTCCCAGTACAATGTTTCTCTTGTCAATATTACGTTTAATTTTGGTTACACGTTCTATTGCTGCTGTAAGCATATATATTTTTTTATGTTTATTAGTTTAGGTAGTTTAGCAGTTTAGTAGCCGTGTATGTAACTTGTGTAACTTTTTCTAGTATTTTTGATAATACTCGTAATACAGAAATTGATCTATAGTTGCTGGGGTCGGTTTTTATTCCCGATTTGTAAATGGGTGTAACTTTTACTATTTCAGGGGAATTTGGAAACGATCCATCCTTTAGGAGTGTATTAGAAGCAGCTGTTAAGCGATTTATGAATAATTCCTTGACATAGTTAAGTACCTTTGTACTGACGCCAGCCACTCCAGCGCTACTATTACAATCCAGGTTGTTAATGATATTAAGGATTTCATTTTCATTACATGATTCAATTTACAATAGACTGCAGTTAATTTCAGGAGTGCGTGAATATATTTGATGCGGTTTTTTGAGGAATTTCATTGGCCAAATATGAACCAATAGTAGCAAAAAAGTTATTAAATTCCTTACATATATCATTAGAATCTTTAACTTCTACTCAATCAACAGTAATTAGCTGAGGTATTTAGTAACTATATAATATACAATATAATGTTAAAAATAGTGCACAGTGGAGGAGACTAGTAGTGCAAAGTAGAAGAAGAGAAATATTCATAGTTTAATAACATGTTTAATGTTTTACACATTGTATGGTATAGAACATGATATATGATTTCTCTTTCCCGCATTGCTATGCTGGATAGGCAGAGAGAATCTAGTGTCAAGACACGCCGTTCTACATTTTCAGCCTGTAACCGAGACATTACATTGAATGACGGCACATATCACCGTGCTTTTTTGTCACCTAGCGGATCGAACCCACAATCATTGCGTATACAGTCAGATGCTTTCCCACTGCGCCTCGATGGCCTCAATATACATACATATATTTAATTTATAATAATATTCAAAAACATATAATTCTGTTCTATTATTACCAAAATCATTATTGAAATGAAATTATGTATCCTTCATATGAATAATAAACGAAGTATTCAGTGAACGTAGACATTCACTTTATAATTTACAACTCCATCGGATTTCAATACAAACATACGTGATTGGTTTTTAAATGATTTAAAATTTCAATTTTATTCATATTTTTTTAACAAAAGAGCAAATTAAAAGGGAGCAAGTAGCGGTTTATTAACTGGGATACGTCATTTAGCCTTCTGCTTCCCCTCTCCTCAATTATCTCCGTAATTTTTTTTTTATTATAGCTAGATAAAACGCGACTTTGGGTCTTGCACCCACGACGTAATATCAATGCGGAAAAAATCGACTTATCAATAAAAATCTTTTCCACTTTGCGGGAAAGGCAACACGATCTGTCACTCGTAAATTATATGACTAAAAATAGTGACGTGCGTAATGCCAACAATCAATATATTTATAAGGTTACAAAATAACACACATTATTTTAAAGCTGGAAAGTTTTCCTCTAAGTGCACAGCACTATCCATCTCCGCAACTGTCTTTCAACTTCCTTTGTAAGGCGACGCCTCGGCGTACTGACGCCCCTATCTATACTAGTTCAGTAGAATGAGAATAAGTTTTAGAATAAAAATATTCCTATATGTTTTAGTAAAGGGACTTTTAACGTTTACTATAGGTATTATTATATTGTATAATATTGTTTAGCATCTGATTGAATTTATATTAATTTTAAAATATTTTCCACTAGTTTGGTTACACACAATGTTACATTGGTTTTCACTATGCAATAACATCCTATAGATACCTTTTTATTTATTTTTTCCTATCCTAGGAAATCCTTTACGGATACCAGCCCGATTGGGAAGTCGGGCGTGGTTATGTGGGACTCCGAACTGTCAGTTGGCCGTCCGTATGCCCACTTAAACCACGGTGCTCCTCCTCGACCGCCACTAGCCGAGGCTACGGGAAACCCAGTCTTCCGTGAACCCCGTGACCTATATTATTCTTTCTTCTGGCGGTAATTAAGTCCACGGTCTCTCTTACTAGAGAAATTATTCAGCTGCACGCTTTTTGCCGTTTAGCGGATTAGTCGAAAAGTCTAGTGTCACTATATTCCTTTCTCCATTTTCCGTCAGAATTCGAGACATGGAGTGGCGCCGCGCTTTGTTTTGGGCACCAGAGGGTAGAAATAAAAATAATTTAAATATTATAATTTCTCTGAGGGAGGATCGAATGCACAACCTGTCCCTGCGCCCTGTCCGTCCCTGTCACTGCACCAAGATGGACTCATATTTGTTTGTTGATGACAGCAAATATTTGTGTTGTTTTTATTTTTGTCATTTCAGAAAAACCCGAAATTATTCAAATTTAATCCCGAAAGTCCTGATAGAGGACTGGATAATAACGGAGCGGAAAAAAAAAATATTTAGAAAAAATGATCATTAGAAAATCGCAACAAATCGCGTTTACAGTCAGACGCTGACCCATTGCGTCACAATGGCTACAATTGTATGAGATTTTAGATTAATATTACTTAAAATATTATTATTTCCTCGAGCGGGAATCGATCCCACAGAACCCACACTACCACTATCTGAGGTGGAAAGCGTGGAAATAAAAACAAACAAAAGACAACCCTTAAAAAGTACAAAAGGAAGTTGAAAAGTTACACAGTAGAAAACAGCCAAAACGCAATAAACTATCATACATCATGATATCTTATCTATTTTATACACAGTGCGTCCTTCATTGGCGCCACGCCAAGCTCTCTCAGTATTATTTTACTTGCAAAACCTCTTGAACTATAAATAAAAGTATTTTTTTCCCTCCCAGAAACATTAAATTAATCATCGTTTATTGAGTTACATAAAGTCAATCATATTATGGGCAGTTCTCTTGGATCGTTGCCATTATAGCCCAAGTGTGTGTATGAGAGTAAGCGCGATGGCTATTAATTCGATTACTACTCAGGAGGTCTTTAAATATAACCAGTATTTAAATTAAGTTCACTTATTGACACTAGTATTTACCCACTGTCGTGGTCCTGCTAGCAAGGACATTGTACGAATATATCATATTGATTAATTTTAAACATTTTTAAAGTGTTAATCACACCCTCAGGAAATTTAAATACATTTTTAGAAAACGTATAAAAAAATCGAACTAGCGTTAGCAGATGTTAACAATAAAAATAAATTAAAAGAGTTCTAGCGGGGGAAAAATATTTAATTGATTCTCTCTTGCTAAACGTATGTTCGTAGAAAAATCTTTGGGTAGCAGAAATTAGTAAAAATCTCTCTCCAAAGATGCTAACAACAAATATAAGTTGTGATAAGCGTATAAGAATTTCGACGCAGCCGAATGTAGAACGCATGGCTTAGCGGGCAGAGCAAAGCAATTTTCAATAGGCGCGGGATCGATTCCTGCTGTGTTTAAATTTTTGTACGTTTTCTAAGAATGATTTATATATATATATATATATATATATATATATATATATATATATATACGTGTGCATGTATTCAAACAAGTTAGCGTTATGAAGTGGGACAAAATACCGTTGCAAAATTTACTTACTCTCTACTGTGATCTTCTATTTGTAACTATCTGGTAAAAAAAATGCGTCGTTTTGTAACTGACTGTTTATTTCAAGCCTACAAAGTTTTTAATTGATGACAGCTGAATACAAAAAATATGCCATTTATTATGAATAGACATAAATGAGGGAAAAATGTTTCACAACTGGTACTGTTGGTGTTACTTAGGTTGTATGAATGTGTTTGAATGAAAGAGAGTTGCTGTATATAAAATTCAAACTATTATAAATATCATCAAATAGTAAATGAAGTAACTCAAAAATACAATTTAAAAAATTTTTTTTTTTTTTTTTGAAATAAAACTCTGAAGTTGCAGAAATTTTGGAGTAAGGTCGCTTTCGTTGTAATGAATAATAAAAAAGGAAAGAAATGAAAGACAGGAAATGGTTATAATTGAAAATTGCACGTCATTTTTGTTTGTATACTCTTTCAGAAATTGTTCTTTGTACACATTTTTTTATTATCACACTAACAATTAGTGACTGTTGTTAGAGAGTATACTAGTTGTAGTCTGCAACTATGTTTGCGTGGACTTGTAAATGTAAAATCTCATTGAAAGGATTATCATTCATCAGATCGTGAAGGAAATCCTTTCTTAAGGTTTCCCTACACTCCCCGAGGAAACTACTTACAAATTTACAGCTGTTACTCTCAGTAATTTCAACTTTTCTCTGTCTGTCAGTCAGTCAGTAATGCAGGAGCTTTATAGACATAGATACATATGTGTTCAGAAAATAACGAGAATTTTATTTTTTTGAAAAAAGTAATTATTTATTCATGATATCCCCTTCATAATAGCCCCTTAGCGTCCATAAGATATTATCCACTTCCTCCAACTCGTAAACACAACAAAATTGCGTAACATAAGTAAAAATGAAAAAAAAACCACTTGTAATCCGTCTCAGATAACAGACCTGTCTATATTGAACGAAAGTACTATAATTACTGAGGTCACCTCAAGTAATACTTGACCCCAGTGAATAAGAATTTGAGATCGATTGGTAACAAAAGCATTCTCAAACATATTTCTTTTAAAACTAATTTTATTATGTAAGGTAATAATTGTGTAGTTTTATATATTTTTTAACGCTGGATGAGAAAGGCAAGCAAACGCTCTGAATTGCATTAAATGGAGAACACCTATATCCACCAGTGGACCTCTTCCGGCTGTTGATGATGATGGTGGTGATGATAGTTTTTTTACATTTTTTAATAGAAAAAGAGAAGTGTTAATGACAGATCACTAGTTTTTAATTACAGAATTCACTAAAGTAGTTATTGTATTTAATTTAAATGTCTTAACAAGTGTACAGAACGGATATTAAGATAAACAATAGATATTTTTACGCGTAAAATACGCTACGATACGATACGATATAAAATGTGTATATTAAACACATAGAAGAGAGTGTAATTGCAGGGTAGGCAAAAATAATCTAGTGTAGCTCTTAACTTTCCACCTAAGTTCGAAAGACAGAGTGTAAGTGGCGAAGCTCCAATTTTTTTTTAAATTTCTTACCAGAGTGAAAAAACATAATTAAAGTAATTCAATGTGGCTAGTGGTATCTTACTTTTAATGATAATTTTCAATAAAATGTATCAAAAATCAAAATCAAAATATTCTTTATTCAAATATCATAATATAATATACAAAGCTATTATAATATACAAGCAGTTTCAAATCGTCAATTAACATAAAATATCAGTATTGCCAATTCAGCCGGAAGCTACAGCCGGCTCGGAAGGCAGTTCTGCTCAGAAGAGTCGGCGAGAAACTCAACAGTTGCTCTTTTCAAATATAATTTTACCATAAATTCACAATTATGATTTGCCTCCCGAGAGAGCAATAGTATTTAAATCCGCACGTCATATAGTGTTCATGGACAGAATAATATACTTTCCTCAATAATATGTTTTTAATTTTGATTTTAAATTGTTGTTGATTATGTTGAGTGGCAAGTATGGAATTATTTCTGGAATTACATTATACATACGTATACCTTGTGACGTTAATGATTTATTGACCTTTTGAAGGCGAAAACTAGGAGAAATGAGCTTATTTTAATTTCACAATTTTTTTAATAATCGTGTATATTTTTGCAAAAACTTAAAATATTATGGTAGATATATTGTGATGCAACTTCAAGAATATCCGGTTTATTAAAAACTTCACGCAAAAAAATCCCGAGCTCCCAAGCCGTAAATAGCCCGCACTACTCATTTAAGAATTAAAAATTTGTTGCAATATCTGCAGCGTTGCCTTAGAGTAGTATTCCATAAGACAAGATACTATGAAAGTAAGTAACCAATATAATCGTGATAAAAATGCATTGTATAAAATAAATCTATCTTTAATCAAACGGCCGGTTACATTTTGACTACAGTTTAACTTGACCTAGTAAACTAAATTTAATATGATAAGAATGACAGGTGACATAAGTAATTCACAAAGACAGCGATTGCTCATTCATAGATGGAGGCAATCTACATTACAATGCTATGAGTAATGTATTTATGGATAATTTAATGAATATATTAATGTACTAGATCAGCTTGCGGCTTCACCGGCGTAAATTACATGACTAAAGTATTTATTTTCGTTCTCACTTAAATAACAAACTAAATTATTAAATTAAATTAAATTATTTGCTTAAATTTATAATTAAAACGCTTGTAACTTTTTTAATTATCAACTGATTTAAATAAAATAAACACTAAATGTTAAGGGAAGTTGACCTTAATACAATAATTAAAACGACATTTATATCGGTTTAGCAGTTTCTGAGATTATCGTGCACAAACGCACAGATAAACATAGAAACAGAAAAGGCAATTCCAAATCATTGTTGGCATTGGCTCTGTTATATTGATAAATACCCGCAATAATATATTTTTTCATATATCGTACATATTATAAAAAACGTATAAAAAATTGTAAGCACTGGGATTTAAACCCGCGCCTCTTGGAAGCCGGCCAAGCGGTCTGACCGGTAAGCCATGCGTTCTACATCCATTTGCGTCGAAATCCTTACAACAATTTCCTAAGTGTGTGATAAGCACTTTAAAATGTAAAAAAATCTTTCACTAAAACTTTTTAGTGTACAATTGGATATATGAGTTAATCTACACATTTTGCAAACATGATTGGTTGTGGGTTCGATTCTCGAATGGACTCGGAGAAAATATTTAAATTATTTTAATTTCTTACTTATAAGACAAAGCGCGGCGTTCAGTTTTCTACTACTACTCGAACTCGAATTCATGCAGAAAGTGGAGAACGGAGTGCTTTGACACTAGGCTTTTTGTGACTACCCACCCTGTTATGATTTTTATCTATACACTTTTGACCATGGCAGCATTTTAACCACTCTTTCAATGCGTCTACTTTCAAATTTTATATAGAATTTCAGTATGTTATTGTAACCCAAATAAACATAAGACAGCCTTCCTTAGATTATAACAACCTTTTTCATAGTGTCATATCTTATATCCCTCGAGATATCCCACAATAGAACTACTTTCATTCCGCAAAAGGTTACATATTATATAAACTCTTCTTAGAAAGACTTATTCTGCCTTAAGAATAACTTGGTATCCATGTCTGCAGTATGTAAATATAGATATGTAAATATGTTTTCTTCAGCTATATGCCTTTTTCTGAAAGAACCTATTATAAAGACCACCGTTCTCCGCTTTCTGGTCGAAATCGAGACGTAACGGAAAAAACTGCGTGTGGAACTTAACTGTGCTTATGGTTTTATTAATTGTAAAAAAATAACTAGAAAATTTTATACATAATTGTAATGTTAGTAAACCTTAGAGCTACTTTATAGACCACTCAAGTGGAGAGCGTATTGTCTTGTCACTAGGTTTTCATAGATGGATTTATCATCAAATTTATATAGGGTTAAACATTTTTAGAAAATGTATAAAGATTTGAACGTAGTGGGATTCGAACCCGCGCTTCTTGGATACCGTTCACCAGGTTTCTAGGTTTCCACCAGGCGCGGGCTTATACATTTCTAAAGAGTAACCTGTTTATTAGTGTGCAAATAACAGTTTGAAAATGTAAAAATTTAATTGATAAAAAGGTTAATTGTGTTTTTTTAAGGCTAATTAATATAATAGTTATTTAATTAGAAAATTATATGTATATTGTTATTGAATCCAATTACTCCCAACCCAGTACCCAGCACGGCTCTATAAAGGCCTACCGAGCCTCGTGGCGTTCGGAGCTGGAGGTTTACGTTCTAGAATTAATTTCGATTAAAATTTTTATTTATTATGTAATTATAATTTTCACGTGATTACATTGACGTTCATTCTCGTAATTTATTTTTCAAAAACACAATTTCAATTCTGGATGGATAAGAATTATATTTATAAAATTTGAAAAGAGATAGATAAAAGAAATCACGAGATTTACATTACATATACGCAGATTCTTTTTAGCAACTATTCACCTTATAAAGTTCTGCATTCATGGTATACAAGAAGCCATTTTGAAAGGTTGTAGCGTAGATTCCCACTAGAAGGAATTATTACAATTAAAATTATTTTAATTTTTCGCTCTGGTACATCAGACAAATCGCGGTCTTGAGTTCTACCACTTAACAAGCAAAGTAGCGGTTGCAGGACAACACTAAGGAGTTCTCTCTGATGTCACGTTGTGTTTTATATCTGAAATTGAGACGAGACAATTGAGATGCTAACAATTTCACTAAGAAATAAATATATAAAAATATTCATACTACAATAATTTGGGAGAAAAAGCTCTCACAAACGATTCTGTAGACCTCAAGGACTTTTTTTACAATGAAGTAAATTACAGCGAAATGCTCTAACCCACGTAATATAAAAAGCCAACGAGTAACAGCAATACCTATACAAATATTTGGACCCGAAGGTAATTGAATCAGGCATTACTTTTCCATTTTTCGCTTACTTTTACCAGCTTTTTTCAATATAACGCTGACAAGACCATCTTTTTTTCTGATTCATATTTTGCCCCATAACGGTATAGCCGGTCATCTAACGATCAGACACTCTGTTCTCCAATTGCCATTTGAAATCTAGATATTGAGTGCTTAGTGATGGAGCTAAACGCCGAGCTTTGAACACAACAGCATCTATAGAATCTAAATTATTCTAATACCTTTCATTGACGAAGTACAAGTAGAGTAGAGTACAAGAGAGTACAAGTTTGAATCCTTAGCTTAAATTAAAATATACAATTTGATACCGATATCCAAATACCATGTCGCTGTGAAGATATGATACGAGTAAATTTAAATTATTAGAATTCGAAACTCTAAAGAACAATGTTATTGTCTATGTTTATGTTAAGGTCCTGAACATCAAACAATGCTTTTAATTTTTAAATTGATCCTCGTCAATAATTGTTCTTCTAGCCTGATTAAATAAAGTGAGTGCAGAATTATAAAATAAATAATATAAAGAACTTAACATAAAATTTGTCTCTGCTTCGTAAAATGCGAGTGATGTATGAAAATTTTGGTTTTAACAAAACAAGACAAATAATGAACTCTTTCTAATGACTTCTAAATGAACTCTTTCTACCAAATTTCAGGATGTTGTTAACTTCAATTACTTAGAGAACACCAGACATGTTTCAGAAAACACTGAAGACTGAAGAAGAAGAGAAAATACTTGACAAAGGACGCTATCCCTTTACGGGTTTTGAATCTACATCCATTACTTGTGCAGTCAAACAATATGCTACTGCGTCACGATAGAGTTGTTATTATATTACATAATGCGGATATTTTTCTGAATGCAAACGAACGACTTTCTAATACACAGGAAGACAGGAAGGAAAGCATTTGGAGCATTTCCTTGATTTAATGGATGAGGTCTGTCATATCGATGGTTTATTGTTGTGTTAATGTACCTTAATGTAGTAACCGTCATTCTAGAGTGTCCTTTACGTAAAGGTTTTTGATCTAGGCTTCACCTAAATATATAGCTGTAAATTATTGGCATTTTAGGATATTACAGAATTAAGTAAAGAAAATATTTGGGATCTTTTTTGGAAACTGTGCAGACGATTATTAAATTTGGCATTGTCAAAGTTTATGTGGAGAAAAACTTTTATTAATTCATATATAGATACTTCAAAATAATAACATAAGTATTATATTCATAATTGTATGTTTCACATTAACTTTCACAAACAGTATCTGAGTGTAGACGCGCTTGATTTTAGCTTCGATTCCAGCTCGGGGGAATGACTATATTTAAAATATTTGCATTTCCTAGTACTTAAAACAAAGTGAAAAATTGCAACACGCAATGTATCGATTTTGAGTGGGAAATGGAGAACGAAGTGTCTCGAAACAAAGTTCTCTCTATTTTCCCTTCTAAGCATATTTTGGGATATGTACAGTAAACGGTTTTAGTTAAATCCACATTAAAAGTTATTGTGACAGAATTAAAACGACCCTGAATTCGGATTCAAATTCCAAATTTAAAGCAAAGTAACTGTATAAGAGGAAGGTGGAGAATATAGTTTAGTCAAAAACTAAGATCTTTGGTTTTCGCGATTTTTACACAATTTTAAAGGAAATTATTTTTAACCGGATTAATTGCGTATACAATTGGTATTTGAAAATCCATTTTAGAAACCCGCCGTTTTGAATACTTTACAGTAGTCCGTGGTCACAGGTAGTCTACCTGTGATTAATCCGTTAAAAATCGTATTAAACTAATTATCTATACAGTATGCTTCACGCTGTTTCCCGCATCCCGCAGACAATCAAACGATGTCGGGGGGAAAATGAAGGGCGGATTATCTTAAAACTAGGTTTTCTGACTACCTTGCTACAATGCGGGAACAAGCGTGAAGCTGATTGCTTGCTGGTATACAGAGAAATCCTATTGACTAAATACTCCGTTCTGTGCCGGAACTCAACATTGCGCTTCGTCTTACTTGAGAATAATTAAAATGGAAACAATCCCCATTTTAAAACATATTCTTTAATAAGCATAAGCTAGTACAAAGTAACAAGCCCACTTCTAACTGACCTATCTAATTAAGAGTACCAAAGGATCAATTTGATCAATCGTGAGTCATCATGAGTGTTCCAAGAAGGGTATGCTGTATATACGAATATGCTTCATAATACTTAATTCGGGGAATTAGAAGTGCTTCAAATATAAGACATGAAATCTTTGACTTTGTGGTTAGGAAACTATCAAATTAAACTAAATGGAAAAACTGAAAAATTAAATAAAGAAGCATAAGTTATGTCAAAATCTGACTTTCTTACTGAAAAGTGTGAGGAAAAGGGAAATGTTTAAGGAAACGTATTAAAATTTGAAAGCAATACGAATCGCCCGTGCCTCTTGGGATTCGTCACTTTAGCCAATTATGCTATATGTTCTTATCCGCTTCGGTATTCTTATACGCTTGTTACAGCTTATTTTTGTTATTAGTACCTCTGTAGAGAGACTTTAAAACCGCTACATAACGATTTCTAATAAAAATCAATTGGCAAGAGAAAAACTTATTTATTAATATTAAATATTTTAATATGATTTCTAAAATATTTTTCTTATCTTAAATAATACATTAAAAATTGATTATGAGTAATAAAGTATATTTTGAAATTTATATCAGTATTTTTAATATTATATAATATACATTTTTTAAAATTTGAAAAGTATGACCAAAGCATCCTTACTTTGGTTATACTTTTTATGACAGTATAATCAATCGATACCAATCATATGACATATACTCAATACAAAATTATCGATTTCAGTGTCTTTGACAAAATGAAAACAAACCCGCTACCAAGACGCTTAGTCAGCTTATTTACTACGGAACTGTACCGTCCACTATAATAACTACTATATTCATATATAAGTCAGTTGAGATCTATCAAGACGTTTTCTCAGAAGAACAATGACATGACAAGTTAATCTGGACGAGGGTCACAGCAAATGTGCCATGGCTATTAATTTCTAATCATATCTGCCGGAAAAGGCGATTAGGCTTGAGCTTATTTCAAACTAAATTTTAATATAATTTATCTGTTTACTCTATAATGGGATTAAATTTTATCTTTGACTTGAAAATTAAAATATTTGTTCATGTAAATTTATAAGAAACAACTTTACGTTTTATGCATAGCAGGCAGAGATAAGAAAGATCAAAATAGAAAGTTACATGCTTAATTTTTTGAACGTCGAACAATTTCCCACCGGAAATTGCGTTCTCTACTGTACGTACAGATTCTAGATATTGCATGTCAAATGGCGGAACCAAACACTGCGTCCTCTGTCATACATATGTCAGTAATCTTCAACTTTTCACATACATTACAGTCAGTCATACAGTAAATCATTTTACGATATTTATTTTTTACAATATTACTAGAATTGTTATAGAAAAAAACTTGTTACAAATGTTATATTGATACTGTACTTTTGTACGTAGAAACAGGAACGTAGGTGCCAACTCTACAAAACACCTGTTGCTCTGGATTTATACTGTACCTTAATTGAATTGGGATTGTACTTCGTACTGTTTCACGCTTCATTTAATACATTACATATTGCTTTTTATCTTACTAGAATACAAAGAACATATTGAGGCTTCTAAAATTATATACGTATATCTGTGTGTATTTATATCATAATTTTATCGTAAAGCTGTAATAGCTTCAAATTTTACCATATAGGGTAATCATGTTCTATCAAGCAGATGTCTACAGTTACACGAGATGAAGAGGAGGCTTTTAATTTCACCCCAGACAAAAAAAATTAAGAACGCAGTGTTAAAGCACTCTGTGTTTTCCATTCAGACACACCACAAACCATCAAACCACATTTTGACTTACCAGAGAAAATGAACACCTTTAAAATACAATAATTCCCCTGAGTGAGGATGGAACCCACAACCATTGCGTCTACAGTCACATGCCTTCCCATTGCGCCATGATGACCTCAATAATAGTAATAGTAATAGATATTTAACAAGAATATACAAAATTAAAACAAATTATCAAGAATTATTACGTGAACATGACCTTGTTCTATATCTATAGAATATATGTACTCTGTCTCGTCGTCTACAAACTATAAATTTCGTATGAAAGTAGCAAATTGGCGCGAATCAGGATTCAACCGCTCCCTAAGGGCGTACTTCTTTACCTATTTTACCAGACATTTGATGGTGAACGCAGACAAAAGACTATTATATTGAAGTTTTAGTTATAAGTTTTCAAAATAATAATATCTTTGGATAATTGTTGTGCTGTCTGTTTTAGAAACAAACAGAATTTGTGTAAAAAAACAGCTTCAGACTTTTAAGCAGGGAAAACCTAGTGTCAAGTCACTCTTCTACATTTTCGATCAGAAATTGAAATTTAGTTCGTGGTGGAACTCAACGCCACCATGTACACGTACACGCCAATGTCAGTATAAAATGCATATTATGACTATAAATTTATTAATTAATATATAAGCTTATATAATTATAAATACCTGTTAATCCTTCAAACCTACATGGTAACATGAACTGGTTACTCATAGAGCATAACTCGTAACAAATGCAATTTTTTGGTCTAATGTGAAATTATAAAACTCCTCTTCAACTGACTGATGATTACTGTAGGTTGTATGGAGTTTTCTAAGGGTGAAAAAATATTATATGGATAACGGAGTGTCTTGACAGTAGAGTCTCTATGCCTACCCTGCTAAGCGGGAAAAAGCTTGAAAGTGTAAAATTATATACATAATTTTTTAGCTTCCTTGGATAGGTAAATAAATGATGTGCAATAGACAAATTAATGACTCGTGGCCCTAGTCCTACAAAAATGACATCAGGCTCATGTGATCAAAATATTATATTGCAGTTGGATCCGGACACTTCTGTACACGTGAAACTAACAAACGTGTAAAATGGATTTACAAAAACGATATTTTTAAAAAAATATTAATTTTGAACGCAACGGGATTCGAACTCGCGCCTCTTGGAAGTCGTCCAAAAAATATACACAAAAATTTAGTCTCAAGCATACACCTCCCCAGTATTCCCTCCCTATCGAACTCTACATAGTAGAGTAATTCGAATACCAGACATAAACAAATTCATATCTATAAGCCATAAAACAGCTAGAGATCCGGTTTGCAAAACAAAATGCATCACATGACTTTTGTCGGAGAATTTCAACAAATAATCCTTACGAAAGAATTTCTTCTAACTTTTGATTACTTTTTCAAGTTTTCAAGCTTCATTTAAGTTTAAATTAAAATATATATCGTCGAGGTCATCGTGGCGCAGTGGGACAGTGACTGACTGTAAACGTGATTGGTGGGTTCGATTGGGGATTTCGGGTAAAAAGCAGACTGTCTTGACACTAGGTTCTCTCTGACAAGCCTGTTGCGAAATAAGCGTGAAGCTAAAAATAAGCATACAATAAAACTATTTGCTAGACGTCCTTGATATACAGGTTACAAGGTGTCTGAGTTTGAATGCTATGTTCATTCAAATTTGGTTTCTACACAAAGCTATTTTAATATTAAAACGGTTGGTTAGGTTAGGACATTAGGACAACGACATATGTATATATATATATATATATATATATATATACATATATACATATATATGTTGGCGCATAGCTTTTAGCAGTCCAGAGTCCCACATAACCACGTTCGAGTCCCCAATTAGGCTGGTATCCGTAAAGGATTTCCTCACAAATACATGGTAGTATCTATGGTGTAACGCTGTTCTAGTCGTTGGTAGGACTAATGAGTGGTAGGAGAGGCTTAAAAATGCCCATTGGATTCACTGTTCAACAGTTAATGTTGAGCTACGATAGTGTTCGTTACTAGGTAGTACGTTATTAAGTAGTACGTTCGTTACTAGGTAGTACGTTATTAAGTGTCAGTCAGGTAGAGAGAGTGAATGAAAGTGAGTGTTAATGCATTTTAAAGAGATCTCTGAAACCTTCACTTTGATCACAAGTCCCAGGCACTGTGTCTCGTAGTGGCAAACGTGTACAAGCATGTACTACCTCACGTAATTATATTCTCCTCACTCTGGCCTAACGCCTGAGAGTCATTCCTGACGTGTGTTGATATATCTACCTATAATTACGCACAGTGGATCCTTTATTAACCGATATTGTTTGACCGAATCGACCTCCACTCCGTTCCCCGTGCCCGCCCCGATTTGGAGAAATTGCGTGCGAAGTGGTACCAAATAACGCCACGCTTTGTCTGAACAGAGCAAGAAAATTAAAATGATAGAATCATTTCGCTGAATGGAGATGAAACCCGCAACCTTTACGTATACAGTCAGATGCTGTCTCACCAGCCTCAATGTCCTTAATCAGGGATGTGCAACGTTTTTTAGCAACGGTAGGCCCGTCCAATTTTGATTTAGAATAGTTTCGTTTAGAATATACATAAGATTCTAACAACACCAAATGTAAAGAAAATACTTTACAAACAAAAAATAATTAAAAAAAAAACTGAAATAAATGTACTTAGCAATCATATATCATATAATCAATATAAAAGTTAATATATTAACATAAATATATGTAAAACGTAAATAAATTGGCGGGCTACATTAAAATTACTAAGCAGGTCGCGTGAGGCATGAGGATTGCGGGTAGTAACCCCTTAATTATTATTCATATAAAATTTTCTTTATTTCTAAGAAATATAACAAATGATACTTCAAACCATAATATATTATAAGAAAAAAATCGACTTCCTACTATAAAAAGTATCTCCTTTAGATCACACATTTAATTTCGTTTTTTGATTAAATTCTTTGCAGCTACCCTTGGGACTGCCCCCTCCTATATTACTTTGTGGATTTCACCTTTGAATTATCCAGGAATAAAATATCTGAGGTTTTCGATAGATGCTGAATAAGCGGCGCAATTAGACCCCTATTATTAAGTGACGCATTCTATTTTTGAAAAAGTTAAAAGTTGAAATTTTGTATAGAAAGTTCTTTTGTAATTTGACATGAGGCCGCCGTGGCGCAGTGTTGCAGCGTCTGTTATTAACGATCGTTGTGGGTTTGATCCCCACCCGAGGTAATAATTGTATTTAAACAAATTTAATTTCCCATCTCTGCTTAGACAGAGCGCGACGTTGAGTTCTATCTCCGAAATTTAGTTTATTTGGTCGGTTATGTCTCAAATGGTAGGATATGGTGGGAGGTTCTCTCTACATACCTTGCTATACAGGATGATTGTGGGTTTAAACCTTTTCGGAAGCAAACTTATATTTATAACAAGTGTCATCTGGTTAAACACTTGACTTATAATATACACGTGACTTATATTTAATGCTAAATTTAATTAATATGAAACGAATTTTAATCTCTTTATATTTACAAAAAATCTCGTTTGCAATGAAAATGTAAGAACTTAAAACTTGTTTCAAAGTAAATAAATATTCAAGCTTAAATTCACGATACGAAAGTAGAAATCTGATTTTATCGAAATTGATTATAAGTTAACACCACGTCAATTTCCTATCTTTTCATATTAAAAAACCTTACCCTTAAATAAAATTGCTATAAAGTAATGTGATTTTTTCACCCCTCCCTGCTATTGAAGGGGATGGAACGTTTTCATATACTTTGGGACCAGATAACTTGGTCTCTTGTTTCTCATATTATTTGGTACTCTAGAAACAAATTCCTATGGTCTGGGACATTGGGGGAGCTCAGTGATCCTGGCCGATATACTTATGATTGTACAGATCTATTCATAGGATGTTGCCAAGGTCAATATTCAAGGTTTTGTTTTGTCTGGCCTTTATTTTATCGAATTTCTTACAACTTGTAGGACATTGATCTTTTTGGCTGTTTTATTTATATTTTATTTTACTTTGTAGTTAAAACATTTGATAGCTTGAATATTTTATAGTTTAAAAAAGCGTAGAAATCAAAATGAGTATATATACATTATTTTCACTCGCTCACTTCGCTCTGGTGACAAGACAAAGTGCGGTGTTGGGTTACGCCAATCAACACACAATGTCTTGAATTCGGGCAGAAAGTTGAAAACGGAGGTATATGAGAAAAAGCTTAAAGCAGAAGCCTTAAAGTAATGTAAGGAAAAAAGCTATGGCTAAGTTTGTCCTTTATAATATTAAGTTATTACATTGTTAAAATTTGTGATTGAAAAAAGGTTGTTTACAAGTCGATTGGAACAATAAGTGCATCTCAGTGGATACGAAGAGATGTTAGCTGATGAAAATAGACTAAAAGACTATTCGAGTCTAAAAGACTAAAGGACTAATCGAGTATATTTTTATATTTGATAATACTATTTTACAAATCCGACGTTTGAATACTTTACTTTAGCTATAACATTACAAATAACGGATTATAGAGTATCCGCTCTAAATATCCAATCTCCTTTGTTTAAAATGTGTAATAATCCCGCAAACCAAAGATCTTATTACAGACAGACGGACAGACAGACAGATAAATTTGTACAAATGGTATTTTGGTATATGTACCGTATATACATACATGTGCATTTAGTAAAAAGCGGTTATTTAAATATTACAAACAGACACTCCAATTTTATTTATTTCTATAGATTACTAATGATTTTCTTTTTTATATTTACACAATTCTCACATTTTGGGACAAAAATAACTAAGCGAGAAAACACTACGTTCTCCGCTTCCGGTCCGGTTAGAAATATTAATGCTATAAAATGCGTTTAAAACTGCACAAAATGTGTGAAAGCAAAAGAATTGCTACTGAGATTGTTAGTCACATTTATCGTGTATAATAAGACCTAGAATTAGTAATACAATATAACAGTTGATTTTGAAAACATATATTTAGCTATAAAAAATATAGAGAACCTAGTGTTAAGACATTTCGTTTTCCACTATCCACCAGTAAGCGAGACAGTGTGTATATTGAGTGGCGGAAATCGGAATGGAGAAACGAAAATAATTTAAATATAATCATTATCCAGAGTCAGAATCGAACTCACAACAGTCCCAATGCACGACGATGGTCTCCTATGAATATTATTTTAAACTAGGTGTGCCCGCGAATTTGTCCGCTTAGAGTTCTAAAGTAATAATAGCCTAAGTTACTCGTTATTACATCATCTATCTTCTAGTGAAATTTCCGTGAAAATCGGTCCAGCCATTCCAGAGATTAATTGGAACAAGCAGACAGACATATTATACACGTTATACACGTTATTTTGGTATATGTACCGTGTGCATATGCATAAAGTAAAAAACGGTTATTTTAATATTACAAACAGACACTCTAACTTTATTTATTTGTATATATTTAACATGTCCATTTTAGTTAGTCCATAGGGAGCTGACATTAATAGTAATTCTAAAATACTCGCACAGTGGTACATGTAGCGATACAGATCAAAACTCTTAAACATAAAGCTACTCGTGAAATAACGCCACGACATGTTCTGATAACCTCTCGATACAATTCAATAAAGTGCCAATTTAATTTTATTTAAAATTGTTTCCTATTGCAATAAATTCATAAGTTCGATGAAAGGTTAGGATAGGATTATTATGTAGAGATTTAATTTTCTGAGATTATCGAACGATGGTAATAGTTGAGATGGATGTTTTATCATTTATTTTTATGTACACTTTTTCCCAGATAGAGGGAACCTAGTGACGTCCAGATTTGAGCCATTGTGTGTCGATTAACGAAACGAAACAGAGCGGGGAAATGATATAATTTAGCTAGAGTCCCCTGAGTGGCGAGTCATTATATCCACGCCAGTAACGCTTATTATACGATACCTAATGTCGTATGTATTTTCAAATTTAAGTCCAGGTCCATTAAGGTAGCTTGAAAAGTGAAGTAAGCCTGAACCTTATCTCTCTGTGTACAAATTAAAATTTTAAAATTACATAGAAATCAAGTAATTATATGTTAATATTTAGGTACCAACCTAAATATTTACTTATTTAATAAAATCCATATGTCATTAATATTATTAATTTTATGTAAGCGAAACCCAATACAAATTGTTATGAAACTTAAACTAGTAGCATATTTTCAGAAACCTTTACGTACTGTACTGATTTTCGCGCTATTTTTATAATACATTGGCTTTCTGTAACGTAAAGTGGCCAGCAACCCTGCGTTACACGTGAGTTTAAGAGGCAGTTTAATTATGATATTTTTATTTTTCATGGTTAGTTACAGTGACCAATCACTTTGTTATTCATCTACTTTCTTTTTTATATTATTACGTAAATAATGCATTTTGGAACTACTGTGCGTGTGTTTCTGTGTGAGAGTAGTAAATGTAAAATTTTTGAATTGAAAATTTGATTGGTTTTTGACCTGCAGCAAGAAAATTTCCACCGTAGAGTTCCAATATATATATTACAACATGACACTTTTTACTTTGAGTCTGTAGGATCTCCACATTTCGACATCTTACACATAAGCCTCATTTTTTTTTAATATATTATATTATAATCAATCTTTTTTTTTCAACGACATTCCGCATAGCTCGATTTTTTACAGTCACAACCCATGCAGCAAGAGGTCCTGTAGGTTTTTTGAGCCTTCTTGGCATAACTGATGAACTCAAGAGGTCTTTATCAAGCATAATAGGGTCTTAGTCTATTCTTTATTCATAAGTTTCAATTCTGTCTGCTCTCTCCTGCTTAACAGTATTTATATTGAATTTGTAGTGTAGCAATAAAAATATAAATAATCAATGTTATCACTTAAATGCACTATATGGTTGTAACTAACTGATGAATCGTGAGGCCATCGTGGCGCAGTATAATAGGTTTGTGTGTTCGATTCCCACTTGGGGGAATGATGATATTTAATTTATTTTCATTTAAGCAGAGCGATTACAAGGCAAACCGTGACGTAGAGTTCCACCACTGAAAACGCAATACCTCGGGTTCGGACCAAATTTCTTGACGCTAGGTTCTCTCTGCCTGCTCTGCTATGCGGAGATCAAACCCACGACCATCGCGTATATAAACAGACGCTGTCACACTGCGCCACGATGGTCTGTTCGGTATATATTTTGCTTTTTATATGGAGTTTCCATAGCTTTAATCCTAGGTATGTTAATAATACTCTAGAATACTACTTTAAAATAAAAAATATATAAAAAAACATTCTTGCCTTAAATATTCTCAAAATAGCAGAATTTGATCGGCAGCAGGCGCGATCGCTTGCGTATCGATCGATTGATTTACACATAGATCCCCCCACTATTTCAACCTAAATACAATCTGTTATCATCCAAAAATCTACCATATCACTGTAATATAAGGCTTAAAATTGATCACCTAATTATATGGCAGCTTTGAGAAGTCAAAAACAGCTTTACGATGTACAAAATACATTAGAAATTCAATTGACAAGTTTTGAAACTATAAAACTAAGTCTGCAATATATGTAAATTAATAATAAACCTTATCACCTATATCTTAAAGTTCATTTCCAAATTTATATTATTTTATGTTTTCTAACGGCGATTCAAGTCGAGATAGCCATGTGTTTTAGTACTAGGAGTTTGAAGGGAACTAAGAATATATTGATTGAAAAGCTCGAGCACTCACCTTTGAGCTTAATTTCTACCATTTAATTTCTTCTTCATTTTACAGCTTTTTTACAGCTTACTTTGTCGTGGCACAGTTCAGTTATCTAAGAGCCTTTAAGAGGCTTGAAAAGAAAATGACTTGTAAACATAGAAAAGTTACAAGCCAGAAAGGTTTTGCTAGAGCAAATAATAACTGTAAGTACTCCCTACAAAGCTCCATATTGTTATCATGAAGTATACAAAAATATATGCTATGCGTTTAGCACGCCCCAATATATGTACAATTTTTGGAAAATTAGCTATCAGTTAATACTTGATTGGGGAAAACACCTAGCAACAGAACCTATCAAAATATTTCCCGCCGAGTTGGGATCGAATTTTTATCAATCGCACTTACAATAAGACGCAGTTCCACTTAAAAATTAATAAATCTTGATATTTATAATATGTATATTGTATATAGCCAGTTATAGCGGAGCTCTACCCGCGCTTTATCCCATCAGAACGGGGAAATGAACATTAAATATAATTATTTCTTTGAGTGATCGAACCCACAACCATCGTTGGGCGCTGTCTCACTGCACCCACGATCATGTGTTCATATGTATATGATAAATACTTTAGAATCCGCTTTACACGGGGTAGATAGATATGCGTATTCTGACATTTTCCTTTTACACCATATTTGTGTCACGGTTATAAACCATTTCTGTAATAGACATTTCATGTTGGTTATAAATTCAAATTACAAGTATAGCCTGAATACTGTTTTCGTGGACCTTCTGACACTTGCCTATTTCCATTTCTATCTTAGAAAGTTTTTACTGTTTCACGTGAAATCTTGTTACTTTTTCACCTCGAAGAAATTTCAAGAAAAACCTGTAAGTTCTCCCCTACACTCCCCTAGTAGCCAAATGTCTACGCCCAGTGGTATTGGCTGTGCGTTGTTTGTCTCAGTGAATAACGCAAAAGTTTTATATGTACTAGCGACCCGCTCACAGATTCACCCGCGTGAGCTATAGCTGTTTCGTTTTTATGGAACAATAAAATTTCTAGAAAAAAAAAATGGGAGAAAAAATACCCTATCAATCCCAAGACCCTTAAGAATTTTTATATAAAATAACAATCGGTTTAGTGGTTTCGCCATGACGACGTCCAAGACAGACAGAGTTTTTTTCGCATTTTTACTATTAATTACAAGACTATAAACATTAGCCTAGGTTAGGTAATTCATACGATATTATAGCATCTAAGGTCAAAAGCCAGGTTTTAAAATGAATTATATTTAACTGCGAAAGTGGAAAGGCAAGTTCAATGAAATCGTGCATTCCCATCCTAGGACAAAATGATTTTTTGCTTATAAATAAAATTATACCTTATTACCGAATAATAAAATTGACTTTTGTTTGTCATTGTAAATTATTATTATATATACGAAAATTCATCTTATGTACTTTATAATAGAGTTGAAATTTAGCTATTATAAAGTAATTGTTAGGGCTATCGCACACTAGCGATAGGGGCGTCACGATTTTTAGTTTTTTATCTCGTGCACGACAGAGTAAAGTGTGCTTAAGACGTCAAGATGTTTAAAAAAGGCTACAATGTGAGTATGATGAGTACGTTTGCCTAGATTTATAATTTTTCTTACAAGACTTTTTTTTATCTCACACATTTTCTGCTTTATACTACTGATAAATCATTTTAATGTCTTAGTTCATTTAGTGGAAACAAGTTGCTCTTTGTAAAACCAAATTCTGAAAGGCTCTATATTATAGCTTATATTTTTTAAAATATTAGGTAGAATTCGAATCAACAGTAATTGCATGATCGTCCTGGTACGCGAAAGCGCAGTTTTCTGCTTTTTAAACTGCCACGTCTGTAAATGGGCGGAAAGTTTGAGAAAGAGAACAGAGTGTATTTACAGTAGGTTCTAGACACTGCATCTAAATCTTAACATAATGAAGACAGAAAGTATTCAATAACGGGTCCTGAATATTATATTAAGTAAGCTTCATGCTTTCTCTTACATATGCAGTCATGGAGAACCTAGTGTTATCATAATTTCGCCTAAAATGGAGACATTAAAATAATTAAACTATAATCATTCCTCAAAATGGGAATCGAATCCACAACCATTCGCATTTACAGTCAAACGATGTCCCACTGTACCAGAATGGCCACAAATTGGTATATTAAAAGATATTATAAGATTTTATTTTAATTACTAGTATATCTTTTATTTACCAGTTCCAAAAATTAAATAAAAAGACAAAACATTTTTAATTATTTAAAACATTATTTTAATTCAAAACAAACTAAAACGAGACGTATACGGAATGTTTTACCAACTATAATATAAATAGTAAAAAAATATTATCCTTGACGAGATATCGAATCAGATTCCTTTTGCCATACATTGCTGACCCTAAATCAACTTCTGCATTCCACAGGAGCTTTTATCGAGAAGACTAAGATTTTAATGGTAGGGGTCAAATTTCAAAACATACAACGTCCCTCATAGAATCGCAATTATAAAGCCTTTGGTATACTTAATCTAGAGAGCTATATAATTTTTGTAAAGTATTGCATAATTTTCACGCCTCTCTTGAGCAGTTGGGGCTTGGTCGAGTTTACGCAAGGGCTGTAATTTTGATTTCTAATCAAAGAGGAAAACGCATTCTCGAAACGTTATAAAAATGTCATAATACTTATTAGCTACATGCTCCATTTTTTGAACGTCAAACAATTTACCAATTATAGATTTATCTTTGAAATAAACTGGAGCCAGCATTTCATTTCCAAGGCGTGTTATCATTTATAAAAAAAATTATAAATTAGATAATAATAACCTTTAACAGACAAACGTCTATTCACAATTTTTTATAATAATAAAAGAAGTAATTCTTATCCTAATTCGTAAGGGTTCGACGCAATCGAGTTACGAGTTTAAGCATATTTCTAGTAATAATATTTTGTACATGATTGATTTTGGTAAAAATCATTAATATTTTTCTTTACATATCGAATATATATTGAGAGTAAAAAGAGATAAAGTTCAAAAGGGAATTTTTATCCACTAAAAAGTGTAAAATATTTCGTAAAGGTCTCTGTGCCTACTACACAAAACGTTAAAAATGACCTGAATATAAAAAAAGTTTAAAAATATACAGTTAAATGGATCATGGAATGGCTCCATCATTTCATTTCCTTTTCATAAAACGTTTACGTCAAAAAATATAGCATGAGCATCAACAAAAAAATACCTCTCACAGGAAGAAACCCTTTTCAGAACAATCTTTTGATTTTAAACCTTATTACAATCCAATATGTTTTAAATTTGTACATTTTAATTTCAAGGATTTCTATCTTGGCGCAAGTTTTATTTGATTTTATAAGAATCAGTAAAAGCACTCAAAGTGCGTCTCACAATGCCTAGGATATGTAGGATTAGAAACAAATTCTGCTAAATAACAAAAATGGTACAACAAATACATAAGGATAAACACCGCTGTGGCGCAGTCTGACTATAAATGCAATTGGTGGGGGTTCGATTTCCACTAGGGGAGATGATTATTTTTACATTATTTTTATTCCTTTTTTTTTGGTGACACAGCGCGCGAGGTTTAGTTCCACCACACAATATGCAAATGAATTTTTTGAATGTACAAAATCAAGCTATATATTCTTATCGAGGATATTACTCTACTACTAGGTATATTACTCCTAATTGCTAGCTTTGTTGTCTCGGAGTATTATCATCTAATTATAGTCAAAAAATATTATATTTTCTTTTTTATATTATATTTTAAGTTCTAATATTACGGATTCAAAAGTTTTTGCCTAAGCAAAAAACGAAAATAAATTACCAATATTATTCATGAAATATATACGTATTCTAACATTACATAAGTAGCTGTAAGATTAAAATAATTTAAATATAATCATTTCCCAAGTAGTAATTAAGCCCACAACCAATTCTGCTTACAATCAGACCCTGTTCCACTGCGCCGCAATAACCTCATTTTTTATATTCTTTATTATTTTCCTCCCCCACTCTGATATGGTAAAGTACGGCGTTGAGTTCTGCCTCTCAACACGCAAGGTCTCAAATTCTAGACTGCTGTGTGATAAAGCGTAAAGCTCGAAAAAAAGAGCTTGTAACTTTACACGTACCCATTTTGGTCTTCTTTGACCCTACAAAACCAAATGAACATTAATTACCAATCATTTACATTGTAACACGGAAACACTTTTTCTATTACCAAAAGATATTTACCAGCGCATCGCTAATAGGCCATCAATTAGAAAATACTTTACCGCGACTAGGTAAGCGTTCATTGTTTTAATTTCGCCCAAAAACTCCCGGATTCGATAAGTTTTAAATTAATGGAGCATGTTTTTCACCGGCTTCGGTCGTGTGGCCAAAACTTTAGAGTATTTCAAGACAAATATGTTATTTTACTAACTTTACGTATCGCCCATATATTTTTGATTGCAATATTATTGATTGCAAAGAAGGAACTACCTCTCCAGTTTTTGCCCAAAATCGACACATTGCGTGTGGATTGGCGAAAACTTACGCTTTATCAAACCAGATATGGTATTTTTATACTCATATGAGTGAAGAACATATTATAATAATAGCCTCTTCCCAACTACACAATGTCAGCTTCAACGTATATTTTTTTAAACAACAACAAATTTGATATAAATATAATAATATATAAATGAAATACCTTAATACCAGATTTTAACCGTCTACCTGCTAAAAATTGAGGAATAATCATTGTAGTTTGACTCTGTATCTCTTCCGAGGTAATCATAGATAGTGGAGCGCATCAAGGAAAAATAATTACTTATATAGATTTTTTTATATTAACTTCATGTTTTTTCCCGCATAGCAGAGTAGGTGGAGAAAACCTAGTGTCAAAACACTACGTTTTCCACCGTTTTCCAATATATTTAGGAATAATATATATATATATATATAATTCCTAAATATATTTATATATAGAAACGAAATATCGAACTGTTGGCCGTACAAAGATGAAATTCAGCAAGGAGGTAGTTTATAGTCAGTAGACGTCCACTAAGAACGAATTGTGCGACAGGATTAAAAAGTTCCAAGGACTCTCGTAAGTTTGTATTTAATTTATTGCTAAAACCTTGAAATTTGGCAGACACACCCAATTATAACGCGGACAAAGTCATAGGCAACAGCTAGTATAATATCAAATATTCTTAAATAATGATGTTTCTTTATAAATTATTCCTAAATATTGGTGTTCAATTGGACCCTCTAGCCTCGATAGGTCGGGTAGGGTCATCGACCCGGTCACGGGGTCATAGCGCGGACACCATTGTTTTACAGTCTGTCATTAGCCCACTTACAGCATGTACTGGCGTGGCAGGAGTCTATCCTATAAATGTAGGTTTAAATGTTAATGTGAAAGTTATTTTGTATTTGTATGAAGTTTTAGATATTCTTAAAATTTACTTTATATGTGTGTGTGTGTGCTTTTATATATATTTTGTTATTTTATTATGTTTATGTGTTTTCAATTATTTTGAATATGTGGTCGTTTAAAGATATAATTGGACATAGAATGTATTAATCTAGTATTGTTATAAAATTATTTAATAAATTTTAAATCCTATGTTTGACTTCACATAATTTGAGATAGGTAATGATATTATCTATTTTAAATTCTTTAAGTTGGATCACATAACTAAACACCGCACTTTGTCTACCCAGTTTAGAAATAATGAAAATATCTTATAGAATATGAAACATTACTTAAATATAAAGTTTAATGACAGTATTACGACTTAAATTGAATAACACCTTAGAAATGAAGGTTGCTAGAACTTTTTAAATAATACTATTTTAGCCGGATTAATCGCGTATAGATTGGTATTCGAAAATACATTTCAGAAAACTAGACGTTTCAATCACTTTACAGTAGGCCGTGGTCACACAGTGGGTAGACTAAGATGGCATTCGTCCGTCAGTTGATACCATTTATATCAAACTACCGCCATCAATTTCTTAGTTGCATCGCGTATTGCCCTGGATTCTAGCGAAATGAGCTGACTGAGATGTGCATATATGTGTTTGTATCGTTTTAGGAATTTATGTAAGTGTATGTTTGATTATAAAATTTTAATATATTTAAATATAGATATGTTAATACTTTTCCCACATTCGAATGATTATTTTAAAATGCTATTTTTCTGGCTACGGTGAAATACCAATCAAAGCGTTAAGTTCCGCCACTTAACATGCAATTATTCTAATTCGGGCGGAAAGTGGAGAGCAGAGTTTCTGGACACTAGGTTCGCTCTGACTACCCTGATATGCGGGAAAAGAATAACGCGCACAATAATAAAACACGTCACTGCGTTTTCTTGTAATAATTCTTTTTTATTGGTTGCCTAAAAAAGATTGCTTGCTGATGTTCTACTTAAAGTATAACTATATAAACTAATATAACTTATATTTTTTTGTGCAATAAAGTGTTATATTCTCGAATACCAAAATAAACGCAATTAATCCGTCTAAAATAGTTTCATTTTAAATCATTCAGTTCAAAGCTAAATTCAACTATCTTATTATTGCGAGAAATGTTGACAAAACGAAGACAAATCGTTTCCGATTTGCCGTTAAATTACATATTTAACTGTTTTTTACTTTTTGATACCTTTATTACCTTTGTGTGCTACAAAATATTTCTCACTATCTTTTCTATGAACATTATGAGGACGATTGGATGAAATTTGACATAATCAAAGTTCTAATAAAGAATAAGTTCAAAGAAACTAATATTTTTTATAATAATACATTAGAAATGTTAGATTTTTCTCCCTTCGTATGCCCATTGACGGTAACATCTACCTGCATGTGAAATTCCCAAAGTAGAATTAAAACCCACACCTACCGAGTTCAAATAGACACGTGAAAAATCACGTCTCAATTAAATTGTTACAACCATAACTCTCTCATTGTCTCACAGCGCCACAATGGCCTCAATATAGATATTCTCATATTTTTTTTTTCTTTTGATTATATGAGATAAAATATAATAAAAAACAGTTATAATGTCGTTATTAATAAATATTTCTTCAATTCGGTCCTCAGAATTCAAGTGTGTAGCCTCAAATTTGTAATGCGACTGGGGTACGTATGAGTATTTTATTTAACTCCTGTAATTGTAACTGAAACTGATACTGACTGAGGCTTAGGCTGAAACGGAGGCGGTAACAGAGAGATAGACAAAAGTGGAGGTAGATCCAGAGGCAGATATAGATGCAGATGCGGATGCGGAGGCTGAGGCTAATGCGGAGGCGGAGGTGGATACAGAGGCAGATACGAAGGCACGGAGGCAATACATTCAGTAGTTTTAACCTGATTGGCAAATGATAGATTCATATATTCATATAACCTATAAACCATAAATTTCATATTCAACGAAACATATTAATCTTTGTCTATTTCCACGAATCGACATCCTCTTTAAGCAATGCAAATGCAAATGCAATTTAGCATGCGGATACAGTTATATATATATATAAAAATGAAATCAAAGAACTGTCTACATTTTTCAATATTTTTTTTTAGTAGCTTGATTTGTATGACAATACCATATTATCATAACAGGTATCAGATGTCTTTGCCAGGACTACCAGTAACGAGGAAATAATTTTCAGCGTCATCCATTTACTGCTGTAAACGTAATTGGTTGTGGGTTAGATCCCCACTAGGAGAATTTTTTTTAAATTATATTTTAATTATTATCATTCCTTCGCTCTGGTGTAAGATAAAGCACGACTTTGAATTCCGCCACTCAACACGCAATGTCTTGAATCCGGACAGAAGGTGGAGAACGGAGTATCTTGATACTACGTTCTCTCTGAGAATCCTGCTATGCGGGAAAAAGCGTGAAGCTGTTTAGATTTTTAATTTATTTGCTAATTGTACTTATGAGGTATGTGTACTAATTGTACACATACCTTGCATTTAACTGAGTACGTGTTCAAAAGTTACCTTTAAACAGTTTAAAAGATAATTAGACTTTTGGCTTTCAAAATTTTGTAGAACATATACATAACTATTGTATCAACAAAACCCAACGTGCATTTACCTTAATCAAATCTTTAAAACATGAAACTGCCTTGCGTGAACACCAAATTTACAACCATCTCGTGTACACATAGAAACATAACAGCTACTATAGCGTATTAAAAGAACTGCCTATTTATATTCAGTCCAATAATTTCGATTTCGATCGTGTGATTTTCATCATAACTTTATATTTAAAATCCGTCAGCTGCCAAACCTTTTGTTAATTTTGGCGTGCTTTACGATCGGCTATAACTCCGCGATGACGCGAGGCAAGATGGCCGCGGCTAATGACGAGAAAGGCGCAAAACATTCAGACCGTTTAACAGGATAGAATTATAATAAAAAGAGGATTTTGTTACGGCGTTTGTACTATTGGTATATATGTTTGTCCGTGATATGTGTCTATTAGACAGCTTCAATTCTTCATTCTTGTAAAGATGTTTTAGATAAAAATGTACTTTACGTTTTATAAAAGGTTAGTCAAAATGAGAAAATCTTTTCCATACAACACAATACGAACAATATCAATTTTGATGGAAAGAAATGGCATAATACGAGTATATGAGTAGATTATGTTTATTAATGTTCATACCTAAGACCAAGCACAAAATACGGCGTTGAGTTCCGCCACTCAACACGAAATGTCTCGTATTTAGAACGGAAAGTGGCAAAGGGAGTGTCTTCACCACTACATTATCTCTGACTATGTCGGAAACAGCGAAAAGCTTAAAAAAGATGAGTATAATTAAAAAGATATGAGCTGTTTTTTATTTAAAATCGTTTTAAAAACAAAATATATGTTAGTTATATTTGATGATAAAAATATTCGAATCCTTTCGTTCAGATTTCACCAAGCTCTTTTGTCTTATCTAATAGCGATTCTATCTCATCTGGCATTATGGATCTGACATTATGGATGAAAGACGTAGTACATGACTAAATTAACTAATTTACTTAGAAGATCTATTTTAGTGTTTTAGTTATCTTTCGTGTGGAGTTTCATGTGTAATCAGTTGGACACATCATCTATTTTAGCTATTATTCATAGATAAATTTCATTATAACATCACCCATCCTCGCAGATTATAGGGCTGGCAGGGAGTACCTAGTTACAGATAATTCAATTTTCCACTTTCCGCCCAAGAACAGACGCTGTGTGCTGATTGCTGATTGACTGTGAAAGCCTAACTCCTTGCTTTATCTAACCGGTCTGGGAGAAGTGATAATAACTCAACATAAAAATATTGTGTAATAAAGATGCGCCAAGATTTACATTATATTAAATTGATATGTCCGACTGAATTATTTAGATAATTTCTCCGTTCTAGTGACAGCACAAAGCGCGGCAATTATTGGCATATTGCACCGGAAAGTGTTTTAAGGTATACGTCTCACACTTAAAGGAAAATTTATATTTATTATTCACCCCAGTCCTACGATCAATGACTTCGAACTTGAAACTTTTTTTCTATTTAAGTTTCTAATTTATGCATGTTTATATTGTAATATTTTATTCTAGAAGAAAAAAAAGCTCACGAACAACAGCCGCCATATTATCACACAACAAAATGGTTGCAATTCATGAAATAAAGGGGGGAAATAGTATTCCTCTCGTTATTTTGTATTTAACTTAACTTTTTTTTAACTTTTCAAAGGAACGTGAAATTTGAAATATGTTTAGTTACTTAAATCGTGAATAAAAATTATTTAAAATATCCTTGATTATATTATAATATTAAGCTAAATTATATCGATTTCTCCGCTCTAGCATCTAAAACAAAGCGTGAGTTCCGCCACTCAACACGTGATGTCTCGACATCGGGCTAAAGAACGCAGTTACTTGGCATTAGTTTCTCTGACTACCCTGCTAAACGGAAAAAGCGTGAACAAAAAAGTAAAATAAGAAAAAATATTAGTTGGTCTTTTATTCTTTCCATGTTTATGGTTATTTATTTCTGTCTTTATTATTTAGCCACTACTAGTAAATAATTATTTTTCATTAAACATTATCAAATTGAGGTCATCGTTGCGTAATTGAGATTGCGTATTTGATCCTACTTTCAGGTATTTTTATGCTCAACAAATGTTTTCATATTTATATGTTTAAAATGTTTTCATATTCATTCTTAGGTTTTTAAAAAACTTCAGCAACGACCACCTGTCCCGTGATAAAAACAACATGGCAGAAAAAAAGGATACTCTGAATTTACTGCAGCTTATGCTTTTCTCCGCATAGCAGTGTAGTCAAAGCTAGCCTAGTGTCTAGACAATCCGTTCTCGACTTGCAGACAGATGAAATCGAGACTGCTTTTTGAGTTACGAAACTCAACGCTGCGCTGTGTCTATAAAATAAAAATAATAATAATTTAAATATAATCATTCCTTCGAATAGCGATCGAACCCACAGCCAATCGAATCAGCTGCTATAGCGTGAAGAGCTGGCAACTTTCCAAAAACGCCTCCGTTGGTTATATTATTTATATGGTAAGAAAATATTTTCTAAATATATAATCACCGTTTGAGCGCAATCAAAAATATAATGATCCTTACACTCAAAGTTTATTCGTAATCGAGAACCATTAAAGTAAGAACACTAAAAATATATATGAAACCACATGAAACGGTCTGGGTTTGTTTGGAAACTGAGCAACGCCGGTAGTATTTAATACGCAATTTACGATCCACATCTGAGAAATATCAGAATGTAAACTCGATAGTCGTTCGATGATCTTTGAAATAAGTGGCACAGACGGACAGAATAAAGAGAGAAACTGATATAACATAGCAATGTAAGGTCTGATATGGGGATATCTCGCTTAATAGATTAGAGTAGTTGGACGGATTGCAAGTAGTGTGAGTTTGAGTATGGCTAAGATTATTATTATAAACGTTTCTATAATTTTTTCTTATATCATATGTGTAAATAATACTTTAGAAAATATTAAAATTTAATTAAATTTTCTTAACTGTGTTATAAAGAGATATATGGGTTTATTTGCGTGCATACTTATTATACAAGTTGGGCCAAAAGAACCGTATTGAAAGATGCACTTATTTTTGCAAATGGCGGCCAATGTCAAATCTGTTTTGAGATTACACACATGACACAAGCTATGGAGCGATACACACCCCAAGAAAAGCGGAGAAATGAAAACAATTTCAAATACAACTCCGTACGGGGATCGAACCCACAACCATTGTTTATACAGTCCGGAGGATATCCAATAGAAGAGCCAATATGATGAGTGATCAGTAAGGATATTAAATATCGTGTAAAGTGGAGTAGGTTAAGCTGGCAGGTAAATCCTGGCTAAACTAGGCATAAATGCCAAGAATATTGATTGAGTAAATCAAAAATTATTCTCATTTTATTATGATATTTCCTGTCAGTATTCCAATACAGTTAAATTATCAAATTATATTACCTATATCTTATAATGTCTAATTGTTCAGTCATCGGTTGGTTAATCAATGAGCTTTTCACCAGATTTAAGACCACTAATGTAAGGAAATGCTATTTTTAAACTAACTGCGGCTTTAACGTAACCTGATGAAATAAACAGAAATTAAATGTATATTTGTCAGATTTGATTCGTATCTTATTTTTGTTAAATGAGTTACGGATATAATACTGAAGAAAGTTACAAAAAAGATAAAAGATAGATGTAATAGGGTAACTTTTGGCTTGCAATTTTATATTATGTGAATTTTGTTTACTATGTATACATACATATTTACTGCTGGTTTCTGTAAGTACTTACATTAATTAAATATTTTAAAAGCCTAATGAGTACATAAATTTCGCCTTAACAATATACAAAAAGCGCAGTTTCGTGTCAAAAAATAACAATTAAATGAAATTTATTTATATAATTTTTTTATCAATTGAGCCGCTGACTCTATCCTCCCTCCCAGTAAGTAATCTAGTAAGTAATCTCCGTTTGAATACAATTAAGATTAACTTATTTAAAAAGAAAACTATATTATTATCTATAACAATGAAATAACAAATATAAAGTATGTGTGTGTTTGCAAGAACATGAATGAGTCCATGATGTGAAATGGCCAAACTATAATATAACATTTTATGCGAAATTACAATTCCATATCATTTCATTTTCATTTCATAATAATAAATTTATTTGGTTTCACATTTTGGCACATAAAATATAATTGACTGTCATGTGACAGACTGACGCTGGTACTAAGCTAAGAGCTCGTACCAGTCGCCAAGTTCCCACTCGCGGCCTTAAAATAAGACGGTACAATACACCCATTTTTTTCCTAACAATTAAACCAGGAACTAAAACGAAATAACTGTATCACCAACAATAGACAGTGACCTCATTAATTCAAACGAAAAGGCAAACTGGGAGGGTGTTAACAAAATTTCCCTATTATGCGAAACAATCGTGTCCAGACGATCGAGGGTGGCCGTCCGACCGTGGAAGGATTTGCGCTGAAATGTCGTGATTTAACATTTATATTTTGACATTTCCAGTGTTATTTTGAGAGCAATTGATATTTTAGGTCCCTCGGGTGTGATAGGAATGTTATACTTTACCTTATTAGATTTAGTTTATTATATTTCATATTGTATGACGGGCTATTGTGGTTCAGTGTGACAGTGTCTGACAGAGTCTGGCGATGGTTGTGAGTTCTATTCCCAGCCGGAGGAATGATTTCATTTCTTCAGTGTTATTTTAAAAGCACCTAAAAGGCCGGCAACATCCCCGTAGCTCCTCTGGTGTTACACGGGGTCGTGGGCGGAGGTGATCACTTACCATCAGGTGAACCGAAAGCTCGTGCGCTATGTCTATGGAATAAAAAATAAAGGCAATTGATATTTTAGGAGCTTGGAATGTTAGGCTTTTCCTTATTAGATTTCATTTATATTTATTATTACCGACCCGTTCATAGCTTCACCCGCGTGAACTATAGGTGTTTCATATTTTCGACGGGCTTTTTATAAAACAATGAAATTACTGAAAAACAAAAAAAAATGTGAGAACAAAGTAGCCTAGTTTAATTCTTAGACCTGTGTCGCTATATAAAATTTCATAGCAATCGGATCAGCGGTTTGGCTGTGATGACGTCACTGACAAAGTTATTTGCGCATTTATTATAGTATGGATTGTATTGAGATCATTTTGGCACAGTGTGACAGCGTTCGACTGTGTAGGCGATGGTTGTGGGTTCGATTCCCAGTCGGGGAAATAATATATTTAAATTTTACGATCTGTTGACAAGATAGAGCGCGGCGCTGAGTTCCACTACTCTGGAGTGTCTTAACATAAGGTTCTCTCAAATCGTGAAGCTAAAAAAAGTACTGTCCAAAATAGCTTGAAAAATAATAATCTTATTTTACATCATATTTATTCTCTTTTAAAGACATTTATGATAATTTAGCATTTCTTTCTTAATAATTTTAAAAATTGAAACCTCCTGTACCCAGCAGTTAATAACAATGGGTTGGAATCGTTGGCATATTTTATTTGTGAAAAAGCTCTTAACCCTAAATGTTTATTTCGGGTCCGAATGGCCTATTTGACCCACGTTTGCCTGATTTTTATTACCACAAAATTATGGTTAGAAAGTCTGAATGTGTATGTCTGTAAAGCTTATAAAATATTCAAAGACTTACAATTCATTTGGAGAATTCACTCTCATTCTAAGATAGCTTTAATCAATACCGCACTATCAGAGCAAAGAAAAGAAAATAATTTTATTGTTATCAATTCCCCGAGTAGGAATCGTACACACAATGAATTGCGTTTACTGTTAGGCCCTGTATCACTGCGCCACAATGACCAAACTGTATTGAAGATATGTGATGGCATGCAAAATACATTTAAAAAAAAGTAATTTACTGATATAATATCCGACGCTTTGACGCTTAATATCCGAATGACAATGACAGTGTCTGTCAAGCGATAGTTTTGTAAAAGTATTATATATTTTTCAATATTTTTTTTTTTTTTTTTTTTTTTTTTTTTTTTTTTTTTTTTTTTTTTTTTTTTTTTTTTTTTTTTTTTTTTTTTTTTTTTTTTTTATATTTAGAAAATCGAAACATATTCAGAAAATTAAAAAAGATTTTTCAAATTTCTACCACCCAAAGATTATTTTATGAACAATCGATTGGCAACAGGAATGCTATTTACTAAATATTTTTAATATTTTAATGTTTGATTCACACACCTAAGTGTGTCAATTTCCAAAGAAATTGAAAAACATATTTAGAAAACATTTAAAAATCCTAAACACAGCGGGACTCGAACCCGCGCCTCTTGGAACCCGTCAAAGCGCTTTGACCGCTTAGCCTACATTCAGATTACATATTATATAATAGTTTATTTCGGATGCGGATTTTATTATAGTAAAAAAAAAAAGTTGACAGTCGATTAAAAAACATTTTTTTTTTGTATGAAAATCATCTACATTAATGAAAACGTTTGCAATATTAATGATAATATCAACTGGAAACAAAGGCATAAAAAATTGTTTTATTCATTTTGAACCGTACCGTATTCGATATACATAAGAATATGCTAATTTTATATCTAATGTATGTAAAATATGGGTTCCTGGAGTGTAGGACTTTTGGGATCAATTTTATTCTGTGCTATTTTTATTTTAATATCTATGTATCTATATATATATATATATATATAAATTTCTTAACCCATGACCATTACTTTATCCATACTAATATTATAAATGCGATAGTAACTCTGTCTGTCTATGACGTCATCACGTCTAAACCGCTGAACTGATTATAATAAAAAATATATATAGAGTTGGCATTTAATATAGACATAGAAAGAACATAGGCTAAAGAAAAGTCTTTCTCATATTTTTTAGCTTTTCCAGGAATTCTTTTACGAAAAGGCCACCGAAAATGTGAACAGCTATTGTCCACACGAGTAAAGCTGCGAGCGGGTCACTACTAACAATATACAAGCGAGTAGTCATTTTCTTAAAAATAAAATTCCTTACAGTTTAATTTACTTGAGGCCATCGTGGTGCAGTGGGACTGCAGTCTGTCTGTAACTGCGATTGGTTGTGGGTTCGATCCCCGCGCTGATTATACTTAAATCATTTTCATTTCTCTACAATGGTAAGACAAAGCGCTGAAGTTCCGCTACTCAACACGCAATCGCAAGTACGACGAACGTCTTAACTAACACAAGGTCCTTTCTGACTATCCTGCAATACGGGAAAAAGCGTGAAGCTGCTTTCTAATTGCTAGTCTGAAAAGAAAGAAGGCGCGGCGTTAAGTTCCGGTACTAACCACACAATGAGTGGATTGTGGTGGAAAGTAAACGACAGAATGTTTTGGCACTTAACTGTCCTGCTATATAACTGAAAAAAGAAATAACTCTCTGTTATAGCAAACTTGTATTATTTTCTTCAACTAGTGTCCTGCTTTGAAATGGACTACAGCATAAAAATTCAAATACACTTACAACCTAGTTGCAAACGTGCGGAATAATATTAATATATATTCAAAATATTGACCTGGTTTTAATAAAAAAAATACTACGGTTAAATATTTTTAACAGTTTGATCTATGGTACCTCTTTAATATCATGTCTTTTTAGGAAGTCGATGCTTCCATGACATAGTTGGACCGATTCTGGCCCTAAACGTGATTTTTATGGGTTCGATTTTCGCTCCAGAGATTGATTATATTTAAGTTATTTTAATTTATCCGCACTGGAAAGACCAAATACCGCCAAAAGTTCCACCACTCAACTGACAATGTCTTGATTTCTGGCGGAAAGCAGATAACGTGAATTCTTGACATTTGGTTTTCTTTAAACCTACTACGGAAAGCTAGTTTTGTAACTGAGTAAACCTATTCGGAAGTAAGTAAAAATATTCGGAAGTAACTAAAAATATTCGGAAATAATGCATTGAATTATAAAATTTACTGAAATATAAATATAGATATAACACGAAAACACGCAAAAGTAAACACCGTGATTCATTTTGTACTTTAAATCCTTCTGATATACAATAATTCGTCTGGGAATCTACCAGATGTTGGTGAGATAAGAATTAAGTGCTATTTAGATGCGTCATATTGAGTTTGTAAACTTTTTTTTGTTTTTAGCCATTTTTAACTGTTTGTAAGGTTGATGGAAAGGATCTAGTGACAATAGTCGCCACTTAAATAAAACCACTGCTACGTTGAGTTTCGCCATTCAACACGTAATGTCTATAATTCAGGCGGTACAGTTTTCCGCCTGAATTCTAGAAATTTCCTGAATTCTAGACATTTTACCGTTTAAGAAGTGCCACCCTCTGCATATGCTACATGGTATAAAGCGTGAAGCTGAAAAGCGTGAAAAGACATAACCGGAATTTTTAACCGCATTTTAACTAACACGACGCAAGAGGCTAAAATTTAGCATATTACAGAGTGCATTCCCTTTTTCCCGCATAGCTGGGTAGCCCGAGAGAAACGTAATGTAAAGCTACTCCACTTCTCCACTTTCCGCCTGAATTCAATAATGTGTTAAGTGTTGGAACTCAGCCCTGCGCTTTGTCTTAGATATCAAAGCGGAGAAATAAAATATTTTTAATTCATACGTTCCTCGAGTGGGAATCGAACCCACAACCAATTGCCTTTACCGCCAGACAGTGACCCTGCGCCTGCTGGCCCCCTACTAAAATGCATAATTTGCATAATTTCATACAAAGTGAGCTCAAATTGACGTATTGGCATGAAATCTTATCGCAAGTAATGATATGCGATGAATGAGCCAACGTGGGGAGGCGCAAGGCGGCGCGTGCGCACCCACCAGATGTCCAGAGTTCAGTGCCCGGTTTTGGCAGCGTACGTTATTGGGGCCCCGACAGGATACGTACAGCGTGTTCTCAAATGTTATTGTAAAGGTTTTCTTTTATTAATGAAAATTATCCTATCCTTTTATAATGATAAAAGGATAGGTTTGGTTCAATAACTGTGAAATCATTAACCAGATTCCCAATCTGCCACTAGATGGATTTCATCAAGAAATCGACTCTGAAATTGATTTAATCACATCGATTCATCAATAATATGTTTTCATTTGTACCATTTTTTTGAGTTTTTAAGTAGAAATATTTATTTTATTTTTAAATTGTGATCAGTTAAATCTAAATTAAAATAATTGAACGACATAATTATCAAGTCTTTTCATAAAAACAGATTTTGTTAAATTATAAACAATGAAATAAATCAAACTTAGCAAAATCTGTACAGAATGAATTTGAATTTCCTTATTTTATTTTAAAGTGTTATTGTTGTTGTTATTGAACGGTTTTCAAGAGGCGCGGTTTCAAATCCTGCTGCGTTCAAATTTATATACGTTTTCTAAATATGTATTTTCAAATTTTCTTTGCTAATATTACTTCTACTGTCACACAAACACATTAATATTAAAACCCAACACTGATAATTCATTAAAAATTACACATTACATACGTGTAATATTTATCTAAAAGTTGATGTAGATCCCTATAAAAATTCAACGTCAATATAGTTATGGCAATGAAGGCCAAAAACTAGTCAATTACGTTATCCTGAGTTTAAATGGATTTTACTTTACATTGCGTAGTTCAGAAATACTTTTTCAAAGCTATCGAACGGTCCTATCTGTACTCGGTTCCTCATGTCTCAGAATCGTGGTTCAGGGTCAGGGTTCATGGATAATCGGAATACACCAGTTTCTGTCTAGTGCTTCTCTTGCAACCGTATCGAACAAATAGCGCTAACAAATATAGAAACCACGGACATAAGTTACTTAGAAACCATTATAATAAAATAGAATAATATTTAATTACAGAATAAAAACACGCTGTAACTTGTTTTATTTTTACCTTGTTCATAAAGTTGATTCTTTTGTTCTTTGATGTAAGGCCGTTAATACGCCACATGGCCAACGCTCAGCTAAAATAACACGGGTAAGTGTGATATTATGTATTATATAAGTATAACGTTTAGTGTTCGTGACGGAGAGTTGAGACTTATTCTCTCGGTATCTCTCTGTCCTTCAATTCTTCAGCTGTATCACAACGAAGCCTATGTATGTATATCTATATTTATTTCTCGTCTTCTAATTATATGTAGTCCAGTTATTTTAATTAAATAATTTTAGTTTTAATGTAATATCTGATATATGTATACCGACGTAATATAATGTGACCGCGTCTGGCTGCAATCGTTATTGGTTATTTTTAACAGTATTAAAACGCGCCACGGACACGGACAGTGCCATTTTCTGTTTTTGTGGATTTTGTCACCTTTAATGAAGTTTTAGAACAAATATAGACGATGCCATTGAATTAAATAGGTGTTATACAATACAATGTCACTTAAGAGGACTAGGTGGGCCGTCTCTAGGAACCTAGCTATAGTTTGTAGTTTAATAAACTGGAAGAGTAAAATTTGATAGTAGCCCAACCTTAGCAGGTCACCAGAACGTCAAATTTGGTGGTTACTGGTAATCTGCTTCTCTCTTGATTTGTTGGCCATGGGTTGTTCATGTGGGAAAAACGCAATTACTTTCAATCTCCACTCGTCGATCACTTTTGTAGTTCCAAAATTTAAAAATGGATTTGAGCATAATTCCTATTATATATCCATACTTATATTAACATTATAAATGCGAAAGTAACTCTATCTGGCTGTCTGTATTTGACGTCATACAGGCCAAACCACAGAACCGATTGAGATTTAATTTGTATAGACATACTTAAGTGTCTTGAGACGATAGGCAAACTCAATTTTTATTAGTTTTCCAGGAATTTAATTGTATTACGAAAAGTCCGCCAAAAATACGAAACAGCTATAGTTCAACGAAGAAGGCGAACGGCCAATCCGCTAACACGTCACTAGTACCTATTATGTAAAAAATTTAACGTATAGAAATTAGAACCCGAATAGAAGCTTATATCCCACCATATCAATACTTCCATTCACTTGTTGAACATTCTATTGTTAACAGTAAGTGCATTTATATAAGGTGGAATTTTATTAATGAAATTCTTTGACACACTTTTATTACGCTAATGAAAATAGCGGCCATATTTTACGAGACATACCTGCGCTTAGAAGGCTGTTATACAAAGTGTTATAAACGGTATGTTCTAACACGCCTCCAATTTTGCATTGCCTATATAGATAATTTTTTATTTTAATTTAATGAGGCTATCTTGGCGCAATAAATGCGATGATTTTTGAATGAAAGTGTAGAATAGAGTGTCTTGACTCTAGATTCACTCCTATTAAAAAAATGTAATGAAATGAAGAAACCTTGAGTTGTAGTAGTTTATTGTGTTTTTTTTTCGATTGTCAATCTCCGTAAATAAACACCATACGAACACTGTGTCTATTTTTCGTTTCTGTCTCAATTCAGCTACAGCTTAACTAGAGCGTGAAAATAAAAACTCAACTATACCGTTTACAGTAATACGCGGTCCCCACTACCTTACTTACCATTTTCCGCGCACTGCTCATTACTCAAATACATCGTACTGGGCGGCGGTACCTAACGCCGCAAAAGCACCTTTAGATATTATACAGTTCCTAAGCTGTCCTCGAAAACAGATAATTAAACCAGGTTTAGAGTTAATCTTTCGAAAACTCTTTCACAAGTAAAACGCTCTGCATAAAAAGGCTTCAACAATTAATATTAAAATCAGCTGATGTAAATTCGTCATAGAATAAAAAAAGATGTAGCATGAATTCGTATTAAAAATGATGTTATAATTATACAGTACAGTTGTTATTATAAATGAAACATGACTGATTTAAAGATTGTTTTGTTCATATTCTATGAGATAGCTTGGTAAGTAAAGTTAGGGAATGTTGTGGAGATGTTAATGGAAATGTAATGATGATAATATATACACACAAAAATCTTCTTATTTATACATTTAAAAAAATGTAACTGATCACAGTATGTATATGGAAGATATATTAGAATATATATTCATTTAATAGAACCTAAAATAATGATTTTTAATTTTCCTTTCTGTTTGTATGTGTGTCTGTTTGTTTGTGCACGCTTATCTCATAAATTCGTTAGTTTGTTGTTTAAGTGAGAGTTCAGTCATGTATTTTGAGCAGGCGAAGCTGCGAGCGGGTCGCTAGTTTTACTATAAACCCATATATCTTAGTTACAAAATCATGTCCGTGCATTTAATAGTAAGTTAAAATCGTGGCGCTTAATATTTCTACCGGGTCTACCGGGGTTTAAAACCCGACACATAAGGATTTTATTTTTTTACAAATATGTATTTTTAATCATATTTTAATTAGTGACAATTAAAGAATCCGATAATTTCTATTGAACTTCCGCCCGATTGCGAGGTATATCAACTGGCGATTCTCAACGTCGTGCTTTGTCTTACAAGAAAGGAAAGGGAAAATGTAATTATTTCTAATAGAATTATTATCTCAACTAAGCATCGAACCCACAACCCATTCAACAGCTATGGCTTCCATTTCCATGACAGTATAGTTTCACTAACGAAACCTCTACCACTTCTAAGATTCGTCATATACTATGAATGACGCCATATTGCAACAGCGAGGGTCCTCAACGCTTCTCATTATTTTCGTTGTATAATTTCACAAAAAGATGATTCTGCATTTAAATTTTATGCACGTTTCATTTTGCATAGTATTTTTATTTTATTTTGATTAGTATTACAGTGTTATAATTTAAATGTTTACGTATATACAAATCTGTATATATAGTTCTTCCGTTGTTCAATAAGTGTTTGACAGACAGTGTACAGCCGCAGCTACTGAGTGTAGAAAGATAAATTTTAGTATATTCTTTGGGGTATATATAGAAGCACTAAGAAATTGATTTATTGATAGGAAAGAAATAATATGTAACTTTACATTTTGAGGTGAACCCTGCAAAAGATGAATAGGATATAGTATTGTAATCACCCTAGATCATAAAGGCCATGAAAACGAAGTTGATAAGGTCCACACTAAGCTATCAGATTAGCGATATCTTGGAATTTATGGAAAGTTGAGAGTGGAATGGTCTAGCTTACTTAGTTATCTATAACTAAGCTTTGACATATATAATAGTTTCTTAATAAGATCTTTAATTTTCGCATTTATTACACATTTTTAAAATAAAACTATTCTTAACCGGATTAATCGCGTATATTTTTGGTATTCGAAAATACATTTTAGAAACCCGACGTTTCGGAAACTGTACAGTAGTAGACAAAATATACGCGATTAATCCTGTTAAAATAGTTTCTTTTCAAAATAATAATTTCTTTCTCGTTACTATCAAATGGATAAAATCCTCAGAGAGAAATCTAGTCTAGAATGCATGACACTTCGTTCTCCACTATCCAACTGAAATCGAGATATGGTATGTTGAGTGGCGGAGCTCAACACCGTGCAATGTCTTAGATAACAGAACGGAATAAATTAAATATTTTGAATATAATTACTACTCCGAATTGATTATATATCCAGTAGCATTTACAGTCAGGCACTGTACCACTGTGTGACGATGACCTTTACTGAATATTTAACTCAATGAGACAATTCAATTTACCGATATTCTAACCGTTAATTCTGGCCGGACCTTGACGGCTGATAAGCAGATTAACCAAGTAGATATATTCATAGCTTATATACTGCGAGTATGTATGTATCAGGGCTGACTAATCGACCTCCAACAGGTGTTTAGCAGATGCTTAGCTTGTAGCGTCGGGAAATTAATTTAACGGCTTCATAATATGATTTATTTTAAAAATGCGATGTTTAGTTCCGCCATGTAAACTCGAAACACAGTGTTACATTAAACAGAAATTAGTGACAATAAAAATAATTTTGTGTCTTGACAGTTTCTAGTTTATATGAGAATGTTTAATAACGATTTCGACTTTTTAGTTTATTTAGGAATGTTTTAACTTAATTATATACGATTTTTTTTCAAATCTTGCATAAGATTTTTGTATAGAATAAAGTATTACATTAAAAATATGGTCTATTAATAAATTATGTAGAAAGAAACTAACTGTTTGATTTATTATTTGACCATTCACTTTCGTCACCCGCCATTAAGAAATCAGCTTCGCGCTTTACCAGGCAGGGTAGCCGGAGACTACCTACTGTCCAGACACTCCGTTCTCCATATTAAAAGTCTTTAAATATGAGAATAAACTCTATGTTTTTCTACTAACAAATATAAGTAAAAATATAATATTTTTTTTGATTCGAACGAGAATATTGCGAATTTTGTTAAATATCTCATCATGAAGTGCAACTTCGTTAGGTTAGGCTAGGTCTTGCTCGACGTGCCTCATCTAATAAGCTAAGATTTAAACTATGTTAGTCTGCTTGAGGGTTGCTCATCTATATTATAAAAATAATGCAGCTTCATACTATATTCCGCACAGTCATAGAGAACATAGTGTCAAGAGACTAGAACTAAGAACAAAGTATCAATATTACATAAGTAAATAAACATATTTTTTCCAGCTTCGCGCTTTTTCCCGCATAGCACCCAGTCAGAGAGAACCTAGTGTCAAGACACCCCGGTCTCCATTTTCCCGAACTCGAGATATTGTGTTTGTGTGTGTGTGTGTGTGTTGTGTGGCGGTTCTTAACGCCGCCCTTGGTCTTATACCAGAGCTAAGAAATGGAAAATATTTAAAAAATAATCATTCTTCTGAGTTAGGACCGAACCCACAACATATTTTAATTATTGTCACTATCATATCATTAGAAAACGTACAAAAATTTGAACGAACGTTTTCTAAAGATATGATTTTCAATTTCCTAAGTGTGTGAATTAGGAAACATTTTTAACACTTTAAAAAAATGTTAAAAATGTAACACAAAGTGCGGCATTGAGATACGAGAGAACGAAGGGTCTTTCTATTCTGATATGCGGTAAAACCAAGAAATTGCAACCTTTGTTGTATTACCAGTCAATGCAATCATTGTACTTTGTGCATATAAAGTAAAAATTGAAATGACAGTCAATAAGTTTTCTCGAGGCCATAGCGGCGCAGTGGGTTAGCTTCTGACTATAAACGCGATTCCCACTCGGGGGAATGATTATATTTTAAATATTTTCATTTCATAGCGCGGCGTTGAGTTCCGCCACCCAACACAATATATACCGATGCTGGGCGAGGACAGCAGAATGGAATGTCAAGAAACTTTGTTCTCTCTGACTGCCTATGCTATGCGGAAAAAAGTGTGAAATTGAAAAAAAAAACTCTCGAACCCAGCAACATGCAAAAAAACATTACAAGATAATTATGAGAACTCCGGTGACGTGGCTGTGACATGCCTCTTACAGCAACCCATGGTACTTGCGAATCCTACTCGAAGAATCCCACTCGAAAAAATGTATAATAATTATATCTGTAAATGAATCGAGAAAAGTACATTGAACTTTACCCAACACATAATATATCTAATTAAGTGGGAAACGAAATACGTAGTGTCTGCAAAACAAGACACACAAAAAAGACTTAACATTTTTTTTATTATTATTATTATATTACCAGAATAATCAATAAAAATGTTATATAAAATACTATTTTACTTACTAAAACTTAAAATAATTGCAAGCAAATATTTGTATTTTATGTACCAAAATATAGTAGATACAATGCTATAAATACTTACGTTCGCAACAATACATTTTTGTGGACTCTACATTTTTGCATTTTTCTGCATGAGTGATCACGTTTCATTCGCATGGAACATCTCAGAAGAATATTCAAATTGCGAAGAAAAAGAATTTAAAATAAACAGTACACAAGAGTGTGGAATATCCTTATAGTTCCATGGATTCTTCGTGCGGTCACCCATCGCGTTATAGAGAAAGGAGCTCATAAGGTCGAAGCACTTGCCTAGGACAAGTAGGCTTAGGTAAAGTAGTCCCGCTGAGTTTCTTGCGCCGGTTCTTCCCAGGTCTGAGGTATGAGCTTTCGTGAACCGGTCCTAAATTATTTAACGTTCAAAAAATAAAGCATGTAAATTCTTATATTGAACAAAATTGTTTGACTTCAATTTTGACTAAGGGCCCGTGACCCATACGTACTTAATCGGTATCAAGAATATAGCGGGATTTGAACCTGTATAAATAGGTGTAGTGTCATGGTGACAATCAATGAAATAAAATACGTACTTATTATGCTACACCACCATTAAATAAACACCAGAATTCATGACTCACTGGTACCGGTTAATAAGGTTAAGTTAAGCTAAGTTACGATGCCTTGACGTGAGGTGCATTGCTTCACGGTAGACTAGGGTTCCCGTGGTCTGGGATAGGGGTGGCCGAGGAGGAGCACCGTTAGGTTTTAGTGAGTTTACGGTTGACCTACATCTGCCAGTTCGGAGTCCCATTTAACCACGGCTGAGTCCCCAATCATGCTAGTATCTGTATCGGATTTCATCACGTATAAAAAAGGGAATGATTACTCCAATAAGAAGTTCATGGGGATGACACATGACACGTCAAACAGTAAAATATGTCAACATATTGGTTTCAAAACTAATCTAACCTTAAGTTCTGGATTACAACCTATCTTGAAGATTTTACAAGGTCAATTCGCCATTGTACTTATAAAATATCTATTTACAAAGGAAAAGTTGTCATTATGCTGAAGTGAATAATAAATTACTCTGTTCTCCAATTTCCGATATTTAGGATACATTTTGCAATATTGTGACAAATATTGTATAATACTTATATAAAATAATTTAAATAATAATTTTATATATAATTATTATCACAGACTGGAATTTGAACCTTCAACCATATTGTTCTGTCACATATTGCCTGTGACACAATGGCGTCTACAATACATCATTACGTGCAAAAATAGAGATACCGAATTTAGTATCTCTATTTTAAGTATTATAGAGATACTAAATTCAGTATCTCAATAATTATTCAGATTTTATCAATAATTATTATATTTATACAATTTAAGATTATATCTCAAATTATTGAGATGTAATCTTACGTGAACTTATGGCTTAGTGGTCAGAGCGCTCGGACTGTTTTCAACAGGTGTGGGTGCAAGTTCTACTACATTTAAAGTTTATACGATTTCTACAAATGATATTTGATACATATTTTTGGTATAACCTTCAGATGTAGCCTCAGACTTAAGTTTATTTTACAGCTAACGATTTGCTTACAGCTTTACGCTTTTTCCCGAAAACAGGTAGACAGTCCATTCTACGAAATCTCGTTGCAGTTCCACGCTTTCTCTCTGTGCCTCCATCAATTATGGCAGATGTATGTTTTGTACATAAACAATTAAAGGCCTTATCACTATCAGAACAAATTAGACGACGAACTGGATTAATAGCTTATTAGAGGTACTTTACAATTTTTGGAGCATATTTGATTTATGTCCGACGGGCGGATCTAAGAGCTGAATAATGTAAATGCCCACTGGCCTCCCATGGCCTCTTAAAAAAAACATAGGAAATCTAACAATTTAAAAAATACCATCTCAAGAGTGAACCACCTTATGAAGTTGGAGAGTCAACAATTCCATAATATGTCATTATTAAATTATACAAGCTATGAGAGCTTGTGCTATAGTAAATGGTTCTCAGCACACCAATTGATCTATAACTTAAATATTATTCACAACTCCACTGTACCGTGATTAATTTGAACGATAAAATACAATTAGTACTAACTCAAATGCCACTTAGTGTTGTAAAGCGTTCACTATCAATTCAATTTGATCCAATATTATCGCGTCGGTTAGACTTGTTTATAGGCCTTTTATGTTTAGAACAGATATTTGTTCGGAATGTATACAAGGTAGATAGAATAGCAGAAGTTTCGTCGGATTAGAACTGGCTATGAAAGATTGTGTTATTAATTCGACTCGCTTGAAGGACGGAAAGTACAAGGCTCAATATTATATTTATATCTACATACATACTAGACTAATTATCTCCCAGTGTTTTTTTTGTAACAAATGGCATAGATTTCCAATGCAGTAGTTTCTACTGTAAAGTCTAATATTACATTTTTCAAGTTCCAAACTATTCTTTATAAGTCTCCTCTACGCTCCCCTGAAGAAACTTACATGTCAAAGTTCAGGTTTCTGTAGCCAGTAGTCGAGCCACATTGCTGAATATGTGTGAAGATAAAAAAATATGTATGTATATATTTAAGTCCTGCCGGTAACAGGATTAACGATGACCCGACTGCTTTGATGTGACAGCGGAACGTCAGGAAAGCTGCACATTTGGTTGTACACAATGCGACGACCGTACCGACGCTGGTTATACGGTAGCTAAACGTGGGTATGTCAGAAAGAGAAATAAATATGAATGCTGTTTAGATGCGATCTCTTTGTAGGATGTGCGGAGTTACATAAGCTGGTCGAATCCTCAATGAAGAGATACACAGAATGGTAGGCGTCATTGAGGATGCTATTGTAAGAATTACGAAGAACCTGCTCAGGTGATTTAGGCTCGTCGAGAGGATGAATGACGAAATATGTGTTTACGTGTGTATTTTTTGTGCAATTATTTTTTGACCTTCTGACTCAAACAACTTTTTCTGACTACCAGATCAGCAGCCGCACTCATAATCGTTAATAAGCGATACTTAGCTTATATCAATGTCATTGTCACTGTGTAAAAGTCATGTCAATAATAAAAGCTTTGTCCTTCGTGTGTGTTCCATTCACCGAGACGTTGGCGAAGTGAATTGTGCTCTACTGGCACGCTAGAAGTAATTAAAGAACTGAACTGAAAGCTATATCATGTCATCACATGGCATAGCTTTTATTATTAGCTTTCATAGCTTTTATTATTAACACATATGTTTTGTTAAAAAATATTAAGAAAGTAAAATTGGAGGCGACTGCTAGTTGTGAACAAACTATGATTCATCGTTCCTATCTGTATAGTGTACTTCCACACATACATCAAAAGGAACGGGTACAGACAGCTCCAAAAGTTTGTAGATTTCTTTATATATGTATATACTCCACATTAACGAAGCCGCGGGCCATAGCTCGTCTTAGACAAGATTTCTCTTGCCATTCATTTGAATGCAACTAAAATATTTTTAGAAAACGTATAAAAATTTTAAAGCAGCGGGATTCGAACACGCGCTTTTTGGAAATCGTCCACCATCCAACACCGGGCTCTTGGAAACGTCCAAGAGGTGGAAGTAGGAGTCCTTTTTATAAGTTTTTTAAAATGTCTTTTAATTTCCAGAGGGTGTGAATAACACTTTAAAATGTTAAAATAAATTTAACTACTTTTATCCTTCAGGAATTGAATCTACGAATACGTTACCTATACAGACACATTAGTTCAACTATAATCTACTGCCATTTTGAAATCTAAAATCTAAAAATAAAAGAAAGAAAAAGTGTTTTGAATCCACAGTACCAAGATAATAATCCTCGAGGCTTTGATTAAAACGGCCTTGCCTACGCAATCCCAATTAGCGCTTTGTTCCTGCGCCTGCGCAATCAAACACTCTCGCCTCTATGCTTATACTGGTTTTACTATATATTGTAGTAATAGTATATATTATACATAGAAGCTAATGTACTGATATGAATGTAATGTAGAGAACGTAATAATTTATATATTTGAAGATTATTTTCTATGTGGCAGGGAAGTTAGTTAGAATTAGGTTCGTCTAGTCAAAACTAGACACTCACTTTTCAACTTTCCATCCAAATTCAAATATTATTAATCGTGATATAAATGATGATCGTGATGTAAATGACAATTATATATGTAATTATTCCTCCAAATAAGGAAAGTACCTACAACCAGTTGTGTTTACAGTCAACCACTATGCATACATACAAATGATAATAATTAAATTATTTGAAAGAAGAAACTAAAAATAACTCCAATAAAGATTATACAACATTCTTTATCTTCGTCCCCATCCATACCGTTCATACCCGTCGTCCATATTTAAATACTTGGGCAAAGAGAGAATGTACGTCACTATGCTCTCCGTTTTCGACCTATTTATATACATACATGTGAAACTTAGTGTTTGAATATTCGATTATGTTTAACACTGTAACACACAAGTTCTACTGACAGATGTAATGGCATTAGAAACTGCCATGGCGAAATTATTGCTTATTAAATATTTATTTAGGGGGCATCGAAATTGATCCTCTATCGTCCTATTCTATGGCAATTTTTTGTAAAAACATTCTAATATTCTAATTCACCATGTCATTTTTTACACTTGTATGTGTAAAAAATCTCTTCGCCTGCTTTCAGGAAAATGTCAAAAGCATAGTGGTCGTACCACATCACTTTAGAAAACAAAAAGTTAAAATATTTTTAATTTTTTCATTAAAATCCACATATGTAGTACAAGTAAAATATTTAAGAATAACATATAACAAAAATAAATTGTAAGTAGCGTATTAGCATTTCGTCTTTTCTCGATAAGAACGTATAGCCTAATTGGCTACAGCGCATGGACTGTTTTAACTGTTTTAGAGGCGCGGATTTGAATCCTGCTACGTTCACATTTTTGCATGTTCTTATAAAATACACAGTATTTTTCTAATTGGGAAATATACAATATGTAGTACTCGTATCATTTAGACATTAAAGAAGAAGCTTCTATTAATATACAAATATTCAGAGTAAAACGATCATAAAAATTATAACATTGAATAAATCAGAAAATATAAAAAAATATATATTATCACTTTCTAAATATTCTAGGAAACTTTTTATTTTAGCTTCACACTTTTTTGCGCTCAGTGGGGTGGGCAGACGGAACCTAGTGTCAATACACTCCAATTGCGCGTTGACACACGACGTTTAGTCAACGCTGTGCTTGGTCTTTTCGCCAGAGTGAGGCAATGACGTCACACCGTGCTACAATGAATTATAATAATTAAGATGTTATTAATTAGACTTTCCAAAGATAAACTTCTTTAAAAATAACGAAAATTTAAATGAACAAAGCTAATAAATACTCCTTTTACCTATTTAAATATTCTAAGGAACGGTAGTCAGAGCGTAGTCATAATTAATGCTACGCAATAATTAGTACAGCCAACATCCTATCGAGCAGTCACAATTGTACTCATTGTTTATGCTATCACACGTGACAGGGGTTCGTAGCCTTTTAAATTAGTGTACAATTTTTTTTTCTATGTAAACATAGTGTTATATTTTAGGTAGTAGTGATAATAGATAGAGAGAAAAAACTAAGTAACCACGTTTTGCATTTTTATTAGCTTCATCTGTATCTATCTATCAATCAATCAATTTAAGATAAATGTTGCAAATCTATTTCGACCCATGCCTTATTGAAAATTAGCATATTAATATGATAGATAGATAGAGAAGAACTTAATACAAATAATAGTGCACAAGAATTTATAAATTGTACAGAGCACCTTTTCTACTTTTTGATTCAGATTGCATTTAAAGCGTGTTTTTATAGTTATTTTTTTAACAAAAGCAGCTTTATGCTTTTTCTCGCATAGCATGGTAGTCAGATAGAACCGAGTATCAAGATATAACGATTTATCTCCGTTGGAATTAAACTCACTGTCACTGTCACTGCGTACACAGTCAAGCGATTTTCCATTCCACCACTGTAGCTCTAAATAATGTATGTTTATACCTAGTTCTTGTTAAAATTAAGCTATAAAATAAACCAAATACCTATTAACGTGAAACGGAAATTAAAGACCGAAAATATATTGAACATTAAAAAACTGAGACTACCTCGACGCAGTCAGTCGCACAACGTCTTGTTCTAAGCACTATGGTCATGGGTTCAATCTGCAGATGGTGGTAAATTATATTTATTTAAGAAATACTTTTTCTTATCAGAAGTTAATAATCGGCGTTGAATTCCGCCCCTAAACGTAAATGCCTGGGTTTGAGATGAAAAGTGGAGAATATACTGTCATAACACATATTTGTTTTTGTGTGCCCTGCTATGCGGACAAAACACGAGAAGCTTTTTTTTTAATTAACAGATTTTTATTAAGGGTTGACGATCCATGTGTTTACACAGCGCAGATGCGGCACACGTGGCGGCGCGTGCTGAAGGAACGATTGCTTGAGCCTTGTAAATAGTAAAGGCACCATATGATTTTGTTTACTTTATGCATTTCCGGGTTTATCAAGGTTTTTTTTTGTTTTTGACATGTGGAGTTATTAAAATATATACAGGTAAATAGTTTAAAAATATATTGTTTTGATAATGTAGATGGATTGTTATCATTATATAAGTACTTTTGATTTCTTTTTAAGATAATATTACATCAAAAATACTTTTAATTAATAAAACAAATATTTCTTACTCTATCACGAAGTGGATATACACTTGTGTACTTACTAGCTGTGGCCGCGACTTCGTCCGCAAAGAATTCTAAAATAAAAGTTACTCCTTGTTACATCTGCTTGTGAAAGTCCTGTCTAAATTGGCCCAGCCGTTCTATTGATTAGCTGGAATAAACAGACAAACAAAATTAGTAAAAAAAAAATATTTTGATATATGTACCGTGTACTCGTATATATACATATGCGTTTAGCAAAAAGCTGTTCTTTTAATAACAAACAGACATACACGTTGCTATGACAACGCTATTTGAGTGTTAACAGGGCTGCTAGTCTTAATTAACACAGAATAACTTGTGTCATGGAACAGACTATAATTTAAGAACTATATGCTAAAACTAGGGTTGTCGACCATACTGTAATATATTAATGTACAGTATATCGGACCCCGTACTATATACTTTTTGGTGATGGAATGGAATATTAGTTTACACTAGTCTCAAGATCTGGCTCACTTTTTGTTAGGCTTAAATATAGTTTTTATTGAAGCTTTTCTTAAGATGTTGCCAATCCCGTTTGTAACTCATTTCACATATGCTAGTGCTCGTTGTCTCTCCACTGTGAGCAGTTTGCTGATCTTCTCACGACGCTGGCGGGGAATTGGCAGGTTTTTCAGATGAAGGGCATTCTTCACCTGAATAAGGTGTTAGCCCTTAGGTGTTCAGCATCGCAGAGGTGGTGAGCTCTCTGTTACAAAGATTTGCCAACGGTATATAACAGTGTAGGGTGGTGGTGGGATTCACCATTGAGATATCTGTTGGTGTGGATGGGTTTCCTATACACTGTGTGACCTACTGTACCATTAGGATTTTGTATTACTAAAACTTCCAGAAAAGCAAAATAATTATTAGCTTGTAAATCTATTGTAAATTGAATATTATTATTAATAGAATTAAGATGGTTTAGGAATACATTCATATTGTCCGTAGGTAACATCGTGAAATTATCATCTACACATCGCTTATATATCCTGGGAATACATGGTGCAGTGCTAAGGACCATTTCCTCATGTGATACCATAGATATACAGATGCTATTACTGGGGACACAGGCAAACCCATAGCAATGCCATCTATTTGTAAATAGAATACTTGATTGAACACTAGATATAGGCATTGTTCTAAATGTTCAAGATATTTTACAGACATCTTGTTTTCCTCTGATGCAGTCCTTTATGGATATATATGTAAACAGCGACTGGATATCAAAACTGACCATGGCTTCATGTTGTTCAACTACACTGTTGAAGAAATACTATATTTACAATTGATCAATGTTTATATTAAAACAAGAGTTTAAAAGAAATATTTAACTTCTGTTTTCGCTACTTAATAAGAAACAACTCATTGTGCTGTTTATTAATTCCATAAAATACTATATTTTTTTGAAGCGTAGTATATTTTTTATAGTTTTTTTTTTAATACTATATTTAGGCAAAAAAATGTTAGCGACCCTAGTTGAAACACACATTATTCATGTGTATGTAGACTGTTTTCTTTAATTATCAGGCCATACAGACAAGGTGAAGAAGAATCTAGTTTTTATTATATTAGCTCCTAGATTTTGCGATGCAGACAGAGAAAACCGATTATAAGATCTCAAGATCTTCTCCACTTTACGCCTATATAGATATGTTTCTTCTTCTTTTCTTTGACTAGCAAGAAGCTAAACTAAACAAAACAGGATTGGTCTATTTTTATATTTCAGAGGGGCATGTTTTCTATATGCAATCTGGACAAAAAACAGAAGACAATTTGTATTTTCCTAGATCTCACTAAAGCATTTGATACTGTCTCCATACCTATTCTGCTTTATAAATTGGAAAGTATAGGTGACGAAAATATAGGGTATAGCATATAAAATATTTAAAGACTACTTAGCAAGAGGACGGCAAGTTGTTAAGGTTAACTATTATACTAATGTAGAGGAAGAGATAACTTTTGGTGTCCTACAAGGCAGTGTTCTTGGCCCTACCTTCTTAACATATGCCAATGGCCTTTGCAATTTGACGACTAACATATGCAAAACAATAACGTTTGCTGATGATACAGCACTCTTAGTCTCTGGTAACAGCTGATATATTATCTTAAGCCGAAATTGTCTTGAATATTGTTAACAAAATACTTGCTTACAACAACTTGCTTTTAACAATTAACAAATAACTTGCTTACGTTAAGTTATCTTATGACAAAATATATCACCTTCTGTAAACGTACACGATATTCCATCTATTTTTTTTAGCCTTCGAATACATCATTGTATTGTATTATATTGTACAAATTATAATGATTCGAGCACATGTCAACGCCCTCAATTAGTACGCACCCCAAATATCAAATTGTTCCCAATCATGAAAAAGTCATACTGAGTGCATAGTCTCGAAGACAAGTCAGAAAGATAATCTTTACATTTAAATATTTGAGAAATTAGGTAGATTTGCAAACTCTTAAAATGGTTTACTACGCACTCGCTCAATCGGTATTTTCATATTCCATAACATCTTTGGGAAAAGAAATTAGAAAGTCGTTACACATAAACCCAGATTTTTTTTTACAGAGACTTTATACCCATTTGGCCAAGTGCTCAGTAATATTCAGACAACTTTTTATAATAGCGACAATACTAAGGAAACTTTCTCAGGTAAATTTTGATCGTAATATCTTATTAAAACGACGTGCTAATAATGTGCTATTGAAATACATAATTCCGTGATGGCAAGCCGCCATTTCTACAATTCAAGTAGCTCTCTTTATAACAAATTAAATAAAATACTAGGAATTCATCCTTTCACCCAATTAAAATGCAAATCGAAATGTCTGATATGGCTTTTAAGTCTGCCTTATGACGAGACTGAAAACATACACATAAATATAAACACACACACATGCATAAACTCATTAGCACACGGGCAAACACACTAATTTTATATAAAACCATAAGCAACCCGTCATAGATTGTTTTTTTTATACGTGTTATGTTTTTTTTGTTAAGATGTAATTTTAATTATAATAAAGTTACAATATAAGAAAATTACTTAAGTTTCTTTGACACTGTTATTGCTTTTGTCATTACAATTTGTACCTACAATAAGTGGGCGTTGACACTTCTATAACTTTAGTAGTTGTCAACGTTTATTTTGTTTATGTATGATTTGATTTTTTTTTCCCAATAAATATTTTAATCTTTAATATGTGACCTTACAGCGTCGTCGCGGATGATAGTGTTCAATATTGTACTGACTTCATTTTATTATATAATGTTTCTTGTACATCGAATTATTTTATTTTATAAATAAACTTCAATCTATAAGTATCAAAAGGATGAATTTGAAACTTTAAAAGATGAATTATATCTTTTTGGCACATACCAGGGTACTTAGAGTGAACCTAGTGTCACGACGCTTTGTTCTCCACTTTCTGCCCAAATTCAAGACATTGCGTGTTGATTGGTGCAACACAACCCTATACTTTCTTACAGAAGAGCGGAGAAGTGAAAATAATTTAAATATAATCACTCCTCCGACCTCCGCTTTACACGAAAATACTCATCACATTTGTACATAGTATAGCTGGACTATTTAGTTCTACATCAGATATTCCACTCTTACAAATCTATTATAACCTAAGTCCTGTCTTAGATTAAAAGCAATACAAAAAAATAATGATTCACATCCGTCCAGTATTTCAGAAGATATGCGTGTTGTAACTGTTTTATATTTATATAGTACAAAATTATTATTTACTTTGTCTGGCTACACTGTTTGCGGTGTAGGTTCCGTCCTATACTCTTTATATTAAAATGGTAACACTATTAAATTAAAAAAATATATAAAAACACTATTAAAATGGTAAGTACTAAGCTGAGAACTGTGTGACTTATTACTAGATTTTCTTTGCTTATCTGTTGATTCGCGGAAAATGCAAGAAAACAAACCACTCTAGTATTAGTTATAGATTTATAAAAAAAAGAACAGATATTGAATTTACAAACAAACTTTTCCATATTATTTATATGCATAGCAAATATAGGGTAGTAAGTTGAGATGAGGTTGTAAAGGGACGTTCTAAGGGATGAGATGAAAGAATTTTAATAAATACGCACTTGTATTGGCTTTCAAAGCAATAAAGTATGGATTATTTTATTACTTTTGTTCATTGTTTATAATTTTCTTCTTTTGTTTGCAGGTTCACGCTTTTCCCGCATAGCAGGATTGTCAGAGAAAACCTAGTGTCAAGACACTCCGTGTTCACTTCCACCCGAAATCGAGACATTGTTTGTTAAATAGAGATTCTAAGACAATAGAAATTCAACCCACAGGCAACCGCGATTATAGTCAAACGCTGTCCCAATGCGCCACGATGACCTCTATAATAATTTACTATTATATATTTTTTCATTTATTGTAATATTACATACATAGCGACCATCGCAATGATACTAACAAAGAGCGACGTACTGTTTCACTACTCAACATGCAATGTCTCGAATTCGGGCGGAAATTGAAGAACGGAGTGTCTTGGCACTATGTTCTCTCTGACTGTAGCTGAAAAGCTACTGAGTGGAACACTCAGTCCATAAATTAGACTGGAGCTTGGGGTGGGCCATAGGCCCAAAACTGAAAGTGCCCTGAGAGGGGCTGGAGATGTGAGAAAAAGGGAGGGAGAAGCTATTGCTGTCTGGGCGGTCAACCAGCCAGGTGAGACCCCTGTTTTTAGGAGGCTTAAGAGACCAGCGACCGGGGCAGCAACTTAGGAGTCTGAAATAGGTCCAAATTCTCGAGAAAAACGACGACAATCGGATTGGATGGAGGAGTATGCCATGGTGCGATGTCCCTGATGTGCAGGTGGTCAGAGACATCCGCGCGATGGAATGTATTTCAGGTCAATCTAATGGTAAATTCTTCCAGACTCTCGAATCCAATATCCCTCGCGATGGTGGTGTTCCTCACGCATCGAGCAGCCTAGGCGACGCGACGAAGGGTGATATTTTGAACCACCTGGAGTATCTTATCAAACTCTCATCATCTCAATTAACATGTATGTATTATCTATATAAAGATTTGGGTGGATGTGGACATTCTTTACAGATACTAACGCAACTTAGAAATATGTCAGTCCGGTCTGAGTAGAAATTCAGTCTATTATTTATTTAGGGGCACTTATTTACCTACATATTGTACTAAAGGCATTGCAACATATCCCTTAGTAAAAAAAATATTACAGAGTGTCTTTACACTAGATTCTCTCCGGTTACCCTGGGGCGCTTAAAAACCTTGAAGTTATATATTACTAGTATAGATGAACTCTATACAATGCTCGTTAGATCTACAATACAATACAACACATAGTTTCTAAAACTGAAAATTGAGAAGTCTATAGTCTCTAGTGTCAAGAGACAGCACAGCACAGCAAACGAAAGCAGAGAAAAAATAGTAACCACCAAGGGGTGGTTACTATTTTTTCTCTGCTTTCGTTCAAATTCGAGATATTCAACATTGATTACCGCAACTCAACGACGCTATGGACTGATTCGCCATAGCATTCCCCTTAACGGGAATAGAACCCGCAACCATCGCTGTTACAATTAAACGCACGTATTTTTGTACCATTATAACCCCTAAATGCCTATTTTTTAATATTTCTGTAAGATATGTACATGTGAAATCGTTATAACTAAATATATTCATGTTTTACACTAAGGGTGCATGGGGGGTGGAAATCAATTGCGCGGGGGTGGCGCCGCACCCCGTTTGAATATATCAATACATTTGCTGGTATATCCAAGAGTTTACTACTTTTATGTCTTGCTTCCTGTCTTTGATGGTTTTCTTATCTAGTGACGTTTTTGTTAGGAAGATGGGGGTTCGATTTCGACTTCGTTCGCTTAATAAAATGTTAGGTATTCGCAATTTTACACATTTTGAAATTAAACTATTTTAACCGCATTAATTGCGAATATTTTACGAAATCGATAATAAATTTTACAAAACCCACCACATAGTAATTTGGTTTAAATATTATTCGTTGTTTTATGTGACATTTTATGTGACTATTTTTTTTCATATTAACAGTACTTAAAGCTAGGCTTTTAAGGCATAGAGAGGTTAGTGTATGTATTGGTTCGTTTATGGTAATAGACAAAGTGTTGCACTTATCACACAACATGTAAGATGGGTAGAAGGCGGAAAAATGTCCTCAGAAGTGACTTTTTCCGAACACAAAATCTATAGATATAATAAAAATGAAACTGATTGCTGTCTGTATATGAAAAATATACAAAAAATAATATTATATAATAGAACACAATGATTTTTAATTTTCTTTTCTGTTTGTCTGTTTATTTGTTTGAATGTGCGTTTGTGCAAACTAATCTCAGAAACAGCTTAACCAATTTATATGTAATTTTCACTATTATATTTTGGTAAACTTTATCTTACTTACTTACTATCCATTTTATCTCAATCGGTTCATAAATAAAAAAGTTACAGTAATTTAAATTATAAACTTAAGCAATGCTTTTGATTTAAGTGAGATCGCGGGCGGGCGAAATATCTAAATTGTTAGTTATAGTCGTGTTTACGCAGGTGAAGCCGCGAGTGAGAATACTAGCGACCCAAAAGTGAAACGAAGCAAACGATTGGTCGTAGAAATTTGTCAAAGTCTCTCTACAGAGGCTTCGAGCTACAAAAATAAACTTATAACAATTTCGACAAAGCCGGATGTAGATCGTATGGGTTAGCGGTCCGAGTGCTTGGACGGTTTCAAAGGATGAGTTCTAATACTTTTATTTTTTATACTATAGACAAGGCAAACGAGCGTTCGCTTGCCCGATGATCACGATAGTCACTCGAAACGTTAAGGCCCAATATGCTGATACTAGGCGCGGCTTTAAGAGGAATGTTCTCGAAAACTGGCGACAGACATATGGGGTTTTTTTAGTGGTTAGCGCGTAAACTTCTGTCTTCTGGGGGTTGAGTTGGACCAGGTTCCTTTCACCCCATAAGGAAACATTCCCGAGGGATGCTTCAACAGATCAGATAAGTTTTTTAGGTTTCCCGAGAAAGACCTGCACGGCCTGCACGGCCTGCACGGCCTGCACATAGTAAATTATCAAAAATAAGTAAATAAAAAAAAATGTTATAAAATACAAATTAAACAAATTTCTATAGAGTGAGCGCAAACTCTAACATTAAGCCATAGTTTCAACTAGAACGGGGACAGACAAACCGACATCCGTAGCAGCTTTGTTACGCGGTCTATTGTATTACTTGCCAACTAAGTCAAAACTTGTATATCATAATTTAATTAAACATTTATTAAATACTGGCACCCCCTCGCGGCTTCGCCCGCGTGATCCACACGGTGTCTGGGCTTCTTCATCAAATGTTTCAGATCTTCAATTTTTATGTGTCAACGGAAAATATTCATCAGGAAAAAATTTTTTTATGAATGTGCCATTTCCATATTTCTTAACGTTTAGCTAGTCCATTATAGTTCTACATCAGATGGTCCAAACTTCGAAATCTATTATACCATAAAGCCTGCCCAGGTTTAACAGGTATATAAAAAAGTTAAAAGTTCCTTTAACTACGAAGATGTGCTGGACAAACAGACAGGCATAAATTTAAAAATCGTATTCTATTACTGTTTTTACATTCGCCCGTATTTTTTGGAAAATATATTGAATGTACAATGTAAAGACAGGCATAACTTTTACTCGCTTGTTATAGTATAGATGTGGCTTTATTATTTACCTTAGGCAAAACGTGGCGTTGAGCTCTGTCACTCAACTTGCAATGTCTCTATTAATAATATATTTTCATTAATATTAATTTTCATCGGAAACTTTTAAGTAAATCGAACATCAAGAAGGGGAAGCAAAATAACGTTAGATTTTTTTTAATAAAGGCGTGTTTTGTTCAGGCTTCACGCTTTTTCACGGTAGGCAGAACCTAGTGTCAAGACACTCCGTTCCCCACTTTCTGCCCGAATCCTAGACATTACGTGTTGAATGGTGGTGGTGTCAAGAAACTATAAAATATAATGTAGCAAAATCCTTGATAAATCAAGTCTTGAAATCGATTTAGTGAATAATTAACGCGTCCCCGTACAACCAGCCGTTGTGAACTCACGCCTCCTTAACACACTTAGCTGCGAGTATTTTAACAGATATTGCTGAAGTAAAAAGTGTTTTTATTTAGGCGTTTAGTTGTTCTGTACATTTAAAAATTAAGCGTTACCTAAACTGAGTATTATAATGACCAATCCATACTCATATTACAAATGCGAGTAACTCTCGTCTGTTTGTCTGTGACGTCATTACGGCCAAACCGCGAACGGATTGTGATGAAATTATATATAGAGTTTTAGGGTATCTTAAGTGTCTTGGCATAAACATAGGCTACATTTTTCTCCCCATTTTTTTGTTTTCAGAAATTTCAATATCATACGAAACAGTCGCCGAAAAAAGCAAAAAGGCGAAGCCGCAAGCAGGTCGCTAGTATTATCATAAAAATATTATAAGCTTTAATCCGCCATTTTGTGTGGCAGACATTTTGGGTTTTCCTTGACATATTGGTGGATTTTTAAATAGATATGTCTATAAATGTATATAAATAGATATGCCATTGCTGCAAATTTTACACAAGTCTAATTAAATAATAAATATTTTTTTCAAATTCATGTTATTACCCGCTTAGCATAATAGTCTGACATAACCCATTAAATACACTGCGTTCTCCACTTTTGCAGATTTGCCTTAGCAGAGCGTAGAAATTAAAATAATTGAAATATAATAACTCTGTGTGTCTCAAACTGTGAAGTGGGGCTCGAACCCACATTTCGCGTTTACAGTCAAAAACTATACCACTGAGCCACTGTACTCAAAAGCTTCTAACAGAATATTATTAATAACATTATCACAAATTGAGTAAAACATTGTTGTTACGTTGCTTAGCTTACGCAAAAGCTAAAACTACCTTCATAGACAGCTTTAGGTTTTGTATAAACTTTATTTTCAACAAAGCTTATGTGAGCTTTGTTGGAAATAAAACAAAACACAGCAAAAATGGGAATTCAGTATGACTTCTACATAAAAGTTATATTTATTTTTATGTACTTCATGAAATAATGGTTTGTTAACATAAATGAATATTTTTATTCAGCTGTTTCTCTCGTCGACTTAGCAATTTATTTCAAAGACTTATGTTATATGTAAAAGATGTATTAAGACATTCTGTACTCCCTCCAATTTCAATACATTTACTGTTGAGTGGCGGAATCTAATGTCGCGGTTCTTTTGTACAGCAACGAAAAAAAGAAAATAATTTAAATATAACTATTTCCCGGTGTAAACCCACAGTATTTGCATTTACAGACAGACACTGTGCTAGGATTCTCTCATTTTATGCTAAAGATAACCTCCAAATGACATCATAGTTTTTGCTTTTCTTTTGTATGTTATCAGGGTAAGCAATAGAACCATTCATAATCATTTCCCTTAGTGGGAATCGAACCCACGACATACTGCGTCATATAGTTACCTTAGATCAACCACCTAATACACAGTCTATCTGGAGAAAGGGGAGTGATGTAACACCAGATTCTGTCAAGAAATATGTAAAAATATCAAAAATTCTCTAATATTTTCTGTACCATTTTTCGTTTATACGTGACATAGAAAATATTAGGTTATAATAGAAACAAAACGTCATAGGCTTGGCATGCTCTTGCTGTACACAACTCATTCAGCTATTCTTTTTCAAAGCACAAACTGTTATGTCTACAGTCTTGTACAAACAATGTACTTTTGATCTCGAATCTAAAACAAAGGTAGTTTATTACGTGCGAAGCGAACTTACACAAAAGCTTCTTACAGTAATGTTAAAAATCATTTGGTGAATTCCTCTTTCTTATTTTTTTTATTTGAAGTTAAAAAGTAATGTCGCCTTTTTTGTTCTGAGAACGTATTGATGCAACAGGTTCTCTCGGACTTGACTTGAGAGGACTCAAAATGCTGGAAATTAATGAAAACTAGAGAAGCCCTATCGCGTAAACACGCGTTGCCATAGCAACGTGTATTGTCACTTATATTTAAAGACGTATATTCACATATAGTAGTGTGTGTTACATTTATTTTAATAATATATATATTTAATAAGTTCTTTGATTTTCACGATTATTACACATTTTAAAATGAAATTATTTTTAACAACATTAATCACGTATAATATTGGTATTCGACAATACATTTTAGAACCAGACGTTTTGAACACTTTACAGTAGTCCGTGGTCACAGGTAGACTGAGGTGGCATTTGTGTGTGAATAATACTTTAAATAAAAAAAAATGTTAAAAATACTATTAACATTATTTCTAGAACCAAGCAATACAATGGATTGTTTGTTATATGACCTTTTAGTGTCTCGAATTCGGGCGGAAAGTGGAGAATGGAGTGTCTTGTCACTAGGTTGTTTCTCAAAGACGTTGTATAAACGTGAAGCAGCAAAATGATAAAAGAAATCACATTTAAAACGGCCCAAGTTCCAACTGCTCGAGCAACTTGTTGCATTATTATAATACGCCTGTGACCTGAATCACTAAATGGGTCGCATCGCGCCCATATTGCTATCGCATAAAAATCAATTGTACGTGCTGTATTGAAAAATTGTAATATTTTTTTGTTATGTAATCTATGACTTTTCAACCTATATTTTATAAGTTTTTGACTGGATTAGGGTATTTATAGGATTGAATATAAGGATTTTTAGTAAAATCGATAGGATCCTAAAGGATACTAAATTTATCGAAATTAGTATTCTTAACTCTTGGAACTTGGAATAAATCGATCTACGCGCACATCTTCAGAGCTACTGGATGGATTTGATAGAAATCTTTTTTGTTTTATAGCTTATTAGCTTAGGCAGGACTTAGGCTATAATAGATTTTGATGAGTGAAACACCTGATGTAGAACCATAATAGATAGCTATATCATAAGATATACTTAAATTGCGCCTTAAGAGAAGTGGTTCAGCGTGATGAGTATTTTGGTGGAATGGGTTATTAAGGCCTAGTTAAAATATATTTGTATACATTTACTTTCCCTTCTTCCCTCATTTCCTCGGTCTGATAAAAGAAAACCCAATGCTTCAAACAACAAGCAACCGCAAGGCAACAAGTTATGTCAATTAAATAAAGCTGTAGTCGAAGTGTAATGAATTATCGAAACCCTCTTTCTGCCTTATATCTCAGCCTTATAATTAAAATAATCAGTCTCGGCACCTAAATGATGAAATCTCATTTATATAATTTCGTTTATTTTTAAAATTATTTTGAATTCCGCACTTTACACACGAATTCGAGACATCGCTTGGGACAGAATTGGACACCGTGCTAAGTCTTACCGGAGTGAGGAATTAAAAATAATTAAAATAATCATTCCGTCTGTTGGATACCGAAGTCACAAACCCCATGTACATTAAAACACTGTACCACTGCGCTATGTACCAGCAATTCATGATATTTTGTAGGAAGAAATAGTGTATTTATATTTTTTTTCTATTATATACAATGTATTTATTCCGTATTATAAATTGTGATGAGTTATTTAATATATTCATATCCTTTAACCGTACACTATAAATAGGCGCCACTGGCCTCATTAAGTGTAATTTATATTAGATTTTGTCAATACTTATACACATATATATATATATATATATATATATATATATATATATATAATAAAATAAACACAATATATTTAGTTATTTATTTATTTAAGAAGCCAATGTAGTATAGGGTTCGTTTTTTATCTTTCATATATATTATTATAGGCACCATACACTACGTGGCTCAATGAAACATCTCACTTCGGGGAATAATTATATTTTAATTATTCTCATTTATCCGCTCTGGTGACAAGACAAACCGCGGCGTTGAGTTCCACTAATCAAGACGCAATGTCAGTTCAGTACAGTTATTTAATTATGACGCTACCGAACGAACACGCAATGTCTCGGATTCGGGCGAAAAGTGGAAAAAGGAGTGTCTTGATTTTAAGGTTGTCGCTACCTGCTATGCGGAAAAAGCGTGAAGCTGAAACAATAATCAATGCAAAAAAAAAAGATGTAATACAAAAATATTGTTCAAAATATAGCCTGTACAATGACTTTATACAGCTGCAACAGTCACGTCATATTACATAAAACAAAGGGTATTCAAAGGTGTTAAATGTCAATTAGTAAATGAACTTGTTGGTGTAGGGGGTGGTAAGGGTGGGGGTGAGTGACGTCATGGGGCGCGAGTGGAGTGGGCAGCCGTGTCAGTATGACGGCTGAAGCGGACGGTGGCATCGATTCTTACAGCTGTGTAATTAATAATTGAGTATAGTATTTTTTAAACAGCTGTTATTAAGTAATAACAGTTGTTTAAAAAATCTATACATATAACAAAAATGTAACTGATCGCTGCCTGAACATTGAAGATGTATGAAAAAAAAATATTGTTAGGGGCGTTTATCAATATAATAGAACCCAAAACAATGCGTTTTAATTTTCTTTTCTCTTTGTCTGTTTGCTTATGTTCGCTAATCTCAGAAACAGTTTAACCGATGTATTGCAGTTTTGATTATTGTATTGTGGTAAGCTTCCCTTAACATTTAGTGTGTATTTTATTTCATTCAATTTATAAACAATAAAGTTACAACCATTTAAATTAGAAATAAAAAAATATTTGCCCAATATAAAGTATATGAATAACTTAGTCTTTTTTGTTAATCTAACAAATGAAACAAACAGTTTTATGCGCATTTTTTTATCCTTAAACATTTTCTGGCTAGGTAGAGTGATTTCAGTCATCAATGCGAAGTGTCCATAAAACATAATTCCTACCATCAAACAAAAGCTATCTTTTTAAAATTATAATAAATAAATAAATTATGAGTGACTATAATTATTTAATAATCTAACCGAACTACAACAAAGAACAACAAATCTATTTTAATTGATACCAGACAATTTCAACGTAAAATACATTACATTGCTCAGTATTCTTTAAATACAAGCCATCTTACGACCAAATTGAATGTTAATATGGAATGTTAATGTATTCCTGCCTATTGCATTCGTATGTTATACATATTTCGCCATATTTGTCGCACACACGTGCGTAATGGCGACTAGGCAAGTCGAGATTTAACGGCTTATAACCAATCACTTTTAGCTACTTATAGCTTGATCATATACAGGATTTAGATCTTTTCGCCCATATAGAGATAGTGCGTTCAGGGTCGTGATTCACCTTATAACCACAAAAAGTAAAACAAATATATTGATATTTAACATTAATTGTATACTAATTTTCACATTAACACTAAAATTATTACAATTACTAATGTATAATAAAAATAAGAAGAAATACTATAAACTGTTGTTAAACTTAGCTAAGTAAAGTCGATGTTACCCGCCGTTGAATTTACTCGTCCTGGATAGAAATACGGAACCTACCAACTACACAGCAGTGTGCGTAATCCATCATATACGTACACAGAACCAATGTGTGAGTACATCCATTAGGTGTCAGTGTGTGTGCAATTCTCGTGTAAATATATATAAATTGTATGGTAGTGTGTGTTAAATAAATATGTGCAGATGTAGTTGTAACGGTTTGCATGTATTTAGATTAAGACTAGTCTGAAGTTCAGTTAACGAAGTACAGATTGTGATATTCAATATACCTTAGCGTTTCAAATTATCTAAAAGCTAGATTATTTATAGACTACGTGAGTTTACGTTTTTATATGGGATTAGTCAATACATTATTTTATATGGTGCAGGATGTTTTAGGTATTGTAATCGCCATTGGTTGTGGGTTCAGTTAACACTCGTTTAAATTATCATAATTTAACTACATTTTTTTCTCCGTTCTGGTGAACGAGAAAATGGTCGGCGTTGAGATCCGCCATTCAAAACGTAATGTACTCGTACTCGTATTCACGAATTCCCGAAAATGGAACGAATGAAGCGGTGCTGACTAAACTACTATGTGGGAAAAAGTGTAAAGTTTAAAAAAAAATCTCTTATGCAAATGCTTTCAAAAACAATCTGTCCATTATTAAGCTGCAACACTTATTCAGTGTTTCCATAATACAGCTTAAAATAGTAGAAAGTATGCACCAGATTGATAAATTTAAACACAAATACAAAATTCAAATTCCAAATATCCTTTGTTCAAATAGACATGTGCAAGCACTCTAAAATCTTTGAACGAACATAAAGCTACTACTGTGTCCTTTTCAAATATAAAAATAACAATTCTGTAATATCGAAATTTCAAATTAAAAATTAAAACACTTTTGAAAAAGAAAAATATTCCAGCACATTGCCCTACAACAGAACTGTATAAGATAGACTATTATGAAATTAGGTAAAAAAACTAGACACTCTTATTGTGTAAATGACGTCAAACTGCGCCACTATAGCGTCTGTATTTAATGCTGACGAATACTCGTGTAACTGCAAATGAATAATCATTCTTCTGAAAGGGGGATGCCCCCACTAAAGGGGGGAAGCCCCCTATTGCTTAGCAGGACATTAGTACTACGATAAGCTTGTCAAGTATTATTAAAGTAAATTACAGTGTTCAAAAGAGTTTTATCTAATAATGGAAATATATTTGTATCTATTAATTTAATATTATGATTTTTGGCGCAGTGGACAGCGTCTGCATGTAAGTGTGATTATTGTAGATTCGATTCACGGCCAGGGAAAATTTTGCCACTCAACTCGTAAGTAATGTTAAGACATTACTTACGAGTTCAGAACTTAAGAGTTCTGGTGCAAAGTGTCTTGACATTAGATTCTCTCAGACTATTCTGCTATGCGGGGAAAATATAAAGCTGTAAAAAAGTGTTTTTTTTTTAAATTATACATATGTTTTATTTTCAACAAAATTTATACATATGTTTTATTTTCAAGAAAAGATTTACACAAAGATAACAGTCAATGCACGTTGAAAGTGTAAAAATAATGTAACTAGTGTGGATTAAAAATAATATACTTAAAAATTTCCACACCGATCACGGCTAAAACATTACTTACACAAGGCCATAAATAGTCACCCATGTTACTAAATAAATTCAAATCATGACCTGACCATGTCAAAGAATTTATTACGAAATTATCTTTCAAAATATATTTTCGTATATTTACGTCACGCTTATTCAAAGGATGGAGATAATAAAGTGTGAAAAAAGCATAACTTGATAAACAAAATATGATAATAAATGCGACATGTAAATTGCCTTTACCAAAGCGAAAAGTTAAATTAGTTCAAAATTCAAAGTCCCGCCGGCGCTAAAAGTTACGAATGAAATTTGTCAACGGTAGCCCTTATGTGTATGTGTAAAACACGTTTGTAACTCGTTTTCCTATTTCTCATATTATTATTGTAGTACTAGCTGACCCGGCTACCCGGTAACTAATATATATATATATATATATAGCGACCCGCTCGCGGCTTCGCCTCCGTAAACTATATGACTAAACTATTTAGTTTTTTTGCCAGCCCGCGTTCTCACTTAAATCACAAGCTTTGCTTCAATTTTTAATTTAAATTGTTGTAACAATTTTGTTGATGAACTGATTGAAATGTAATAAACACTAAATGTTAACAGAAGCTTACCACAATAAATCGCATTAAAAACAGTTAAGCCATTTCCGACAACAGCGTGCACAAACAAACAGAAAAGAAAATTAAAAATCATTGTTTTATTTTTTCATATATCTTCCATGTACAGACCGCGATCAGTTACATTCTTATTATATGTATAGTTATGTATATATTTAGCTTCAAGCTGTATCCCTAGCGGGGTAGTTAGACAGAACGGAGCGCCAAACACTACGTCCCTGTATATTTCTTTCGCCTCGCCCACTGTCATCAACCCTTCACAGATACCCTACCCGTATCACCCACCTACCCGTATCATCGATACTGTATCTTCAAAGGTCAACCAAGGTCTCTCTTATCGCTCAACTTTGCTTCATATATCTTTCTTACCAGTCTTCGATCTTCATTGCGAAACTATCTATCTATCTAAAAATATTTTTTATTCAATAATATGCATTTGGGAGTCCAGCACCTTCTGATATACAACATTTTTTTGTATTGTTATGAACAGCAATAACATTTAAAACGGTTTTACCACAGGTTGTGTTTACCACACATTAACATGCCACATATAGTTTCACTTCAGTCACTCAACACACACAAAAATATACTTTACAAAATCTAATACGATAGTTACTAATATAACATAATATGATAGCTCCTTACACTAAACAATTTAACGAAATATTAATATATTTTATTGGTTTCTGTATATCCAACCAAAAATTAACAATAAACACAAGAAAAATTAAAAGCAATTAACCCCATACCTATTACTGAAAACCGCATCCAAATCGGTACTACTGGCTACAAGAAGCTGAAATTTGGCATGTATGAACGTTGGGGAGCTTAGAGGAGTACAAACAAAACATTTTTGTACCTATTTCCACCTAAACGGTTGAAAAAGGGTAAGGATTCGTATCAAACTTATTCAAACTACAAAGAATCCTCAACTAAAATAAGAGAACATAAGGAATTCGAAATAAAAGTCATATTACGAAAAATAATATATTGTCCATATCAAATAGAAATTAATAATAAATAATAATTGATCCCACATAATTAAATACAAAACCAATTTTAAAAAAAGGCAATAATATAAATGCACAATATTAAAATAATTATTCTAAACTCATATAACATGTACGAGTCCATTTTGTTTTAAAAAAAGGAATATCCTTGTATCATATTCAAACATTTTTAAAGAGTTATTCTCCGACTTAGAATATAAAAATCATTTTTGGAAAAAGTATGAAATTTGAACGTAGCGAGACTCGAACACGCTTCTTAAGAAACCGTCCTAGCACTCTGACCGCTAAGCCCTATTCTACACCCATCTGCGTCGAAATTGTTACACGCTAATTATAACTTTACTTTGATGTAGCAGTTCAGAAAACATATAACACGTTTTGTAATTTTTATTCGTGCACAATACAAAAACTTGCCTTACTCGGAATCGAACTTGCACTTCTATCTAATAAGATGTCAATTTAAAAGGACAAAATATCGTTGTTTAGATTCCATTATTTTTATACCTAAGCCGTATAAAGTTAAATTCGTCACTATTACATATAAAAATAACTAACAAATTTAAAGAAGAAGTTCTTTATTATTATTTGGCATATAACTTTGTGTAGCCGTTATATTGGTAAACAAAATAATCACAATCTATAAAACATATATTTCACATGAAACTATTTGAACTGGTTCTTGGTATTTTAAATACAAAATTACATTTTAGACAACCCAACGTTCTGAACAATTTATAGGTTCCCGTGACCACTGATTTTTGTAAATTGTTCAAAACGTCGGGTTATCTAGAATGTGTTTTCGAATACCAAAATATAAGCTATTAATCCGGTTAAAATAGTTTAATTTAAAATGTGTAAAAATAGCTAATGTCAAAAAACGAGAAAGATATATAGAAAAAAAAGAGACAACACATTTGTCTATTTATTATTAAACTACGATATTACACTAATATAATTACAAAAATGTATACAAAAGAGATGTCTAAAGGCATTTTCATAAGCAATTGACAAGTATCGTTACTTATATATTTAATATTAATGAAATCTATACTTTAATTAAATCATTGTTGTTTCTTTTTAAATTAAAACAGTCCAATGGAATATCCTCTTTTTAAATTAGGTGAAAAAGTAGTAAGTGCGAGTTACATTTTATCACACATATTAATATCTACTTAAATATATATAAAATTACATAACATTTGTCTACTCTAGCCAAGTCACTAGATTATTTTGGTGTAAAGTGTTTTTATACATATCGACAGTCAATAAAAACAATAAAATTTAAAGGCACAAGAAAAAACACGGACCAGTGTCGGACTGTAAGTAAGGTTTTATACATCCTCAAGTTTCCCAGTCAGTCAGTTAGTCAAAATTATACTAAGTACACATGAAAAAGAACATAGTGGCATAATACTGTTCTCTCTCTCTTTTATGCATAATCAAATGGACGTCACTTATATAATTCACTTTCACTTATTATTATAGTAAAAATATACACTGTCATAATGTAAAATATTTAAATTCGAGTATCATATTGTGAAAATACTAAGAATTTAAAATAATTTAGTTTACAACTACATTAATATTTAGCTAACAGCATTCAAATTTTTTAATTTATTTTTCTTTAAAAAAAATTGTCACATTATACATTTTTTAACACAATAAATCCCTAATTAAAGAGGGAAGTAACCCTAGTCTAGATCTAATCAAAGTTAAAAAAACTTAAATTTAAAATAATACTTTAAATAATAATCAAATGTCGCACATTACATGTAGATGGGCTGTAAACTATTCAGAAAAAAAACTTGTTAGAAAGAGACGCAATAAATAGGCTAGATATAAGAGCGAAAAGGATAGATAGACTATATATATATTTATATATATATATATATATATCTATATATTTCACTTTCTTCACTTATATAATATATATATATATATATATATATATATTTTTTAATATAGTTTTGTGATAAATGATAACTAATGTGAGATTTATCTCAACTCTTTCTCTCTTAATCTTAATTTTATTTCAAGTCTTTAGACTAGACAAAATTCAACTTTTCTTAATAATTTAATATGAATTAGTTGTTTAATTAAATAGTAATTCAATATGAATTATACTTTTCTCTGTAATTTTGAACATGATGTATAAAGATAAGACAAGGACATTGCTGTTTAGTTTACACGCCATCTACAATGAATTGAAACTAAAATCACAGTTATAATTTTTTGACATAAGAATATGATATGAAATTATAATTTCCACTAGAAAAATAATTTACCTTAAAATTAATTACCATGCACCGTTTTTACTTTTATTTTAAAGAAACCAAATATATGCTGTATAAATTAATAAACTAATTGAGATAGCAGTACAATGTAACAAATCATTTGTAACAAAAATTATCGTTTTTTTTTTTAACATCTTTTAAAGTGTTATTCGCACACTAAGGAAATTGAAAAAGATATATTTAAAAAACGTATAAAAATTTGAACACAGCGAGATTTAAACCCGCGCCTCTTGAAAACCGTTCAAGAGTCGCGGTTTCCAATCTCGCTGCGTCCAATTTATATACGTTTTCTAAATATGTCTTTAACAACAAAAGAGTACAAAGTCTTCAAATATTGATAAAAGTTTTTGTGAGAAAGAGATGCACTATGTATAGTCCATATGAGTAAAAAGAATAGAACACAAGATTTATATAAAATTTAGAACTGTATGAGTAGTAATATATATCAAATTTACTCTTTAGAAAAAACATGCAGATAATTAAATTGTCCAGTAAAAATGTCTTAAGTTATTGTATTGTATTCTAAAATGGTATAATTGTTTATAAAAATATATTTAACCTATGTGTGATGTCAATACAGTTTTATAGTGCAGTAGATGTGACAGATTTGAGTCCTCGTACTAAAATGGTTGGCGATAGATCCTTTGTGAATTCGTCTAACACCTGAAAAAATATATTCTAATTAATATAAAAAAAACAACACTTTACAATAACATTAAATAATAAATAAATAAATAGTTCTTCATTTAATAAATAATATATATTTTAAGAAGAAGTTAAAACATTTTTAAATCATAAAATATAAATGTACATATATCACTTTTTTTTTTCCATGTGCATGATGATTATCACGAATTATTAATGAAGTGCTTAGCCCTCAATAAAGTAAATAAGTAGATCGACTCTTATTTAGTTCTTACATAATTTCTTACACGATTTCTTTATTTACATTTACAATAAAAGCATAAAATCAAACACACTAGTAATAAAATATAAAGTATACAATAATTATATACAGTAAATGAAACATGCCCTTTACATTAAATCTATATCTGACACGCACACATACACGCACACATACACACAAACATTCACACTACACTAAATATGCACACTAATATGCACACACATATATGAACTAACAAATCCCAACATACCTTCAAATACTGCATACATATCGCGTCATCAGCTGACGACGAGGCGGGGGGCAGCTTGGGGGGAGGGGAGAGCTGCACGAAAGTGACCGCCGTTCCTTCATCACAGCGAGCTTTGATTATGCTATTTACTCTGGAAGTATTAAAAAAGTAAACATTATTTTTAAAAAGCCATAATTTAAAGGTAGCAGACCTCGAACTCCACTGTCCGAGCTCCTTTTCAAGTAACCAAATTAGAAAAGATCCTACTATATATGCCGCCTTCTGATTACGAGCTAGAAATTTACTGATGAGTTCTAGACAGATCGAAATCTTTGAATTCATTATAATAGTGTAAATGGAACGTAACGATTGTAAGTTCAAAACAAAAACGCTGGCAAGTTTATTAAATTAAAATATAACTATATATTACTAACTATATATACTGCAATATAAGAAGATAAGAAAATGTTGCACGTTCCTTACGCTACACATACAAAACATCAACATGAGCTTATTATTTTCTTGTCAAATAATAAGATTTTTGCTTTTCGAGATGTGTTTCGCATATATTTCGGTATTTGGAAATTAATTTTAAAAAACCCGACAATTCTAACACTTTTCAGGAGTCGGTGGTCAATAGGTGCCATGATCACGGGTAGTTGACCTGTGACCACGCACTACAATAAAGTATGATTTAAAACAATAAAGCCTAATGTAACAAGAACCTAGTGTAAAAACACACCGTTACCTACTTATATACTATATTATCTTAATATAAAAACATACAGATAGCGTACATACTTTTGTAAATAACTTAAAGGCACTCGTTGGTAAATGCTGCTTTCATCCAAGCTAGGGTCCGACCAGCGACTCGTGCCTTCTAATGTCGGCCAATCGTTTACCTGAATATATAAAGAAATGATAAGTATATAAATATAACAAAAATATAATTCTTATTATATATATATATATATATGATAATTTATATATTTTCATTTCTCCGCTTTGGTAAAGTGTGGTGTTCAGTTCCATCACTCAACTCGTAATGTCTTGGGACTCGTTAAATGGGGAACTAAAAATATATTCAAAACGTGAATATACTAACATTTTTTTTTAGATTTTTAAATTCACGCATATCGTCTAAGATCCAAAAGTCAAGGAAATAGAAATAATATGTTCTGTAGTTGTGTCTATGTAAGCACAATATATACAAAATAGCAGAATATTTTTTATCCGACTGACTGACTCGAGACCCACAACTTTTTTCGCCATTTTTTTTCTTCATTCAATATTTACATATTAACGATCATATTAAATCAAAACAGCTTACAGTATGCGTAGTAGCGTTTATCCTCAGCAATTTGAGGAGTTGGGCCAGACGTTCATGCATTGGTCTTCCCGGAGACAGCTCTGGAATGTTGGGGTCCAACGCTGGATCCAACCCTGTTGGGTACGCTCTACCTGCTTCTGTACATAAATCATTGAGTGTCAATATTAACGTTGGCTTGTTAGTAGAACGTTTTCATGCTTAGAACGTAGTAAAGTTGCCAGTAAGAACAAATACAAATTTAATTTTGTGAAAAAAGAGTAAAATCAAATAAATACTAAATACCAAGCAAATGAGATAGTAAGTCGCCAAAATACACTCACCACCCATCAGCACGGTAGGGGTGGTCGCCACCACGTGCACCCGCAGGCGCAGGTGCTGCCATCCGCGCGCCGAACGCACCACGGCCGCCAGCTGGAGGGCGAACAGCGCGCGCACCGTGAACGCCTCTTCCTTCGACGGCGACAATAGCTCCACGAGCCACACGTCGATGTATTTTAGTGATGGCGATTTTCTGGTGACAAGATACAATTTAATATGAATGCATACATATGCATTCATTTTAAAGTAAACAAGTGCTTCGAACATACCAACGAACTGGTCAGAAATAATTTTAGAGTTAATTTGCACGCGTTAGACGTAACATAAGGCGCGAGATTCATAACAGAGAAATTTTCTTTACTATTACAACAAGTCTATTTATATATTTTGAATTTTTTTAGGCCAAAATTACTTTGTAGTACTTAAAAGCAGCCGGTATCTATAATATAAATAAAGGCTTAACGGGCCACATAAGCTTATTAAGCGGGGCCCGGGTTGTTCACTCGGGGTTTACAGGAACTGGCAATAGTTTATTTCTAGCAACTATTTCGAAGGTGGCATTAGTTAGGATCTTTCCAAATTTGGTTTTGTGGGAGGGAGGAGGGAGGACAATTGAAGCAAGTGAAATTTTTTAGATGCCTTAATCCTCACTGGCTCCTCAATCTGCAATATGTTGGACGATATAGAAGTTTCTATTAAATAGCTTAATTTCCACTATAATGAATAGAGGCCAACGTGACGCAGTGGCACAGCGTCGGACTGTAAACGCGATTGCTTGTGAGTTCGATTCCGACTCAGAGGAAAAGGAGTCGCAACAAAAAAAGCAAGACCTTTCGACGGCCCCCATGTCGAGGTGGTGGAAGTGCCTGCACAGGCACACGTTCTTGTTGACGCAGAGCACGTCGGCCAGCACGCGCACGTACTCTGCGGCGGCGGGGCGCGGGCCGCGGGGCGCGAACACCTGCGCGCCCGCCGACTCCGCCTCGAACTGCGCCGTCTGGTACGGCGACGACGGCCTGACGAAACAACACTTCTACAACCAGTCTACTGCATATTTCAAATTCAATTGATTCTTTACTTATTTCATTAGGAATAGCATACAGTGCTTTTAACTTTCACACATAATTATGTGGGAATATGATTGTGATACACCATACACTAATATTTAACATGTGAGTAAAGTAGTAGTACTATGTAACTTTTTTTTTTCTGTAACTTACACTATTTCTAGAGTAATGCATCATATTTTTATAAGCAGATATGCTCTCGGAAATTTCTAAACACAGTGGAATGGAGTGGAGTGGAATACTGTATATTCCAGAATGCCGCTTAAGTGACTATTATAGAGCATTACTTTAGTTTTTAGAGCATTACTTGAGCTTGTGTACACATTTCACAATTTCTCAAAATAAATCCAACATCGCTGTAAAAACAATGTTTTATTTGTTATAATTACTTTGTTAAATATATTATGTAACCTATATCAAATATTTTGTAGCCCGTATTTGAAATACTTGCAAAATAGTATTTAGATTTTTTTTTTAATAAATGTGAAGCATGTATTTTACCAGTTCTGTATTACACCACTTAAATATCTCGATTACAGGCGGAAAGTGGAGAATGGACTGTCATGATACTGGGTTCTTAAATTACCCTGGTATGTGGAAAAAAGCGTGAAGCCATCAATAAATATAATTAGTAACTAACTCTCTGAAGAAGTCCCTCGGTGTGGCTGAATCCCAGAAGCCCAGCAGCACGGTGTCCGGTTTCATCGCGCCGAGGCCCGACAGGCGCGTGAGGTGCGCAGCTCCCGCCCGCACTGACTCCGCCAGGCACAGCTCCACAAATGCTTTCACCTGAAAATTTTAATTAAACATTTTTTAATATGGATTTAATATGCGTATTCCTGAACAGTGTAATTGTAATTTTCCCGAAATGCCTACGAAATGGTAAAAAAATTACGTAATCAGTGACAATTCGTAAGATAAATTGTGAAAATATATAAATTTTCCCCGCATGGGAATGGAACCCACAATGATCGCGTATACTAGTGTCACACTGCGCCACGATGGTCCCAACAACAGAAGGGAACATATAACTTACTGGACAAACTACAAGTTCAAATCCTGTCACAATAAAATGTATATAGATCTTAATACTTATAAAACTATCTTTCATATATACTTGTACACCGACACCTCTAGAAAAAATATTTCAAAACAATGCAAAATAATTTCCAACAATAACTTACCTTCAAATGATCAATCAACTTGAGCCAATACTTGTGTTCCTCCGCCAAGGGATCTCCAGTACCATCTAATTGCCCGATGCGTACGTGACCGATGACGTACAGGCCACCCTATAGTACAATTATAAATTAATATAACAATGGCCGTGATGACGTCACAGACAGTTAAAGAAATAAAGCCTTCGTAATTAGTTCAAGTTTACATACGTTAATAATTTACAATATGTATATTTCATTTTAGTTTTTTTTTTCAAAAACTTTTATTAACTGAATTTGTCTGTCCAATTTTAACAAAGACCTCTTCCAATTCTTGCCACTTCTTCCTGTCTCTGGCCGTTCTAGACCATAATGCACACGCTATCGCTTTTATATGAAGTTACTTAGAGAGCATTACATTATCAGCCAGTGTGATACAACATTAAGAGTTCCATAGTTAGGGAAATAGATTAAATATATATTAAATATATTTAATCGTGATTATATTATTAGCATCTAAAACAAAGCGCGGCTTTTATTTTCGCCACTCAACGCGCAGCGGATCGAGACATCGATTTCGGTCGGTAAATGGAGAACGAAGTGTCCCGACACTAGGTTCACTTTGACTATATTACTATGCGTGAAAAAGCGTGAAGAAATATTGCTAGCTTTCACTTTATCCTAATACGTGAACCCTCCATTTCTATATTTTAATATTATTTAATGAACCACTATTTCATTGAAAACTTAAAACTACTACCTTTTTCTGATCATTAACAAAGTCTATCAACGGAGCCGCTTGTCGCGGAGAGCCGATGAGCAACAGCATCTGCGGTCTCCAGAATTTCACGTGTTCACGTCGAGGGTCTAGCAGCAGCAGGTACTTTCTGACCTAATGTTACATTATAATTGTGGGATTATTTTGAGGTTTTATGGTTGGTTAATTGATTCTCAAGTTATTTTACAAATCGGCAATTGATTATTATAGGCAAAAAATAATATTTTGTACTTAGCAGTGGGGGTTTCTGACTGTAAAGGCGATGGTTGTGGGTTCGATTCCCACTCGGGGACTGAATATATATTATTTGAATTTCTCCGCTCTGGTACCTGAGACTCCCTGACAGACCTGAGTCTCGATTAGGTTCGATTAGGTCTAGGTTGTCTCCGGGTGGCCTGCTATACGTGCCCTGACCTGGTGGAAGATGAGCGCCTGGCTGAGGCTGCCCCACTTGGGCTCTGCGGCGGCGGGCGACAGCAGGTGCAGCGCCAGCACCAGTGAGCAGCACGCCAGCGCCACGCCGCACGCGTAGGCCGGCCGCAGCCCGAAGATGAGCGCCGCGCAGCCCCACATGCCCAGCAGCGACGACACCCACGAGAACTGCTTGAACGTCGGCCTGCAGGGCACTAGGGTCGCTTAGAAACACCTTTCCAATCGTGAATGCATTTTCGATATTCACGAGAACCACCTCAACATCGCCAGTTCTTCTCAGGTCTGAGGCATTAACTTTAGTGAACAGTTGGTAAATTGTATGACGTTCAAGAAATTAAGCATGTAACTTCTTATTTTTAATAACAATTTTCTTTATATATATTTAAATGTGTGTGTTTATTTGCTTTGTAAAAACTGCTCAAAAGGCATGACGTACGAACAGACACATTGGTCTCGAACAATTTCAGATCGTCATATGTTTAAAATATTTTAAAATGTAAAATAAAAAAAATCGGCAAGTGAATTCGCTAAGTACAGAATAAAATAGATTTTATAAACACGATTGATTCCGTGTGGCCATCCTTACGCATTGGGAATGCGTCTAAATGCACCGATTCCCACTTAGTAGTGTGATCATAATTTAATTCTTATCAATTCTCTGCTCTAGAACTCCGAACCAAACTACCGAACGAACTAGCTCCGAACTACTGAACAACACAAAGCGCGGTGTTGAACGCCGCCTCTCTAATTTTAATTAATTCAATATATGAATATAGATACAATACCTAAAGTTAGGAGCAGACGCCAGGTCCAAACCAAGACACGCTAAGTTTATAGCGAAGTAGCTCGTCATGAAGAGAACGGAATTCACCTGTAAATTAATATTATTTTCTTAATCTATAATACTTAATACATTTCTTAATAAGAAAATAAAAGACGGTTGGTGTACACAAGATCTTACACAAGATTATTTTGTCTAATGCCGTAGCGTTTGGCAAGTAATATGGCAAGTGGAAAAACGGTAAAAATGGAATTAGATTCTTTGAACTAGTTACAAATGAGCAAAACAAAACACGTGACCTGTGCAATAGTATTCAAGGAGTCCGCCATAATGCCGACTTGAACCAGCAACCACGACGCGATTACCGCCAGCACTGGGTTGCCGGAGCGCGACACCATCGGGCGCAACAGGAAACCTGCCAATCACATAGTCGAGTCAATTTGTAAGCTATTACTTGACCGCTCTAGTATGGCTTGAAATTACAACATTTTCACACTGATATTTCAAAGAAATTCGTAAAGGAATAATGTTGCAATGCAATTTTGAAAAGAGAGCGTTGATGCTAATTAATATTTGTAAATCCATAAAAAAACACTGTTAACTTTGTATACGTATATATTTATATAAAACCAAATGCAGACATTTCATGTTAATTGAGTGATTGAGTAGCGGATCTTAACGCCGCGATTCATCTTGTTCACCGCGGTGAAGAAATAAATTAATAACGATGATATCACCGAGTGGGAATCGAACCCACAACCAATCGCGATTAGAGTCAGGCACTGTGCCGCTGCGTCAGAATGCCCCCTTGTATGGATGAATATCAATTGTTAAGTAATCATAACACAGACTTTATACTACTAAACCAAAAGTAATATTTTTTATTTAATAAAATGATTAAAAAAGTATTACAATGGCATATATTTCTTGTGTTTTGAGCCTTACGTTTTTCCCGCATAGCGGGGTATTTACAGAGTACCTAGTGTGAAGACACTCCGTTCTCCATTTATATTATTATGATAAAATAACTCACCAAATATATTATCCTTGGCCAACGCTTCAAGCACTCGCGACGCACCAATCAAATTGGACAAACCAGCTGAAAACGTTGCTGTTAACATTCCTGGAAAATTAAATATTACATAAAATAAAAAAATAATATACAATAACTGTAAACTTAATAGAAGTCAAAAAGTAAACCATAGAAAATAAATTGATTTTCTTAAAACAAAACGGTAAAATGAACATGTAAATGTTGTGTATCATAATTTTAATTTTTTTTTTGGAAAATTTTTCATGTTAAGTATATAACTTTCATTCACGCTCATAATAATATAATAAAAATATCTAAATAATAAAATAGTATAAATTCTAAAACAATCGACGCTATTGTAATACTGTAAGACATTGTCTGTTTGTTGGTTGTGGGTTCGATTTCTAATCAGTGTAATGATTGTATTTATTTATTCGAGCTGATGACACAACGCGCAGCATTAAGTTCCGGCCACTCAATATGCAATATCTCGAATTCGGGCGGAAATTGGAGAACGGAGTGTCTGGACACTAGGTTCCCACTGCCAGTCGGCATACTATATAGAGCGTAAATAATGAATAATTTATAAAATACTCACCAACCGCTATAAACGGCGGCCATACATTTATAGGCAATAAATATACGTAGTTATTTTGCAACAATTCCATTGAACAAGTTGAAGCCGTTAACACCGACAAGGCAGCGTAGGATAAAGCTGTGAAAAGCAACGCTGTCAACGTGCCTAGAGGTATACTCCTGGAGGGGCTTTTTAATTCACCTGAAAATATTTATTTATTATTTTAATATTCGAGTCCATAGTGTGACAGCGTCTTAGTATAAAAGCGATTGGTTGTGGGTTCGATTCCCTCTCGGGGGAATAAATATATTACAATATTTTTGATATCTCCGCTCTGGTGAGCAATTTAAAGCGCCGCGATGAGTTCCGCCACTCGATGTCTCGTTTTCGGGTGGAAGATGAAGAACCGAGTGTCTTGACACTATGTTCTTTTTGAATACTCAGCCACGCGGGAAGAGAGTAAGCTTAATATTTCATAGTGTTATTTATTTAAACAATTATGATATTATAAACAAAAATATTTTAGAGAAAGTAAATAAATCAAGTAAAAAGTAAACGTTTAAAAATAAGGGTCGTTTTCAGCTTGATTATTTATTTACTTCATCCAACAGTAGTATAGGATGATGATACATCACTATGTTTCAATTCACTACTAATCATATCAAAATATTTTTTATTCAAATACGCTATTATTAAAAGAACTTTCAAATAGTCAATAGACAAAACAATAACAGTAAATATGACAAACAGAGAAGTCAGTATTGTCAGTAACACTAACTATAAAGAAAAAAATATACATACCACTCATATTAGCACCAGCCATAACCCCAGTGACTCCAGTGAACAAAACTCCGAACACCGAAGCGAAGTCCACCATCTCCCCGCTCTCCGTGCTATAGTCTCTAGCGTAGTGGGGATAGAGATTCTCGCGTAGTGTCGCGACACTAAGTCCAGTGTATGTGAAGTTTGTTGCGTTCACCAGTTGATTTGTTGCTGGTTTCTCTATCTGATGGGTTTGTTTTTCAATTATTATTATTATTATTAAGCCCCACGTTTTATCTCTAGCGGGCGACCGGAGCGCCAAACGCTACGGTCCCTGCATACATCATACACGGCCTCCGAGTGTCCTTAAGCAATTAATAATATTTAGACACCGTATAAAACTTTAAATGCAGCGGGATTCGAACCCCCGCCTCTTGGACGATTTCCAAGAACATGAATGAACCCTTACTATAGAATAGGGCTTCCAATTACTCAATACCGAGTTTGTAAACCCTATTCTATATTAGAAAGGAATATGCACTTAAATTGACGACGTACTGGCAAAGGAATGAAAATGGAAGAAAGAAGGTAAATTAAAAAAAACATATACTAAGACTTATTTGACGATTTTAAGATTCTAATAAATAGTGATAGATCAAATATGTCTGAATGGTCTGAGGATTTATACTTGAAAAATTGTATTCAGATAAAAAATGAGAAGTGATATCTAATTTTAACAATATAATCGACAGCGATAGCGGCATAATTTGACCGACGGATTAATAGTAAAACTAAAAAGAAATTGGAAATACATCGATTAACTAACTCATTGGTTGGTCAATTGATAATATAATACTTTTATAGCTATACCCTGATGTCCTTGCCGGTGTGACCAGAATAACGAAAATAATATTAAGCATTTTTCTATTAGTAATTCTTTTTTTAAAAAAGGATTCATTGAAATTAAATATTTTTTATCTTCACGTATTTTTTCCTGCATAGCAGTGTAAACCTAGTATCAATACACACTCCGTTGTCTACTTTTATAAGTTAGGAGAGAGGAACCTATAGGAATCGAAAAACACAGTATTTTATGTTTTTAAAGTGTTAATCACACACTTAGGAAACTGAAAAACATATTTTTAGAAAGTGTATAAAAATATTAGCAATATAGCAGCGGCGTTCGAATTTTTATACGCATTCTAAAATATGTTTTTACAGTATTTTATGTTTTTTATGTTATATGTTATTAATAAAAGTACAGTCATCTAATATTAAAACCTCACCTGCCCAGGAGAAGTAGCAAAAAAGCTCAGGAAAGTGCTACACAGACAGACGACAGTCGTAAACCATATTGCAAGACTAGTGCGGGCAAAGAGAGACGCACCAGCTAGGGACACTCCTAAGCCTGCTGCGTTTAACGCTGATCTGGAAAAAATGTATTTTTTAATTTTCAGAGATCTCCATCTTCCAACAACAAAAATAAGTTGTAACAATCGTTCAAAAAATCCGGCGTAAATGGATAGAGAACGTATGGTTTAGCGGTCAGAGCGCTAGGACCGTTTCCAAGAGACGTGGGTTCGAGCTCCGCTCCGTTCAAAATTTTCATGCGTTATCTAAAAATGTTGAACATAATTTTTTTAGCGATTTTACTTATTTTAGAGAAAAGCATTTTGTTACAACAATACGTTGTTCAAATTATAAGACTACATATATAATATTTTTATTGTTTATGTTAAAGGATATTGGTTTTTGTTATAATTATATAAAATAAGTATTAACTTATTGTAAAACTGTTTGTTTAGCCCAATAAATACGAAAACAAAGATCCGTCCGATAATACTATAATACTATAAGTGCATATACAAATAATAAAACCGTTGGAATTGTTTAATAGATTTTGGATATTACTTAAGAAAGTTCTTACGTATTTGTCAAAAATATATATTTCTATGACGCTTTTTACGTACAAAACTATTTTTAAATATAAAAACTAAACATTCTTACCTATAAAGGAACCGGTACCAGTAACCATTGGGTAAGCCTGGCGTATCTCCCACTAGATAACCTGAAAAAAATTAAGAAATAATAACAACAAACTTACATATTTTAACATTTAAACTGTTATTCGCACACTTTTTCGACGTATAAAAATTAAGTTTCGGGTCTTGAACCCGCGCCTATTTGAAACCGTTTAAATATAATATGTATATATGTATATAAGTTAAATACGTGTTCTAAATTTTTTTTCATAACTTAAATATTGCAAAAAAAAAAGAACTTTAAATACAAAAAAAAAAATACTGAAGAATGGACTCACTGTGTTCTCTACGCTTATCCAAAAGAAATGCAATATTTTTTAAATTAATTCAATGACAAAAGAATATTCTTATAGCATTCTATTATTTTTGGTCAAAATTTTAATTCCCAATAATGTATAAGTTCGTACTAGGCTTTAAAGAATGTATAGTGAATCAAATCTCCGCTTTTAACTAGAGCATTCGACTACTTACCATTGGGCCCAAAATTTTCAACCAACGCTTCAGTACACGCAGATATACATAGAGCACTGGAAACCACATTCGCAAAGAAAAACAGCGTTCCTATAGCACCACCAAATTCTGGACCCAGCGTTCTACTTATCATGACTGATTGTTTGTAAAGAAATTTATTGTTTTATCAGGTTACAATACTAGATAATTGACGTTTTTCTATAGCTCCACTTCCTTCACTTCCTTCTCAACTTTCAGACCGAATTCAAGACATTACGTATTGTATTACCAGGAAAATGAAAAGAGTGGAGATCAAACCTCTAACCAATAATCGGATGGACTCAAATAAATATATATATATTAGAACAAAACAGTAAAAGGATACAATAAACACCGCCCCCTTCAACAGCTCCGTTAGTCGATATCGCACATATCGACATTACTGTGAAGCCCACTATTAGATAAGCGAGACCAAACTGTGCTAGCGTCACAAGTAGACCCGCGTTACCTACTAAATACCCTGAGAAATAAATAAAACATTAATTTAATACTATAATACAAAAGTAAAGGCAAGTCATACACACCGTTCTCTACTTTCTATGTAAGAAATCAAGGCATTGTGTGTTGAGTTTTTCAATTAGATACCAGAGCGAAGAAATGAAACCGCTTAAATATAATTATTAGTTGTGTGTTCGATTCCGACTGAAGCGAACACAACCGACCGTATTTACAGACGCTGTCCTCTACTACTATTAAAAAAATTAAATCTTTGAAAATGCCTCGATCTGTTGTAAATTACATTATCACAATCCAATAACCAAGCAACACGGATTTTTTTTTAATACAAACAAGCAAAATCTGTAGTGATAATATAAAAATATAAATTAAATTGGCCTGGGTGGTATGACTGAACTCGATAGTTGCAAGTTCAGGACACACATATATGGCATAATATAACACAACTGGGCTCTTCAATGACTTATAGCTGCTCGCTCTCTAACTAATACATAGATTAAAAAGATATATTAAAAAAGTTAATAATTATATATTGTAATTTAATAACTTAATTTTTTTTTCAATATATTTATAAAAAGTCCTTACCCATACGTATAAAGACGAGAGCGCTAAACATAGACAGTACGACGGGGCAAAACACTCCAGCGAACGTACCAACTTTCTTGATACCCGGTCGTTCAGACCTGAACTCGCCAAATTCAACATATCCTGTGAACAACACTTTTAAATAAGTATATGTTTCTGTATAAGACCGGAGTACGGTACATCGTAAGTTTTTTCTAGTAAAACTCAACTCAACTCCAACTCAACTTACTAACTTAAAAGCTATTACTGTTATAAAAAAAATGTTAAAAAGTATAGATTAACCAATTACCGCGTCTTTTAAGTTCATAGCTTTTAAGATGATGCAATGAAAATGTAATTTATATGTCATTAATTCTTACAATTATTTTATTATCATATGCTGTGATTGTATTTAATTGGAAAAACATTTAGTCAATCTTGTGAGCTTGATGTAATTTAACCATGTTGAAATGTTTGTTCTGATAACGGTCCTAAATAAATAAATAAATGATTGATAAGGTTAGGTTAAAACAGTGCGGTCTTTTACCATTAAAGTTGGTAAATCTTTTATTTTACTTGGTAAATCTTTAATTTTACAGGTGTTAAAAGTAACATATGCATACATATATTATTAGGTACTAGTTGTCGTCCGAAACTTCGTTGTGGTTCGACCCTAGTCGTCTTATTTCCGCTTATGACCCACTGTCATTAAAAATAGGGCTTATAATTTGGCCATCTTTGCCACTTGGTACACCCAGATTATGTATGGTATTGGTACACCCAGATTAACATATTCAACTTTAGCGTAATATTAGAGTCTACTTAGTCTTGCCATAAATACTGTTAACAAGAAAACCAATTTTTTTTTATTGTAGGTATAATTAATTACCACTACAATGTATTAGTTTAATAAATTAATATAAAACCATTAAAAATAAACAAAGCTTATTCGAAGTGGTCTCCATTAGCTGCAATACAGTCCTGTAAACGTTGAGGTTAGTTATCAATAGCACGCACTCTCTGTATGGGAAAATTCTTCACTGCCAATCATATGAACTGTTTTAGCGACTCCACTTTATGACGGCCAGTCTACAACTCTGATGAAATCCGGAACGTTAGTTTCTAACCAAGATTGGGTGGATCGAACTTTATGACCCGATGCCGAGTATTGCTAAAAGCACCATTCTTGGTTATTGAACATGGTCTTCATAGGTAACGCCATCAAAGGTAACACCATCACCAAACCATCACTAAAGTCGGATAATGCCCACGTTGTACTCTGTTGACTATTTGGAAACCTTCTTTTAAGCTTTCATAATAAATACGTGTCATACATTTCATCATATGGAAAAAAATTCTCATCAGTAAAGAAATATTTTCTGTGACCTCCCTTTGCGTACCCTTTAAATAGTGGTTTTGATTTTACAACCCTATTTTAAATTATCAGTTAAAAATGATCTTCTATAGGAATCTCTTATAGGCTGCAAGTCCTAAGTCATATTTTAAAATATGCGACATAGTTCTAGGTGCTGTCTTCATGTTCCGAGATAAAATATTTTGCTTTCGGACAGGATTTATTCGAATTCTTTCCCTTAGAGTTTTGGTCGCTTTTTTCGTACGAACAGTACGTGGACGCGCAGATCTTTTTCTGTCATAAACAGAGGCGTTGTACCTATCAATAGCACGGTACACAAGCATTTGACTAATACCAAGAGCATGGATAAATTGTACTTGGCACCAAACCTACTTTATGTGATGCCATTACAGCCTTTCGGTTCTCTTCATCACCCCACTACATTTTATCATCATAAAATATTTTACAATATATTGGCGGGAAAATACAAAAACCATAACCACCATAACCAATGAACCATCATATAAAAATAACAGATTCCAAATTGAAAAGTTATTTTTTGTTTATTTTTAGTAATAACAGTATTTATGATCACACTTAGTATTCAAATATAATTTATAAAATAAAAATAATCTAATTCAAAAATATTTTTTATTTAATGTTCAAATGTTAATATATCGGATACTTTTAGTGCTATTATGGTGCAGTTATATACACGACGGTTTTGAGTTCTATTTCTTTATTGAAAAGTATTTGTCGAACAATAATTTATTAAAATAAATAGTTTGCATTCTACCTGCCACATAATTTCCAAAATAATGGTTAAGTTACGAATGGAAAACAATGACATCTAACACTAGGTTCCCAGACTGTCCTCAGAAAATGAAGGATATAGATATAATAAGATAAAATACATCAAGAAAAAAAGAAATCAAACGCCAATTAAAGCCTTTTTTATATTACGAAATAACTAAAACCTTTAAGGCCATAACATTGTGCGCTCTAACAAATTAGTAACCAAATGAAGTAAATAGTGTGACGACATTGATTAGTCACAAAAAGATTAAAGCGACAATAATTAATTCCATTTTGTAATTTGCTGTGACTAACATAAAATAAATCAGAAAAAATTAGGCCGAATAAAATAATAGTTATATTTCAGTCTACTACTACTACTTACTACTTTACTAGTTACATATGACACTTTATACAACAGTGTGTATTTTATTTATTTAATGTATTTCTAATGCATTTCTATAAAAAACATATTTGCTTTCATTTAATTTCATATTATTCTGTTCGCAGAATTGTTGAATAAAAGTGGGTCCAAACTGTAACTTTTTACGTAATATTATATAATGCATAATCGTAGTAAGTAATAAATATATTATTTTTTTATTATTTTTTATCAGCTTCACTTTCGAGACACCCAATACTTTGTGTATTTGAAAATGAAAATAATTTTAATGTTACCCCCCGAGTTCGAATCGAACCAGTAACGTTTACAGTCAAACGCCGTCCCACTGTGCCATGATGGTCTCTAATTAAATCTAAAATAATATGTGGGATATTACAGTATTTATATAATAAACATAACACAGCATTTTCAAACACACAAATCACTGTCATCCAAAAAAGACTTACAATAAACTCTATTTAAATAATAAAAAAAAAATCAAGAATATAATATAATAACCACTAGAATTTTTCTCCACCATAGCGTGTTTACGAAACCGCGATTGTTTTTCAACTGATACCGTATAATTTAAAATGACCTGACAGATATTTGTGTGACCTTGAAACACTTGAGCACAATGCCTTGCCGCAGTTTTCATTGATTACAGAAACTAAATGCAACTAACTAAACCAGGTTTTATTTGTCCAAGTTGTTATGTAGGCCAATTTGTATATAATATAACAAAAGTACATTTTTTTTCAGCTTCACGCTTTTTTCCACATTGCCGAGTAATCAAAGAGAACCTAATGTCAAGACACTCCATTCTTCACTTTCCTTCTGACATTAAAATATTGCAGGTTGTGTTAATTAAATGTATATAAAAGAGAGTAATAAGTAAAATATAGGAAAATAAATGTTTTTAATGTGTGCCATTAAAGCTAAATAAATTTGATCTAATGTACAATAAATAAAATAATATTGCCCGCTTACTGGTACATAAATTATTGGTACTAAGTTATTTTTAAGAAAATTTTAACAAATAATATCTTTCATTATAGATGTATTCAATAAGTAGCTTAATATAATTTGGTATTTGTTGAAAGTACATCTTTAAGCATGATAAAGTATTAAATTATTATACTGAAGAATAATTAATAAGCAAGACATCAGCTAAAATAGTTTTATTTTATATAGAAAAATAAAATATAACCATAATAAAACATCTTTTTAAATTAACAAAAACAATACTCAAATATTTACCATCTCCTGGAGGTCTAGATAGAGAATTTCTTCCAAATCTCATTCTCAATTTGCTCATTAGTCCAGGACTTGCATCATCATTCACACTCGGTGAGAGTGGGTCTAGAGTATCCGCCATGGTGGCAGGCTTAATCCCTGTAAAAATATTTGAAACTTTCAAAAATTTTGAGTAAAAAATTATAAATTGTATAATTGTTCTTCTACACTAACTACATTTTGTTTACTTTATTTTGAAAATATAACTTATTTAAATTTTGCACGGACAAAAATTAAAACCAAATAGTTATTTTATTTTCCTTTAATAAATATGACTCCTAACAACAAAGTTCTTCTCTCCAAAAGTATTATAATAAAATATAAAAATTGAACATATTACACATGTATAAAAACTATTATTATTATACTGAATCAATTAATAATAGATACTTGATATGCAAATTTGTAAGAATTGTTCATAAACAAAACAATATTTATTACCTATATTATCACAATTTGTCATTTGCATGCTTTTTATCAATCTGTAGCTGAATCATAGGTACTGATTCATTGGATCTTTTAAATCCACTAATGACTTAGTTACATTTATTTATTCATTTTAAATAACACACTTATGAGCTTTTATTGCAAATGGTCTATAAAATATAAAAGTTAAAGGAAGTCTTCAATACAGTTATCTAACATAAATTTAGAAGTAATTGCAAATTGCCAATTGAGCACAAACGATTCACGATTGGTACATAGTATGGAGAACTGACAAAGAAGATTGATCAGTAAAATAAGAGTAATGTTACACAATATTATTTTAGATAGGTAGGTAACTTGCAAGTTGGCAGGAAATCAAATAAAAAATACAGCCTTAAACAATAAAAGATTATATCTTCATATTATTTTTATTGTTGTGCTACTTTACTATCAAATGATAAAACATATTTTTACAGCTAACTGCTACTAGTATAATAATTTATTAAAATAAAATGACTTACTCAGATGTATGTCTTGCATATTTATAACATCAGTTTAAAAGTCATGTCTGTGTATCAGATAATAATTGAAACTATATATTCTAGAACAATAAATCTTAAATAGCAACATTGCAGAGTTCTTAGAATATCAGTGCAATCCAATTATAGTATTATTATTACATAGCATAGCAACAAACTATATAATGAATATTCTATGACCTATAAAAATGCACTTAGGATGACCTCATCACAATGAAATTTTACCAACAAAAAATCAACGCTACACCACCTAAGTAGTATACGTTTACAAAACTTGTTTATTATATTACAAAAATACTAAACAATGAAAGTAGGAAGTTCGTAAAAATTTAAATTTATAGGAAGAAGCCAAATAACTTACAGTAGTATACAGGTTAAAGAATCCTTATATGTCCGTAAATTATTTAATTATAATCTAAATATTATTAAATCTTTTCGTTGAACATATTATATTATTTTTAAATTAGTTACACACTATCATTTTATATCAAGTGTCAATTATTAACGAACAAATAGCTTTTATCATCTAAATGTCAAACACCTAATTTATTTGTTATCTTGTCGTATTTTGACGTAAGTGATTTGAGCATTTACGAGGTATGTTATCATATGATAGTTTTAAATATTGTATAGATTATTTTGTTTTATTAAATCTTTTAATAAAAAAAAATAAAATGGAGAGCAGTAAATTTTATTTATCTATATAAAAAGATGCATCGCATAAAAATAATTAAAATAATTAAGTTGTACCTTATAAAAAAAAAACACTTGCCAACAAAAAAAGCACTTAAGCACTTGCATGATAAAAACCAAGGATCCTGATCGTAAAACTGCACTTATCAATGTCACTACAGTAACTTTAAAGGATAAAATAATTAGCTTATTTAAAAAATAAATAAAGGGAACAATAGGCTTACCACAGATAAACTATCACTACCTGGACCATCTGAACCGATATTTCTCCGAAAACCTGACCGCAAAAATTAAAAACCTGTTTTTCCGTGTCACGTGAATACGCAAAGCTATAATTACTGTTACTGTTGGTATTAATGTTGCTGGGTGGAAAATATTTCTAGCTGAAGATATGGGAAGCCTAATAAGGATTATTCATTAAGTGATTTCAGCGGTATTGCCTTGCAGAGAACATATATGACTATTTGCCTAAATAAGGTATAATATGTCCGCGCGTGGGCAATCAAACTTATTTTTGATCTTTATCTTGTTCACTTCAAAAACATTTGCTCATGCTAGTTTTAAGTTTTACTTCTCATTACTATCGCATTTAGTGTTATCTTGCCATATTCACGCAATATTTTGCGAACATTCTCACACTTACATTTCAGCCTTATCTCTGCTCAACCATGCAACTAAGTAGTACGGTTCGTTATGCGCCTAGCTAAATAATGCAGACAACTGGTAAAAAGAAATAGAAGAAACCAGTTTGATTGTGGTACCCCTTCCCCCTGAAAATATTGGTCTGTATATATGGCAATCTAAAATAGAAAAATACATTTAAATAATCGAAGCATACCGTAATTAGCGGGCCTTTATTATTGGCATTATCATTATATCAGAATGCTGCTAAGCAAATGTACCAATCTATCTTTGCTACCAGGTTTTAGTTCGTTTGCTTTAAATTCGCCACACAAAATGATAGTCTTATGACGTATATTGGACTACTAGACTTTGTCATAACTGTACCTCAACTTTTAGATATGCAAACTGGCCCGCCAATTAAAGTTGATCATAAATTAGCAGTCATAGCTTTATATCGTTAACCATCTTATAGAAATACCAATATCTTTTTAACAGTTTGGATAACATGTATTGATTTCCACTGGCAACATTTCCAACAATTGTTCTAGTTCTGTGGTGGCATTAATATTAACATTTCTTCAAATAGTAAAGATTTACACTCTGATGATTATTTAAATTTATTAGCCTCGCACGCTATGATTCCTGCCCAAGTTTTGCCTACAATACGTTTTTCTTAACTGCTTGGATCATGTAATAGTAAAAACACCGTGAACTGGGATGACAGAAAGAGGAGGAGCATTATCTAATCTGATCATTCTTCTGCTCGCTAGTGAACTTCTTATCATTTCTAGTTGTACACATTTCCAACAAGGTGATATTAAGTGTCCATCACGGAAGATATTCATAAGACAGACTTTTCTACTGTTCTGTCGTCTGCAGATTCAAATAATGATGCGTCCAGTCTTGTTGCAACACTCAAATAGTGTTAATAAACATACTATACAAACTAATGTATCCGAAACTCCTACTCATTTGAATTGTATATGGCATCGGGAAAATCGGTGTAAAAATGCAAAAACTTAAAAAGAATGTCACTAATCAATATTTAAAAGTACTAATAAAATAAATACTAAATACCAATGAATACTTCTTTTGTAATAATTTACTAAAAAGAGATTTGAGTATGAAATTTTGAAGAGTTACCAAAGAAGCGGGCATGATCCACTGGCTACTTAGGTAAGTAAAACAGGCAGTGAATATTAGACATAAAACAAACACTTCTAAAGAGTTATTATGCATATCTCAAATTCCATTGTTATCAGTCAATCTTGTGAATAAGTTAATTGCAAATATAGGGAAAAGTTGGGCCACTCAAATACTTCAATAAATAGCATAAATACATCTACACCTTCAGTAACAAACCTTCTTCCTTTAAAATGTAATGTCTTGTTCCTAACTCACAGAGATAGAGCTGATTATTTTGAGTCTTAAAGATAATTGTGCTGTGGGTTGGGACAGTATGCCTATGTTAATTATTAAATCAGCTACAAGTACCCTCCTAATAAAAATATAATCAACTTTTTTTTATTGAACAATATTTTATGTATTTTTATCTTCATTTTATAAATACTGCCTACTGTATCAAGGAACATCTAGTAAAAGATAAGTTGCAATATTAAATAAAAATAAGGTTAATTAGGTTAATTAAATAGCAAGTAAAACAACAATTATACTTTTTTGATATTTATTTATTCGGCATTATGGTTTTTGGATCACCAACATACAAAAAAAATTGTTTCACACATTCTTTAGAGGTAGCGGATATTCCAATTCTTAAAATAAACTTAAAGACAATTAACTTAATACTATATTCTATCTAGTGATTCTAACATGATGATACTATTTCCTCGGATAACCTGCAACAAAAATAAGAACAATGTAAAAGTAAGTGACTAATTATTCTGTAATTTTTGGATGTTCTGCATCATGCACAGAAGATGTCTAATGTGACTAAATATTTACATTTATTACTCCAATATATAAAATTCTGAAAACACTAATGAATTGTGTTATTTATTCTTTATCTACATTTTTTGCATCTATATAAAATAGTCTATGTACACTGTTATATGTTGAGTTTCAGTTTTTAATTGTCAACTCATGCATGCAGAAGCCAGGTCACCAAGAGCATAAGAATAAAGGCTATTATTTGATTATGTATTACAGAATTTTCTATTGTGTTACTCTATTAAGGAATACTCTATTCTCGCGCCATTTATGGCAATATAGTGTAGAATCAAGTCATGCTCTTCACCAAAAACTTTATGGTTCAGCTCGAAGAATAAAGGCAAGCAATCTTTTCACTATGCAATTCTTGAATCAAATACATATAAAAGAACGTACCACCATGCCAATATTATTGCGTTGGCCATCTTTGCACTCTTCAACAGATTCATCCAAAACTAAGTTCATAAATGGATCAAAACCTCTGAGTACACCGGTAACCGCTCGTCCAGCATTTAACTTTATTGAGAGCTTCTTATCCATGAACCTTTGATAAAAAACATTAAATTATGTACAATTTAAAATTAATCTTTATCTTATTGAATATATAGTTACGAGCAAAAGCGTTAGGTTATGAAGAACGCGGGACGCTAAACTTTGAAAGACAAGGAAATCGTAATAACACAATATTTCTTACTTTTTTAATTCTGGTGGATGTGCTTTCGACATTTTGAAATATAATTTAGTTTAAGCTCTTTAAATCTTAATATACACTTATCTTACTAGTTTGTATTATAGCCGAAATATCAAACACTCAGAAATCGGAAAGATCCAAACTACCATAGACAAAATAAATGAACTGAGATTTTACATAGAGTCAAAGAAGTCAGTGTCTTGAACAATTTTACGTATTGTTATTGTTATGTTTTTTTCCAATGATAATATCGTTAATTCTACTAATTCTTTATATTTCGATAAAATGTATTGTCAATTATATTAAGTAGTAGTATATTTTAAAAAACAACACAAGTTCACAACTCATTAAAAGCGAAGAAAATAAATTAAAAGTATGTATAATGAATTTGTAGCCATGTACAATGTTTCTTTTTTAAATATGTATAAAAACATTTTTAAAATGAATTTATACTAAATTTGAATGGAAATGGTAATATTTTAATCGCTGAGTTCATTTAAAGGTTCTATAAAGTTGCCATTACAAAATTAGAGACTGTAAAATAAAGCGGCAAAATGTGAATGTACTGAAAAATCTTATAGGTTATAAGAAAATGGTGTTGTGCTAAAATGAGCTGTATTGCAGTCACTCATATTTCATACGTATAACTTTAGTCAACAATAGCAACAAGTAGACAGCTGGGAGAATGGATGCTGTACAGATATTCATTCTATTCTCATATAAATACGATGTATTGTTTTGAAATATGCATTATAAATAAAATTTTATTTGCCGTACGTGTTATTTGTGAAAAAGTTTGTGTTTTTGTGTTGTTCAAACATGGATGAATCCGGTATTGATATGGGATACGATCTCGCTTCACTATTAACAAATGATTTCAATATTGACCAAAGGATTCTGGACGAAATGACCACCGGTCAACCTCAGCAGGACTTCATGTTCTACGAGCTCAAGTCCAAGGCTGTGCCTGTAACTGAGAGGTAAGTGGCTTATGAGTTTAAAATTGGTCAATTACTTAATTGAAAGTCCTTTTTTTCGTAAAAACATTTAGAAATATTTTTAGCATGTTTTTTATGCGTATGAGGAACAGTTTCACTTAAGCAGAAACGTCCGCGACCCTGAGAACGACTTGGCAAATTCCCCAGTTTCGTTGTTTATATCCATTCTGCGAGCTTCACGTAACATTTTTCAGCTGGATGAGAGTTTACTGCACTATTTTCTGGACTGTAAAATTATTTATTCAACATAGATAAGATTTGTTTACATAATAATAATTTTAATAAGTAGTATTGTGAGAAAATAATTTACAAACTTAATATCTTAAATTATAATATTGTCTTTACTTTTCTAATTCGGAATTAGGAAAAAAATATTGGTTGTTTATAACTTCTTTCAAGGTTATATGTTAGATAACTTAAACATTTTTTTTCAATCTGATATGCCGTGGCAACTGGCAATGTAGTGGTAAAATACACTTTGTATTGATAGCTGATACGTATTAAAATACGCCTTGTGACTTTCGAAATTGTCCTCCTTTTCCTTGGCACCCGATTTTGTTTTGTTTTATTAAATAAAACCTCATAGTTTAAAAAATAGAAGAAATATTTTTATTTTATGCATATTAAATATTCGTTCAAGATACAAATCGACTATGTAAATGTATACACAAAGTAAAGTTAAAGAAAAAGCAATGGCTTTTCTATACGTGAACTAAAACTACAAAATGTTCTTAGATTGTTGACAGTTATTTATCAATTCAGCCCACTTGATGCTGTCTGCAACATCACGTGATGGTGGATACTTTGATATTTTATAAGTGTATATTTTTTATTTGATCCTGAAAAAATCTAAAAATATATCTATATATTTGGGAGTACTGAAACATTTTGATTAGTATATAATTGCGAATAATTAATTACCTATGTGCTATTATAACAATAAGTAGGTAACAAAATTGCCATTATTATTTGGTTAAATATTAATTGGTTTAGTTGGGTCGTGTATTATTATATATAGTGTGAATATAGTGTTTACGGGTTTGAATCTCGTATAAAAGAGTATTTATAATTATTATAGTATGGAGCCAACGAAAACATCTATATTTAGAGGTTAAATAGTGTAGTTTGATAAACCGCAAGAGAAACCTTAGGTTCCGTCTTTCAATACGAAATCTTTAAAAAAGAAGAAGAATGTTGTAAGTACTTACGTACACTTACCTAGTACTGTTCCCGCTCTCTAATTAAAGAAAGATTTTTTTTTTATATTTATCGTCATTTTGTTAGGCATAAACACATCCCTCAATCTCTTTGCGGTTAAATTTTTAATTTGTAAAGTCATTATTTAACGAGTAAAGGTTATCATATATAAATATAAAATAATTGTTACGGCTCATGATTGACACAATCGGTATGATGTGACACGTGACACGAATATTTTCTTAGAGAATGTTTGATATTAGATTCGCCAGAGCTAAGATTGATATTTTTAAATATAATTAGGGGCTAACTTCCAATAACTCTAGGCATTTCGATTTATTTTACAAATATTGCAGGGTCGTCGGAGAATAACAAATAAGCTAAAAAAAAAACTAACAGAGACACGCTTTAAATTGGTTTGACTTCGTCCTGGCAAGGACGTCAGCTTCACGATAATGTATTGTCATGGAATTCGGACACGTGTGCCGATTTTCAAGTAAATTATTCGGCAAGATCTAATAACAAGAAGCATCACATCGTGGCGCAGTATAACAGTGTCCGTCTGTATACGTGATGGCTGTGGTTCGATTCCCACTCGGGGAAATATTATATTTAAATTATTTTAATTTCTCCGCTCCGGTGACAAGACAAAGAGCAACGTTGACTTCTGTCACTAAAAACGCAATGTGGAGAATGGAGTGTCAAGACATTTTGATCCATGGGCTCTCTCTGCCTACCCTGCTATGTGGGAAAAAGCGTGAACTGAAGAAAAAATGATTAATATAGTTTGAAAAATTTATCTTACATAGAAACAGATGCGGCTGGAGCTTCTTAAAGGTTGTGACGTCTTAAA